>BPLS01000172.1:235337-285330 GCA_019656275.1 Rhododendron kiyosumense | reverse complement strand
CTGATATACCGGATGATTTGGTTCTTGATGAGAAGTTACTAGCTGAAGCACTGAAGAAGGTATATGGGCTGGATTTACTTTTAAATGTTCTTTCTCCCTCAGCATGCGCAAACAACAAATATTTCTTGTATTGTGAAAGGACCGGTGTTACGGTTACCTAACTATTTTTGTTTCTGATTTTTCTCAACTCCTTGTATATTGGGAAATCATGGGAACTTAATTCTCAAGATGGAACCATACAACAGGATTTTGCATGCTTTTCCGTAGAAGAAAATAGGCTTCTAAGATGTATTTGTTGTCTGATATGTAGTGACGTTCTTATTGTTCTTGTATTACTACCATCTACTTACTGATTTGTTTTTGGGAATATTTGGTATGGACAGGAGGATGAAAGAAAGAAAGAACAGAAAGATGAAAGAAAGCGCAAGTACAATGTCAAATGGAATGATGAGGTATGATTTATCTTTCTTTCATCGTAATTCCTAGCTAAAAACTACTAAATTATACTCTTCTTCTATGTATATGTGTTCTTGTTTAAGGGGAAGAAAAAAAACCACTTATTAACTGGAGAACTTTCTACATTCAAATTTTTGAATAGCGTACCCAAGTTGTAGATAGAAGGTGTACACATTCAGAAAGCATGGTACAAAATTTTGAATCTTTGTAATCAAGCCGTCAAAATCTTCAGTTTAGTTTTATCTTATTTGTTTTAGAATGAATGCAGAAAATGACACAGGAGTTTGATGATAATATTTGAAAGCCAATTGAATGACATGAACCTAATGCTTGTGTTGATTGTACTGATGAGGGTTTTGGGTGTTTGGATAATTTAATTTTAAAAGTTTGACTTTAAACTGAAAGACAACAAAAAGAGGCAGGAGTTGATGTACTTCATTTCCTTTACTCAATGTAGCCATGCTTTCTGACTAAACTTTTGCAAAGAATGTAAATACTGATACCATCTTTTGAAGATCCTGAAATAAATGGATTATTTCTTTTTCTTGGTGTACCGTTCAGTATTCACCATGCATATTGTCATTTGCAGGTTACTGCCGAGGATATGGAGGCATACAGGATGAAGAAAATCCATCACGATGATCCAATGAAGGAATTCCTGCACTAATTTTTGGCGAGAATTCTGTTAAGTCGGTCATGGATATTCAAGCACTTCTATGCTGTTTTCTTCTAGTTTTAGTGGTTATTCTGCAGTAGTGTGAGGTGTCCTAGTAATAGTTTGTGGCTACCATCCTTCACACTTTATTTGTTACCTTTTATGCATCTCAAAGCACTGTGAATGCATGTGATGTCCTTAATGTTTATGATACAAAGTCTGCAATTTGACAAGCTTAATTGTAAATTGAGTCATATACATATTCAAACTAGTTTATCGATACATCCAGTGTTCTTGCTTTACACACTAACTAAACAAGAAAAAGAAAGGAGACTGGGGATAATAAGCTACAATCGACGAGCAATCATCTCGTGAAGCTGCATCTCTGCATGTATTCTAGTGATAAACTCCTCTGCTCGCTTGTTTATTCCCTGCATCAGTGGTGAAGCCAAACCCAATGATTCCCACATGTCGTCTGCTCCGGTGCCCCTCTCCTCCCAACCTTCTCAGATTCCTTGGTTGTTGCCGCCGCTGCTGGTGGCTGCAAGTGGTTCTTCAGCAATGACCTCTGTGGCTCTTTGAAGAACTCATCAATATAAACTGGTGCTGATTTTTTTGGGAGGTGATGACAGCAAAGATTTCAGGTGGCTTTGATTGTTGTTCTTCTACACTGAAGGGTACGGGGTTTGAAGGCTAGGGTAAGCCAGGGAACTGATTTTCGTGTGGTTTTGATCCTGTTTTTTGGTTTCTTGATGGTTTTGGAATTGGACCTGTTGAGCTTGTGGAGCCTGAGCCTCCTATAGAGCTTGCTGGTGAACATCTTCCATGACTTTTTAGCTGGCTGGAGCCTCTTCCCCAGATTCAAGCAAGACATGAGAGAGAGAGAGAGAGAGAGAGAGAGGGGTAATAACTAATGAGTGATTGGAGAGACCCCAAGAGGATGTTTCTTTATATTGCTGGATTCATCTTTCAATCAAATTTAATCATGATCTTCTACTGTTAAGGTCTTGTGTCCCTATCAATTATGATAGGCTTCACAAATCCTCTCTCTCCATTTCACTCTGCCAAGAGCTACATCAATCAATTCTTATCCTTCCCCATTGCAGCATCTGGTTGCAATTACATCAATCTTATCACACTTTACTACTGCACCTAATGGAATTTGGTGCGTCTTCAAAGTACCTTATTCTATTTTCTCTCAAATTCATCATCAAATTGGTGCTATCCCTACCATTTTCCAAAGGGAATAAGTTCCTTCCTGACCAACCGGACAGGGGGCTATCTGGTTGATCTAGAAAGAACTTTTTCTCTTTTCGCAATGTTTTCATTTCTAATTTTATCGCTCCTCATCTTACCTATCTTCCCCTAAACATTGCACTAACTCGTTTTATTTGTGTATGATGTTTTAATTTTCTGAGAAAGATATGGAAGCACTGGCAAATATAGGCAGTCACTTGAGTGTGCATGGAAACTATATCTCAACATCCATATTTTGTGCATCAATCTTAAATGATACCAATCTTTCCAAATTAAGTTGGTGAATGCACACTCTGTACTCAATAATAAACATTACGATGGGGCATGCATTGCATATGGTCAGGTATTTTCTATTTGAATTGAGTCAGCTTTTTTTATATGAGAATGGAAACGATAAAGGGGTTAATACTATGGGTGCGAGAATAAGCATGAGACTCTTGTGCGTGCACGGAGGCATTGTGTATACAAAACATTCTTCCGTCTGTACACATTCTTCGACATCGTGTACAAAACTGAAATAAATTCCAATGCCCATTTCAACATAGTCCATTTCAAAGAAATTTTCAAAATTATCCTCGAAACTCAAAATGACTCTTCCATAGAACCATCAAAGCAAAACTACATAGGCTCAAATTAGTTTAAATACTGTGAATATGTTCTATCACCCAAGTTCGAATTATACTCACACGTTATTCAAGTCCCTTGCGTCTACTTAAAATCTACAGTAGATGGTGTATAAATCTAGCTAGGAAGCATAGGCTCCAATAGTTGAACTTTATTGATTACAAAAGCTCCTGACAATAGTTTTTCCCCCAAACAAACAAAGCTCTAGCAAAAAATTAGAAGGAAAAAGTGAAAGCAAAAGGCCAGAATCCAACTGGTTTTCCCTGTTGGAAATCCCTTTCAAAAATTCATTCCAAGTGCAGCAAAATTTAAGATGCTGCTTCTAACCAGATAATCAATCATAAACAATGAAGTTTAGTACCTAGGCGTGAGTTAGATTTCTAAGCGTGTTACCAAACTATTTTAAAATGACACAAAAAATCAACCAAAGATCTGGAAAAGAAAACTATAGACTAACATGCATCGCCGATAACAACTTGGAAACTAACCTAACAATGAACACTAACAACAGACTAACCTAAGAACCCAATCTCTACTAAAAGAATATAATCGCGCAAATATGAAATTCTTTTGGAAATTTACCAACAATTTCAGGACTTGCCAATCTGCTAAGTCGCTGGAAAAGAGAGGAAAAAGAAAACAAGAAATCATCTATAGTGCAGTAAAGTAGCAAAAATTAAAGATGCATACTCTAATAATGAACAATGGACCAAACCATAAACTGAACTCACCACTTGTTCTGTGAATTCAGATAACAGAAAGAGCCGAACCAGCAACCAACAACTTTGATAACAAGTTTGTGCGATTAACCCTAGAAACCATGGTAGCTCCATTTGCATCCATGGTATGGTGAATTCGTCAACCAAATCGCGAGTCCATAGACACATTTATCGAGACCTGCACATAAAAACATCCTGCGGTCAATGCAAAAACCGCAACCATAATTAAGCCACTAGCACTAAAAATCTCCCAAGCAAGTCCGAAAACAGAGTAACGAAGCACCAATCAAGTAGGTCTTCAAAGTAAAAAATGAAGGCAAACAAATATAACATCCAATCGAATCTGAGTTTCGCAATATCATCCCCCTGACTTAGCTACAAAGGCAGCAAGAATGTAAATAACTAAATATCTCCATTCGCCCCAAAAACATATATTCTAAACCCGGTAAACAAATTCAAAAACAAATAATCCAACCAACACTCTCTCTCTCCCATACAGAAAAGTTACAAACTAAGATGATCAACTCTAAAATTGAATTCAAATGCATCTCGAAACCACAAGAATCAAGGTAATATATGTTTAGGGAAGAAGATTAAAAATATCAACCAACAGAACAAAAGAAGTAAAACTGAATATTGAACATGAGACGAACATACTTGAGAGCAAGCTTTCTATTAGCAGTTTTGATGTCAATTGAATCTCTAGAAACTGGTCTCTTTATCCGATTCCTAACAACGCAACCGTTCCTGCTTCCTTAACTACATAAATCTCAGTGTAAGTTTCCTTGTTTCAAGGATAAATTGTAAGAGAAGTCAGACTCTTGAAGCACACACTCTAACCAAAATCCCAAATTCGAAAAAGAGAAGAAACACATTTTAACTAAGCAATTTCACAAACAAATCCAAACATAGACACCAAGAATGAAATCACTACATTTATGGCAGAGTATGTAGGAGCTTGGTCCATATTTGCACGGCTCCTATTCTCTCATTCTCTCTGCAAAATATCTACACACCATGGCTTCTTCAGCACAACATTTTCTCTCTGAAACTCTAATTTCAACCACCCCCCTCCCCCATGTATTTCTGTACCTTAAGAACCAAAATTGAGTGTGGAGCCAAAGAGAGAGGAAAAAACATTAGCTGTTAAATTTCTACGCTGAAGGGAACTCACCAAAACGTCATATTACGATTCATAGTATGTTGACAGATAAGCTGATGGTTTAGATGGGAAGCCACTGTGGTGTCCACTGTCCACACCAAGAGCAGGTGGCCTCCTAGGTGGGACCACATCCCAGTGGGGCCTTTTGAAATTGGATTCTAATGAAGAATTTCCACACCCGTATAGCGGGACCAACAATGACTCGGAAATCTTAGCCTTGTAGACTGGGCATTTGGGGGACTTATTTGATTTGAAGGAGGCGGTGGTTTGGACATGGAGCCATTTGTAAATGCAAGGCCAGCAGTAGAGGTGACCACAGGGTCATGTGCAGATTCTAAGCAAATATTGGAATCAAAGCAGCCATTCCCATTTTCTGCAGCAGTTTTAATTCCCAATTTTGCTTCAGAGAAACATCTCCTTTGGATTCAAACTGTGCCATAGGTTCTTGGAAGTTTTGTTCACAGGCCATCAGCTCTGTTAAGCAAATAATGACTCTTAGACTGAACATAAAGTTTAAATATTGACCTCTAGGTTATTCAGGTTAAGATGCACCTTATGTGCAGTGTCTTGCAAGAAAAACATTGAACTATGATAGTACGCGTGCAGTAACTAAGGCACGTTGCAAGAGCAAAGATCAAGGTCCAACTATAACCAAGCATCATCCTCGAGTTATAAATTATAAAGCAGCATAAAGTCCGTATCTAATAACAAAAGTTATACAAGGTAAAAATCAAGGTCCAACTATAACCAAGCATCATCCTTGACTTATAAATTATAAAGCAGCATATAAAGTCTGTATCTAATAACAAAAGTTATACAGGTCAAAGCTTATAAATATGACTACTAGACTAATGCAGATTCAATGATCAAGATTACCATGATTAAGCAGCTGCAGTTGCGACACCAATGATCTCTAACACATCTCACTCTCTGATAACCCCAACCAAAAAACCACGCTGCCAGCTCTTTCTAGAAGAATCTTCATCTCAGCAGCTGCCTGAGTTGTCTTAATCTTCAAACATAACCATGGAAGACCAAACTCGCCTGCGACATGATGTCAATCTGACAAAGAAGAAAGATTAGCAAATGCTTAAGGCACATGTTTTGCCATAGACTGGAATAGCTCAGCGCAACAGTTTCCAAACTCTTGTCGAATGCCAGCCATATCCATCGCTATAGTTTGTGAACAAAATTTCTATAACGAACTCTTAACTTTGATGTGTTCATACATAGAGTGCTTGCTAATGGCACCACTGCCTGCTCCTGTACATATTAGGTGTGTTGTCTAGCAAGACAACTTATGACATATCTAAATCTGTTTGCATGCTCTTCTTAGCCGCACTTTTGAATACCTATAATAGTTCCTACATCAATTCAATGGGCATGAGACATTGTGCGTAGCATGAGCCTTTGACATTAGTTGCAAGTAAAGCAAGTCTCCAGAATTCTTACATATCCGTCCAAAAAGAGTCGAAGACTATTGTAAAACTATCTACAACTTCTCATCAAAAGTACAAACCATATTAAACTTAAAATAAACAAAAAAGTAAATTACAGAATGAAAGCAAGCAAGGAAAAAAAGTTGGAAGCGATCGTCACTTCGATTGCCTCTGGCCTCTCCCTCCTCCAAAACGACCACCGGCCCTGTGAAACGGTTTCCTACCATGACCACGATTCACTCCCTGATTAAAATCTCGAGGAACTTCAGTGTTCATTGGGATATGGGGGCGCGGTTGTTCTCCCACATTCATGGACATTGGAGATTGTTGGGCTTGCCAGCCCATACCCAAAGCCTGGTTCAACCCACTTTGACCCAAACAGCCAGGCCATGGTGCAAATCCGGGGCCTGGACTGAAATTTGATTGTGCGCCAACATTAGGAGGTAACATCTGACCAGGATTGAATTGCTGCTGAAATGGCATTCCGTTAGGGAAAGCCATTTGATAAGACTGCTGCTGCTGTTGATTTTGTTGCAGCCATGGCATACCATTTGTTGGAACTCCAAAAGGAAAACCCATGCTTTGCTGCTCAAAGGGAATTCCGTTTGTCCAAACCCTACTGGAAGGTGGAATGAAACCAGGGGCCTGAAAGGGTGGAACCAACCCTGGGTTACCAGCAAAACCTTGGCCTGTGCCGAATGAGCGAGAACTATTACCATGATCATGGGTAAACTGTTGAATTTGATTGTTGAACATCAACTGCTGATTTTGGTTGATTGGCGGTTGCTGAGACCCCTCTACGCTTTGGGGGGTTGAAGGTTGGCTGTTCTGCTGCCGTGTCCCCCCACGATTGTTAAACTTCTTCCTCTCCTTTTTCTTATTCCCAAGGTTAGGGCCGTTTGTGCCTCTCTTTGACATTTTTAGCATTCTCTTGTATTCAGCCTCCTTTTCATCATCTGAAAACTCAGCTTCATCCGTCACTTCTTCATCATTTTCACCCGATGCATCATACCCTTTCTTGTAGATATTGCAGTCATTGAGGACATGATTTGCAAATTCTGGAACAAATGAGATTGGAGTGCCTTGTTGGATACCAGAAGGAATATCGCCTTCAGAATTGTATCTTATCATGTAGTAAGGGTTCTTGACAGGACCAAAAATTTCATCTACCATCCCTAATGGGGATCTGCTTTCAGTTATCCAAAGGATTGAACCGTCGCTAAGAGGGTTGTGCTTCTCTATGCCTTCCACAATGACTTGGGTGCCAATAATCTGAACAATTAATAAAACCATCATGTAATTTAGCGATATATGACTTGTAATCACTTAAAGGTGATCAAAAGATCACCCTCACATACTTGCACAGTGACAGAAGTAAGAACAAAAAATCTGGCATGTTGCACAGGGAAACAAATTTGAAAAATAAAACATGTAGTATCTGGTACCCACTGTGTGCATGTGCATGACAGTGTGAGCATTGGAAGTTTCCATTAATTGATCTTTTGTTATTGGATAGTGTGACCTTACCGATAAAATAACTCCTACAGGCTGGGTCTGATGGTGTGGTTGCAAAGTCACATTTACAGGAGGAACTGGAGGGAGAACCTGCAAGGTCATTTCAAGAAGCAATTTAATCACCTCTTAATACAGTACAACAGAAATGCCAGAATTCATACTATCCACAGAAATGAAGACCCCTTATACTAGTCCTTTCATTAGGGAGACATCTATGGTCCATAGACATATGCTTTATTATCGCCAGTTATCATGCATCCATAGAGTTCCTTGACTACCACCAGTGTAATTCAACATCAGATTAAAGAAAAAAGGCACCATGCAACCCTTCATTTGATTTCACGAAAAACAGAATTTACACAATCTAATTAATCTCAAATTTAGCCCCAAAGCTTAATACATAACACAAACCAATGGGTGCTATGTATGAGTCAATGGAACGAGTCCGAAGTTGAAAGAACCATGTAGAATTCAAAACCATTGCTGTCACATTTTGTGCATTATGACAGGCTCAGCTTTCTGCATCCCTATCTTCAACGAGGGATATAAGATCATGAAAGAGATGTTAGATTAAACACTTAGTTTTGGGCCATGCTAAAAGGGTAAAAAGTAAAGAAGGGAAGGAGAAAATGGATGCCTGATTATCAATAAGTACGGATTGTTAAAGAAAAAAGATTAAACAAAAACTTGTATCCAAGGCGCTACAGATACTAAATACTTGCTTTCCCTATCACTCTACCCCCCCCCCCCCCAATAGCATATAACCCTCCAGTATGATACCAGGCCATAGTGTCTCACCACCTTCAATGATTTTATTTATTTATTTATGATAAGTACCACCTTCAATGATTTAAAAAAAGCAAAAGGTCAAAAAATAGGAAACCAGGGGTTGTCCTTTATCTTGTCTTTGAAAATTCCATGTTTCTTCTGATATCCCACAATCTGGTTCAATTATCATACATGCACAAAACAGCAGCATTGAAAAAGCTGTTCTGATTCTTAACCTCAAACAAAGTCAGATGAAATACTTCTCAATTATCCCAGCAATAATACTTCACACACTTTTTCTGACATGCAATTCTTCAACATCGTGAAGCTACCAAAATGGCTAATCCTTAGTGAAGGAAGTTTGAATTATTCATAATGCCCGTTAATCAACATCATAGCATATGCAGTAAAGTGAACCATAAATTAGTGAAAGCTCTATGGATGTGTATTTGTAAAATAGGGTTAGATTGTTGGTTAATATGATACCATTAGGCGAACATAACAAAATATTAGTACTTAACATTAGCGGTCAATTGATAATAGGGGAGAATATGTTGTGACACATTGAATGACAGTGGATCATATTTTTAAAAAATAAACCTTCTCCACAATAACCATATTTGTTCATCATACTTCATTTATTGTCTAATCTGACTCACCAAAGTGATTTAGTTCATGATACCTGCATATTAATAAGTGTGCATTTGCCACATTACATACATTAAAAAGCAAACTGGTCCTTCCTAGCCTTCTACACTTGGTTTTTGTTTATTCATGTTGAAAGCCCACGTTTTTCTTTATCTTTTATTTCTACAGTTTACTTCCCTTATTCCACACAAACTTCTCTGTCAAAAAGATTGGCCACCTTGTAACAAATTTCTGTAGTCACCCCTGCATAGGATATTCTCCAATTAGAACTCCCATGATGCAACCTAAAAGTTCAGATAAACTGCCAACATCCACCAAACCATGGTAACCTCTAGCGACCCCGATAACCCCACATATGAATTTAGGCTAACATCTATTACACAACACTTCAGATGCACATCCAAGCAGGTGATATATCCTTCACTAAGTCTTTCCCATAACACCTCACTGATAAACAAACACAGAATACTTATTTGTGCTGCTTCAGCTTTAATTTGAGCCCCCCTCTCCTTTCTCTTTCCCACTTAACAAACAAATAAGCATTAAATTGATAATTGGCCTCTGAAATTCAAGAGATGATTAGAAAATTATATCAACTACTGCCCAATTAAGCATAGTAACGTAATTGAAGAAGGTGCATCACTTACCTGAAGCTCGTTCTTGGATCTTATGGGACCTTTTGTAACAGTGTCATCCTCGTCCTCATCATCGCTCAGCCCCACCATCTGTTCCAACTCTGGATCTCTTATCTCCCCTTCTTCCATATCGATTTCTCCCTCCAACTCCTCCTTTTCTTTACCTTCTTCTTCTTCATCATCCTCATCCTTTTCCTCCTCCTCCTCTTCACTACCCGAAGAAGAGGATGATGAAGACGCAGATGAACTAACTGAAGTACTATCACTCTCCTCCCCATCACTCTTGATTTCATCGCTCTTCGCGCCATCTCCATTGCCGGTGACCATTTCACCACTATTCCCACCACCCTCGTTGATACCCACTGTTTCACCTCTCTTACATTGTCCATCATCATCAACAATCAACTTTGGACCAACACCATTCTCAATGACACTCACTGCTTCAACGCTCTTCAAACTGTGAGCCACCGATATTCCCAGACCCTTCCTGCCATTTTCTTCCGACCCTCCCTCCAAACTGAAGTTCCCTATCCCTTCTTCAATAGAAGAACTCAAATCCCCCACTTTCCGAAACCCATCTGCCGAACCGGTTTCTCTAAAAGACCCGTCTTTTTCCATTCCCACACATCCCTCAACGTCCTTAACTTCCATCTTAACTGAATCAACCTTTTCTAAACCTGGGTCTAAACCAACCATTTCAAAAAAGGGTTTCCCGTCAATCGAAGCATTCAAATCACTCAACTCCTGAAACCCACCTCCCAAACCGGTTTCTGTACAAGACCCATCTTTTTTCATTCCTAAACACCCCTCAGCAGCTTCAACTTCCATCACCTTCACTGAACCAACCTTTTCTGGCTCTGGATTAGAACCAGCCATATCCATAACAGGGATTTCTTCAATCCAATCGCCTAAACAGTCGAAATCGAGCAACGAGTCAGCAAAGGACAGAGAGAATTCGTCAAGCTCGCAAACAGAGAGGTCAACTGGAAGTGGGTCGTCGGATTTTTTCAGCTCAGAAGGTTGTTGATTGAGCTCCTTATCGACGGTGGGGTCCCGCAAGAAACCCACCATTTTTGAGAGATGAAGTTAGGGTTTTGCAGCCAGAGGTGATCATAGCTAGTGGCGTTGAACGGAGCAGAAGGGTTTATATATGCGTATTTGTAGGAGGGAAATTGGGGGGCGAGAATAATCAGGGTTTTGTTTGGGACAAAGCTTTTGCGTCTTAAACCCTAGAAGGTTGCTAGGGTTTTGTGAGTTTTGTAACTGTTTTGATCAGGTAATAGGAACTCGGTGGGCCTAAAGAAAAACAAAAATGGATTGATTTGAGCGGTGAAGGGGAGCAAACGTAGAACCCGATGTTTCTAGTTTTAGCTGGGTCGGGTTACCCGGGTTGTTGATGGACGAAATTAGGGTGGTTTTGGAGTCACCTTGATTTATTGGTTTGTTTTTATTAATTAATTTATTTATTGCATTTGTTAATTTTGCGTAAAAATTTTGTGGATTATTGATTCCTTTCGGTAAGAGTAATTGGAAAATTTAAAAATTATGACAACAAATAAGTCTAAAAGTATGACTTTTTGTCTTATTTTTGTCTTTATTCAAAAAATTAATATGATTGTCGATCATAATTTTTTACTTTTCCGATTTCTCCTATCGAGACGCAAAATTAATAAATGCGAATTTTTGTTTGAATATAGACAATTTTGACTTCTCAGTCCAAAACCACCCTTATGTTTCTTCTTCTACCTCTTTGCGATTGAGACTCAATGGGTCAATTTTGGCGAATTATGTGACGGGTTCTCAATCAATTTGTATTTGGTGAGTCGATCGAATATTTTCACGTTCAACAAATTTATAGAGTCTTAAAATCAACGGGTCGACTAGTTTTTACAGCGATTCTAAACTACAGATTAAAAGAGATTAGGCGGATCACAAATTTTAAAGGAGAAATTCTTTTTAATACAGCGAAAAAAAGTAGAATAAAAGATTGATCAGGGTTGTTTAAACGAGCAACAACAATGACCAACTCTTAAGATGATTAAACAGTAGGGAGCAAGCTTAAAATTTAAAATTTAAAAAAAAAAACCCTATGTTAAGAGTTTAAGGGCACTCTATACATGATGTATTTAAATTTTTACCATAAAACTATAGCTAGTTGAACCAGATTCAAGTTGGGTTGAAAAGATATAACTCGCAATCAACTCAACCTACCATCATACGACTTATCACTCGCCTAGCCCCATCCATTCATCCTCGTCAACCCCAAGTGTCGTTCCGATTGGCCCAAGTTGAGCCAATTTGATGAGTTGTCGAATTTTTTGCACGCCGATTACTTCTATATTTTAGGTGAGGCCCAGAAAATGGGGAAAAAACATAGCCCAATCCGCTCTAGAACAGTGGTGGGCTTTCTAACAGAATATTTTTCTTAAAGACAAACAATTTTATTAATTATTGAAGTTGTAACGATGACAATAGAAACAAAGAGAAAATTGAACTTATGCCGCGACCCAGAGGATTGAAGTACCGAATAGAAATGAAACATGGAATTGTTCACTGTTGTTAGACTTTAACTCACATCGCTTATTACTCAAGCTTGGTTAACATATTTTAAATGTTATTCCACTTGTAGCCAATTGGTTTTAGATTTGAATCCTCTAAAAAATCTAAAAATTGCTATTAAACAACCTTCGCGTATGTATAGTCTTACATTTGTGTTGATTGTTAATCGAGAGGGGCACGTAAGCTAGCTTAAATATGAAGGGTTTTTTGGAATTCCGTTACATGTGTGCCTCATAAAATCTTAGGGTGCTATTGAGCCTACCAAAACTTGTGTCCCAGTTTTAGAATCACCTTATATGGTCAATTTGAGGCTTCCTAACATCTTGAGCCGCTATTGCACCTCATGAAACGAAATATAGGTCCTAATCGGAATCCGTTGTTTCTTTCTTCGGCCAAATCCGGATTTTGTTTTGCTTCTCCCAGTCATCGAGCTTGATCGACTCGACTCTTTCCCCTCTCCCCGGCCTCTCACTTCGTTTCGTTCTTCTTCTGTAACATCGCTTGAATAAAGACACCCGATCGGCCGACTTCCCCAAATGCCCACCACCGGCCCTTCTTCTTTCCGGGTCTGGATTTTAATTCGCACTTCATAGAACCCACTTTGAAAACATGATCGATAATTACTTGGTATATGTAGAACTAGGGACTATATTTGCCCGGAGACTAGCCCAGGTAAAAAGTCTCAAATACCTTGGTCACGGAAAAGAAATTCTCGAGACCATAAAGAAATTGAATTCCGACGAGTCAAAAGCTCAATAGATGTTACTCGATCGGACGATCAGGAATAATAAATGGAGATAGCTGTAGTCCTATGGGCAATTCAATTAATTTTACTGAAAACTTCTGACCATTTTAGTATTTTCCCATACAGAAAATCTTATTTGCGGATCATTCCGTAAAGAAGATTCTATGGAGGTCAATCGCGCGCGTCCCAAGTGTTTTTAGCCGATCCAGGTTAAAAAATAAATTGTGACCGGTAATGATTAATTGTGACCGGTCAAAATTGAAAATAAATCTGAGCCATTGATTACGTGAATGGAGGGCTGAGATTGCGCCGCTATGTAAATAGGTTGTTCACGGAGCCTCCGTGAATAAGTTTCTCTCTTCCCCATATTCTTGACCAACCGTCTCTAGCTATGAATCTTTTAGAAGATTACAAGAAAGCAAAGAGTAAACATAAACTCAAGCGGTTCGACCAAGTGAACATGAAAAAATAAATAAGCTAATGATTATTCTCTGTAAAGTTGCATGTTCGAATCTTATACCGACCACAAACCAATATCTAGAGCCCTAAGTCATGTCTGCTTTTCCCATGATTTACTACTTTAGTTCAATTGCACTATTTTTGCGTGCCGAGAAAGTGATCCGAAATTACTGAATAGTTTCGAAAATGTTACTCCCTCCGTCCCAAATTGATTGTCCGGTTCGCAAAACGGAGTGTTAAAAATAATGCAATTTTTTCAAGAAAAAATTCAAACTTTTTTCACAAATTAAAAATACTCATTGATATCTAGTAAGTTATTAAAAAACTTTTGATTTTTTCTTACAAAAATTGTATTATCTTTAACACTCCGTTTTGCGGACCGGACAATCAATTCGGGACGGAGGGAGTATGATACATCAAAAGTTTCGCTTTCATGTATTGTGAATTTGAACCTTTCATTTCGAAAATTTGTCATGTATCCTATCAAACCACGAATAATTTTCTAGTACTAGTTATCAAAACAGTTCTCACTTGGGGCCAAGACAGGTAAACTACTACCTGAAACAAATTGAACTCTAGTAACCAAAACACACTGAAATTAACCAAAAGAACGAAAAAGGGACTTCTAAGTTCTAACATTGGGAAGTAATTAATTAATTAATTAAATTAATTCAAGGGTAGGAGCGAAGAACGGCTCCGCAGAAAGTGCAGATGATAGCCCTCCACCTCTTCCAATAGAACGGAACATAGCAAAACCTCGTGGCGGTCTTCATATCTGCCACACTCGCTCCGCCACCGCACCTCGAGCATATTCCGGCCGCCGGCTTGCTCCTCCGCACCTTCTTCGACTGATCCACCAAAAAACAGAAGCAAACCATCGCCTATAGAGTATAACCCTATTTACTACACCGGCACTAATATTAGCTCCGGACGACCGATTTGCACGTACGCAAGTTACCCGAATACTTGAGTTATCAAAGACGTTAGCTTTGTTTCGGGGGCTCTATCTTTCTAAGACGCTGTTCTTTATAAGGCCTGTGAGTGATGTGGTGACTGTGGTCGTTGGCAGTTAAATGTATGAGCTGGTTATTAGGTGGGGGTGTGACCGTTGAGACTGAAGAAGAAGTCGCAGAGGCGTGTGTATTAACTTTGGTTGACCTTTTAGTTTGACCTTGCACCACTTTACAACTGGGCCCATTTTATTTGATGGCTATTAGGCTGGAGTAGTTGGGGTCGTTATGGGTATTTATTACTTTAAAAAAAACATTTTTTTTTTGTATTTATTCAATTTTTATTTTTTTTGCGTTTGTTGATTGCATTAAATTTTTGTGGATTATTGATTCGTCTAAATGAGACGAATCGAAAAATAAACTTTTAGAGAGAGGGCGGATAAATTTTTTTTTTCCCCAGAAACTCAATAGATACACTTATCATATGGTTATATTGATAAAAACCATATACAAACTACATGGTTGGTTCATAGAGCTAAACAAAGTAAAGTTGCAAACAAACAGATACAAAGCCCAAAGGCCCAACACAAAAAATACTCGATCCTCTATAAATTTGAACCGTACATTAATACACCACCATTTTTCATTTTTTGATGTCATCCCACTTTGTGGCCTTCATCTATAGATCGCAAATCGCAAGAAATTATAGAGGCCGCCAATGAGAAATACTAATGGCAACCCAATCCTAACGGCAGGAATCCACACGTTGGTCGGCAAAAGATTCTTTGACGATTTGTTGAGTTTCATAAGAAGCGTAGGGCAATGAATTTTAATAGGGTTCTCCTCCTAAATTCCCCTTCCACACACCCACACCCCCCACCCACCAAAGCAGTCCGCAATTTCCTGTACATATTGTGAGTATGTGGTTGTGGCTGTAGCAAATTTATAAACAATAATGGGATGTATGCAGTTGCGTGTACGGAAAAGAAAAAAAAATGAAAGAGTACGATGAATTACTGCACTTTCAATAAAAGATGAATTATTGAATTTCTCATTCTTTTTTGAGTTACTAGAGTTTATCAGTACCTGAAGGCACGGCGCAACGCGTTTTGAATATAACTAAAATGAATTACGAAACTATTGACCACCACCGCCAACGAAACTGATTTATACAGGAATATATTTTCTTAAATTAGGATCAAACAGATTTTTTTCTTACCCTTTAATTTGTTTAGTTCTCTAAAAAAATACACACACCAAAAAAATTTAAATTGATCAACCGATAAACAAAAATATTTCTTACCCTTTTGTTTAGTTTACGATCTGCCTTGCACTAATTTTATACATGAAATTTTATTACTTTCTATCTTCCCAAAACACAAGAGAGTTAGGATAGGAAAAGTTAGAGAAAATTTCGCCTTGCTTAAGAGGGAGAGAGTGCTAAGGTTTCAAAAATTACTTCTATTTCTTATTTCAAAATCCGGCTCTTTTTTTTTTTTTTTTTTGCAATGAAATTTTATTATTTTCTGTCTTTTCATAACAAAAGAGGGTTGGATTAGGAAAGAAAGGTTAGAGAGAGTATTAAGGTTTCAAAAATTACTTTCTCTTTCTTATTTCAAAATCCGGCTCTTTTTTTTTTGCAATGAAATTTTATTACTTTCTATCTTTTCATAACAAAAGAGGGTTGGAATAGGAAAAAATTAGAGAAGATTGAAAATAAGATTTTTCAACCCTAGAACTCTTCTTAGCAGTAGAATTTATGAGAGATAAGTTTGGGCCGTTAGATTTATGTACATAAGATTCAAATATTGAGCTATTTTATTATATTACTCTCTTTGGTATAATAGAAAAAGAAGATCCATAATTCCATGTGGTGAACTTTCTCAAGCAAATATTTGTAATCTTTTTCAAGATTTATGAAATATTTTTTGCTGATAAATAAAAAATAAATCTCAAGTTATATACCAAAAAACCTTCGTCAAGTCAATGCCTCGTAAGGCAAGTAAATCTTCAGTGCAATCCTGAAAAGTTTTAAAATTCTTTTGCTTCTTTGACATTCGAAATATAACAATGCAAAAGGTTTTAATAGCCCATTAGAGAGACATGTAATTAAATTAATAAAATTCAGGAGAAAAATAAATCATTGTTTTTTTTGGCAATGACTTGTCATTTGACTGGCCTCCTCTACAGACTATAAACCAATTGAGCTAATCACAACTGGTTGTCAACAAATCTTAATTACTAGTTACTGTTCCGTGCAAGTATTCCGTTTTTTTCTCTTAAAAAATAAGTATTTATTTATAATTTTCAAACTTAAAAATAAAAGACTTATTAAAATAAAAAATATGCAATATGTGATATGTGATCTTATTTCATAGATCTCATTACCGTGCCAAAAAAATTAAAAAAACATTTTTGTAAACCTATTGGTTTTAAACTTGAAAATTTATCCTTATTTTTTAAATACTTATTTGAGAATCTGGAACCGGCTCTTATATTTTGGACACCCCAACACAAATCATGAAAATCTGAAACGAGATTTTCAACTTTAATAAACAAATATTCTATTCAAGGACTGCCATAAATGCCTTTACTGTTTTGAAGATTTTATTCCCAAACTTTTTGAGGAGGCCTGAACTCCTATAAATATATACGTTAAGTAGGTGAAATTCTGTTTGACCAAAAAAAATATATTTACGTTAAGTAGGTAAGGTTCCTATCATTTTAAAGAGCAACAAAAATTAGGCTACCTTTGGAGATGGCTAATAAGTTTTCTTACTCTCAAATCTTCCTCTTTCTCTTTGCTTTCTCAGGTTAGGCTCGTTACATTGTTTTGTTAG
Organism: Rhododendron kiyosumense; assembly: GCA_019656275.1. Classification (NCBI taxonomy): domain Eukaryota; kingdom Viridiplantae; phylum Streptophyta; class Magnoliopsida; order Ericales; family Ericaceae; genus Rhododendron; species Rhododendron kiyosumense. The sequence continues at coordinate 267,899 of BPLS01000172.1, read as the reverse complement.
GTTTTTTCTCTGGACTTTTTTCCTAAATTTCTGTTTTTATATATAGGCCTCGCTGTCTCTGGTAATCCCTTTTTTTTTTTTCTTTATATTTTGGAATTCTAATTTCTAATGAGATTGCATGGTTAATTTAGGGGAGGATTGCGTCCAGTCTCCCCGGACCAGTTTGGTTTAGTTTTTTCATCGAGCCATCCAAAAGTGTCTTGGAGGACACAGATTTGTTCGGATAAATTTTTTTTTAGAAAACAAATTCAAAATACCCCGAACAAATCTGGGCTTTTAGACGACTGAGATGCAAAAAATTAAACCAAACTAATCCGAGCAAATTGGACAGGATCCGAGCCCGTTAATGTAAGGCTATCCCCCTTTTCTCCCCAAAAAAGGCTATCCCCTTGTCTCTTCTCGTTGGTTCACTAGTGGGTTGGTTTAATAATCCGTTTAGATTATTACAAAAAAAAATTATAGTATTTGTTGGTTTTTTGCATCTTTCTTTGGGGTTAATTATTGGTTAGTATTGATGGGGGAATTTAAAAAGTTAAAAATTAATATCAAAATTGATTTTCCTTTAAATAAAGACAAACAAAATCCAGTACAAATAGATTTTTGAATTGTTTTTCTTTATTATTATTTTTTTGAATATTGATTTTTACTTTTAAGATTCCTCTCATTGAGATGAACTAATAATTCATAAATAATTGACTCAAAACCAACAAATGTGATTTTTTTTTTTTTAAGAAAAGCCAAACATATAATCTACAAGGATTATTAAGCAAAACCACATGTAAGTATCTGTTTCTGTGTTTTGTTTTTGTTTTATTGTATTTGTACTTGTTTTGTTGTATCTGTTGTTTTATAAGCCCCACAATTTGTATACGATTTTATTAACATAAGTTGCTTTTTTTCCCACTCAAAAGAAATAATACTGATTTCCGAAAAAAAACCTTGATATTTCTACTAGAATAAGAATCCAATATCCTCTCTAAATCACTGTACAGAGCCACATCGACTTAACTTGTAATTTTGGTATGTTTATTTTTGGACTAATCGTTTGTATTGGTGAGATGAATTTAAATAGTAAAAAATTGCGACCAAAAACCTCAAAAACTTTATTGAAGGCGAAAACACCCTAAAATAGCTAGCTGTCTTTATGGTGAATTATTTGAACTTTGTTCAACTTTGATTTTAGAATTCATCTCGTAGAGACGAACCACGAACCCAAATTCTTTGATAAAAGCTAACCACGAAATCACAAAAAATTACTAGTAGTACCATTTGTCTTTTAACACAAAGTACTTTTGTCGAAACTCATCCTTAAATCTGTTTTTCTTTTTCTTTTTCTTTTTCCTCTTACCAGTTACGGTGATGGTGGCTCAAGCTAAGGATTTATACTGTAAGGTGGTAATTACTTCTACGTATTGCTCCCTGGATAGTTGTCAAGATGAGTGCAGAATCGGTTTTGGTGGCGATGCATTTTGTCAGCCCCCTGGTGTCGCAGAAAGAGACGCCACCAGTTGTCTTTGTGTTTACAAATTCTCTCCCTACCCAAAGTTACCGTGTACCCCACTTCGGCCACCGCTTTAGAGAGAGAGAGAGAGAGAGATTATGGTGTTATGATCACTAGGTCTTTGAAAAAAAAAAAACCCAGCTTCTATAATTTGAGTAACTTCTTATTGTGTTATTAAAGTGATTATAATTTATAATGATGGAATCATAGTTTTGTTCTCTTGGGGTACTCAAAACCACCCGCCTCTCTCTCTCATCACTGGTTTTAATAAGTTCTCTCTGCTTATTATTCTAATCTCTCTAACATCAAATCATCGCCAATTGTTTCCTATCTAAACAGTTGAAAAAAAATCCATGGAGAGCAACATATCACCCCTAAAAGTCCTTTCCTAAAATATGTTCGTATAGACCAAATCAGAGCTCTCTCTGTTCAAAAATGTTGTGCTATCAAAACAACATCAAAGACCATGACAAATGGTCCATCCTTTACTAAAACCACTTCTACTAATTCAAAAAGGCTAGGAATATACGCTCTACTAAATCAAAAAAGCTTGAAATATACGCAACCGTTGATATTCACAGCAATCTCATGATTGTTGCCATGCATCCCATTTGCATCGGTCAAAAAAATTTGCATTAGTCGTCCCTGGCTTCCCAAACCTAAGATGAAAGAGTATAATGAATTATTGCACTTTCAATGAAAGATGAATTATTGGATTTCTCATTCTTTGTTGAGTTATACTCACTATAGTCTATGGTATATAATAGAAATAGAAGATCCATATGGTAAACTTTCTCAAGTAAATTTTTGTAATTTTTCAAAGATTTATGAAATATTTTTTGCTGATAAATAAAAAAAAAACCTTTCTCAAGTTATATACCAAAAAAACCTTCGTCAAGTCAATGCCTCGTAAGGGAAAAGTTTTAAAATTCTTTAACATCCGAAAAATAAGCCCCCAATATTTTCGTTTTTCTAGGACAACAATGCAATGTAGATATTTATATTAAAGAGTATCAAATAGGAAGTTTCTGTCACACACACAAAAAATAAATGATCCACCTATGTGAATCGAAAAGTGGGATAACTCGACAAATCTTGCATAATTTTTATTTTAAGTGGTACAAGGATCTTAATTACATAACTCGAACATGACCCTTCAATCACACTTAAGCTCAATTAATGGTATTTATAATAGCCCATTAGAGATACATGTAATTAAATTAATAAACTCCATTCAGGAGAAAAATAAATCATTGTTTATTTTTGGCAATGATTGATCATTTGACCTCCTCTACATATTAGTATATTACAATAATGTTATCCAGAAATTTTCAGGTAAGGACCTTAAAATGAGGACCTTATATGTGGATCTCCTTATTTCTCACCTTTCCCAATCGGATTTCAATGATTCGAGCCCCTCAATATGTTCAGAACGTGATTTTAAGGGTACCCGCGAGAAATCGACAAAAAAAATGACCAGGAAGAGCTTTATTTGAGCAGTTTTTTATTTGACCTGTTAGATAAAAAAACAAACAAAAACTGTTCGGATGAAGCCCTTCCTGGTCTTTTTTTTTTGTTGATTTCTAATGGGTACCCATAAAATCACGTTCTGAACACATTGAACGGCTCGGATCATCGAAATTCGATCGAAGAAGAGAGGTCTGCATTTTATTAAAATAAGGTAGTCCTTATAAGAAGGGAACTCTAATGTTATCACCACATATAATCACACAAATATTTACACACACTCACTCACAATTAGGGTGGGTGTGTTGGGCCCACCCCCTTTGAGAGTTTGTGTGTGTGCGCGCGCGCGCAAGTGTTTGTGTGATTGAGTGTGGTTATATAATTATTGTTACAGATTATAGATCAATTGAATTAACTGCAGTTAGTTGCATGTCGACAAATCTTATTAGTTACTATTCCAGGCACTGACTTAGTTTTTAGACGTGACGAATGCTAGGTACAAAGAAACATACCTGGAAATTACCAAGAACAAAGGTTTCTTATTGGTAATAAAAATCTATTAACAGTTACAAAAACCTCTAAAAATGTATTTCGGATAATTTTCGAATACACTTTCTTTATAACTAATACATTTCTTCTGGACACGCCAACACAAATCATGAAAATCAGAAAGGTGATTTTTCAACTTTAAAAAACCAATATATTATTCAAGGACTGCCATAAATGCCTTGACTGTTTTGAAGATTTTATTCCCAAACTTTTTGAGGAGGCCTGAACTCCTATAAATATATACGTTAAGTAGGTAAGGTACGAAAATTAGGCTACCTTTGGAGATGGCTAACCTGTTCGGCTAAATAATCACTTATCTTATTTTTTTGATCTTATTCAATTTTTTTCATATTTTTTAGTTTTTCATCAACTTTTTGGGGATTATTACATTGTCATGACGAGAGAAATCTAAAAAGTAAAAAATTATAATCGAAATCCAAATTTTTTTTGAATGAAGACGAAAAATTGACTTATTAACTTATTTTTGTCTTTATTCAAAAAAATTAGGTTTCGATCGTAATTTTTTTACTTTTTAAAGTCCTTTTGTCACAACGATAATAATCCCCAAATTATTGATAAAAAACTAACAAATAAGAAAAAAAAATTGAATAAAGACAAAAAAATAAGTCAGTTGATTCATTTAGCTGAACGGAGAGAAATCTTACTCTCAAATCTTCCTCTTTCTCTTTGCTTTCTCAGGTTAGGCTCATTTTACTTTCTCTGGACCTTTTTCTTTTCTGTTTTTACATATAGGCCTCGCTGTCTCTGGTAATTCCTTTCTTTTCTGTATATTTTGGAATTCTAATTTCTAATGAGATGACATAGTTAATTTAAGGCTATCCCCTTGTCTCTTTTGGTTGGTTCAATAGTGGTTTGGTTTAATCGATCCGTTTAGATTTTTTTTTTTTTTTACCTTTATTCAATATTTTTTAATATTTTCTGGTTTTGCGTCTATTTTTTTGGTGAATTATTAGTTTGTCTCGACGGAGGAATTTAAAAAGTTAAAAATTAATATCAAAGTTGATTTTTCTTCAAGTATAGACAAACATAATCCAGTACAAATAGATTTTTGAGTTATTTTTCTTTTATTATATATCTTTTTTAAATATAGATTTTTATTTTTAAGATTCCTCTTGTTAAGATGAACTAATAATTCATAAACAATTGACGCAAAACCTACAAATGTGTTTTTTTTAAACAAAAGCCAAAAAAGCCAAACATATTATCCACGAGGATTATTAAGCGAAACCACATGTAAGTATATGTTTCTGTGTGTTTTATTGTATTTGTTCTTGTTTTGTTGTATTTGTTGTTTTATAGGCCCCACAATTTATTTTTGATTTTATAAATATAAGTTGCGTTTTTTCCCGCTCAAAAGAAATAATACCGATTCCTGAAAAAAAAAAAAAAAAACCTTGATATTTCTACTGGAATAAGAATCCAAGATCCTCTCTAAATCACTGTACAAAGCCACATTGACTTAACTTGTAATTTTGGTAGTTTATTTTTGGACTAATCATTTGTATTGGTGAGATGAATTTAAATAGTAAAAAATTGCGACCAATACCTCACAAAGTTCATTGAAGGTGACAACACCCTAAAATAGCAAGCTGTCTTTATGGTGAATTATTTGAGCTTTGTTCAACTTTGATTTTAAAATTCATCTTGTAGAGACGAACCATGAACCCAAATTCTTTGATAAAAGCTAACCACGAAATCACAAAAAATTACTCCATAGTAACCAATTGTCTTTTAATACAAATTAATTTTGGGGAAACTCATCCTTAAATCTGTTTTTCTTTTCCCTTACCAGTTGCGGTGACGGTGGCTCAAGCTATGGATTTATACTGTAAGGTGGTAATGGATAACAAGCATTGCGACCCAGAAAGTCTACACACATACAATCTATGCACAGATTGTACACAGATTTTATTGTGAGACTCACCACGGGTCCCATATAAATTATCCGAGCCATTCATTAAATGTAAAATATTTTTTCAAGGGTCCCTGTAAAAAATAAGCTCAATTCGATACCTATAGGTGCTCGATCCAACCATATAAATTTTCATTAGAACCAGTCTACTGGCACAGCAATCTATGCACAGATTTTTATGTGGGGCCCACTATGGGTCCCACACAAGTGATCCGAGCCGTTCATTATGTTTAAAACATTTTTTCAAAAGCCCTCGCGAAAAATCAGCTCAATCTGATACCTGGAAGTGCTTGATTTAATCATCTAACTTTTCATTCAAGTTTTTAGAGAATGAAAAGTTAGACAATTAGATCAAATACTTATAGGTATCAGATTGAGCTGATTTTTCACGAGGGCCCTTGAAAAAATGTTTTAAACATAATAAACGGCTCGGATCATTTGTATGGAACTCGTAGTGGGCCCCACATAAAAATCTGTGCACAATCTGTGCACAGATTGCTGTGCCAGTAGACTTTCTGTTTTCATTATCCAGAAATCTGAATGAAAAATTAGATGGTTGGATTAAGCACCTATAGGTATCGGATTGAAGTTATTTTTTACGGGGATCCTTAAAAAAATGTTCCACATTTAATGAATGGCTCAGATGATTTGTGTGGGACCCATGGTCGATTTCACACGAAATCTGTGAACAATCTGTGCACAGATTGTATGTGTGTAGCAGGGCTTTTTGCGACCTGACTGATTGTCAATATCAGTGCACGGATGGTTTTGGCGGCAAAGCATTTTGTAATCCTCCTGGTGCCTCAGAAAGAGACGCTACCAGTTGTAATTGCGTTTGCAAATTCTTTCCCTACCCAAAGTTACCGTGTACCCCAGTTCGGCCACCGCTTTGGTGAGAGAGAGAAGTTGTGAAATTCGTTCCGTACTGATCGGTACCCGGTGCTTAAATGGAACACAAAGACTCAATATTCATTTCAGTTGAAATACCGGCCTGTTTCAGCCAATACCGGATGTACCGCATGATACCGGTCTATTTCAGACATTTTCGGTGTTCCGGACGGTACAAAATTAACTTGTCTCTCTCTTCTTCTTTTTTATGACATAAGTTGTGGGCTCTAAATTAATTAAAGAAACTTATGGGCTTATATATGATTTTCTTTGATTAATTAAGATCACAATGGAATTCTGATCTGTTTCATAACTTTGTTTTGAGTCTTTTTGGATAATTTTTGGCTGTCATTTGTTTCACGGAAATAGTTTTGCAACCTGGTAGATATATATAAAATATTAATTGTGGTAAATCCGGAACGGTACTGAGATACAGCCCGATACCGATACGTACCATTCCAGTAGTGAAAACGGTGTATTGGCTAGTACGGAATTGACAACTTTGAGAGAGAGAGAGAGAGAGAGATTATGGGGTTATCACTAGCTAGTTCTTTGAATAAATACAAAGTCCAACTTCTATAATTTGGTAACTTTCGGCTATTGTGTGATTCAAATCATATATGTTGAACCCTTTCGTGGTGAATGTTTAACTTTTTTGTGGTGAATGTTAAAATGAAGTGATTATAACGATTTTTTTTTTTTACATCAAAAAAGAACTTCGTTACATCCCCAATTATAAAAGGACCAAAAAAAAACTAAAAGCTAGATAAAGGAGTATAACAAGCATAAAATTAAGATAGACAACTCTCAAAGTAAAAAGATCCACTTGATAAGACTATCCATTGTCAAAGGGATAAGATGTGTTAACTTTAGAGTAAATCTTAGAAAAAGCCGCAAATCTTGCCCCAAAAAAAAAAGGCTTGATGAATTCTGGTGCGTTCACATAATGTTATAGTGCAAATGTTGATTTCATGAGCTAGAAAGCAAAAATTATAACGATTGAATCATGGTTTTGTTCACTTGGGATTCTCAGAACCATCCCTCTCTCTCACCACTTGTTTTAATAAGTTTTCGTTCCACTTATTACTCTAATCTCTCTACCTATCTCTATTCACCTCAAAACATTTACCAAACAACCTCATTGCCAACTGTTTCCAAGCTAAACAGTTGAAAAAAATCCATGGAGAGGAACAGATCACCCCCCAAAGTCCTTTTTCCTAAAATATGTTCGTTTAAACCCAACCAAAACTATCTCTGTTTAAAACATGTTAACCAAACAACATCAAAGACCATGACAGAGGGTCCATCCTTTGCTAAAACCGCTTCTACTAATTCAAAAAAGCTTGGAATATACGCAACCGCGTGTTGATATTCACAGCAATTCCATGATTAATGTTGCCACGCATCTCATTTGCATCGGTAAAAAAAATTTGCATTAGTCCGTCCTTGGCCTCCCAAATCTAAGGTCAGACGTCGTCCGTATCATTTCTTGGAGGTCTTGGACAACATGAGACAGGTGGCCAAAACCGAGGCCCTGTCTGCAAAAGAAATGCTATCTTAGGTCTACAAGGAGTAAAGAAAAACAAAAGAAAACACCAAACAACTAGATTCTTGGATTGCATAATCAACACATACACAAAATAAAACATAGATTTGACAAAGAGAGAGATAACAACAATGATAGTCGAAATGGGTTACTCTTACACATCATTAAATTAATCACTGTCGCCAACTTGTACCAAATCTTGCGGAGTGTAAGAGTCAACTAATATTTCCACTTGCACAGGTTGAATGCAATACTACATATGCAAAAACATTCTCGCATTATTTTCATTCACTAGTAAAGAGGAAAAAATCAAGCATTTCCAGTAACAAGAGCCTATCGCATGAATAGGAAGTGAATTTGATGCTTCATCAAGTTTAATAACCAGAATAAAAAACTTTCTCAAGTTTTCTGGACTTCACTGGAATCTATTTTACGTGTTGTGGCCGAATTTAGGAACTTGTCTCTTTTTTTTGGACGTTTACCCAATTTATGTGACACGGAATTGTCACTAATTCCATGGTGGTTGGGTGTTATTTTGTCCTGCTCTGGTTGATTGCTTTCCAACTTGTTTTTTGCTTTTTCTTGGCATATGATCGTTGCTGGGATAGGTGCCAACCTCGTTGGGAGATGCCGGTCCTCTCTTTCTTTATTGTATCTTGTCCGTCTTTCTCCTTAATAATATTTCTTCTTCGCCATTCAAAAAGAAAGATTACGGATATATAGTTTTTGTTAATCTGATTTTCAGATTAATTGGAGTAGGTCTTGCTGAGGAGAGGAATATGAAGATCTACGCACAAGTGGCTGTGTGGCTTGTTTTGGCATCCATGACACGAAAGCAAAAATTAGAAAGCGTGTTGCGTGTCGCCAATCATTCTAGGTGGGTATGGTAGGTGTGTTATTTTGGAAAACGTGGCACGGGCATGGTAATGGCACAGAAAAAGCACGGGCACAGAAAAGCACAAGCATGAAACGACATGAGTAATATAATGGGACAAGCTGTTATATTTATTTTCTAATATTTTGTGATGACTTACCTAACTACGGGAACCTGATGTTAGCAAAGAAAGCAATCCACAGTCGGTGACATGTGCAGCAAGCCGCCCATCAAGCAAAACATTGCTGGAGTTAAACTTCCCATGGACAATCGGTGGCTTATATATGGACCTCGTGTAGATACCTTCATTTAGTAGTTGCAGACTTATTCTAAGGTTCTTGCAGCTCCAAGGACAATCTCGAGTTGAGCATTCCATGAGAGTTGTTTCTTGATGACATCATTTGAGTGCAAGACATCGTGGAGTGTCCCCTTACTAGAATATTGATAGGCCACAAGCCGATGATTCTCCTCCGCAGAAAATCCCCTAAGCCCAACAATGTTAGGATGATGAATTCTTAACCATTCTTCTCATGATCTCAACAAATTAATAATCTTGTAGACATAAAGCCTTTTTGTTCAACTTCTTAACAACAAATAGCTACAGAATCTACAATAAGATTATCAGCTTCCATGATGGCACTGTTGATAATAATCATTATTTTGTTGTCATGAGTAGTAATCTTAGCTCTGTCATTTGTTCCATTGTTGTCAATAGTAATCCTCATAATCTAGAGTGATATGCAGTTGCATTTCTTTGCCCAATAAATACCTCAACCAGGTATCGCAATTTGAAGAGAAGCTTTCTTGTGAGCATGAATGACGAATTTGCTTAGATGCAATATTTCATCCACGTGGCATGCTTCCTACTAACCATGATATCTTCAAAGTAAGAAAGGAACAAGAGCCATCCACATTTGGATGTTCAAAAGCCACCACACTTTGCTGAAGACGTTAGCTAGTATACCTAAAAGATTGGGGAACCATTCAATATAAAAATCATCTTCTTGCGTGTTTTGCATCTGAAGTTGTCGCCTAGAGTTCAGTAGGGCCTTTATTTCCCTCGGCATAACTCGGTACCACGCCCATTGCCCTCTCCACTCCCATATTCACCGCTTTGGTTTCATCAGGCGCAAGTAGTTCCTCGTTTTGCACGACTATAATTCTCTGGCTTTGGTGAATTAGATGGAGTTAATTTGCTCCCAATTTTCCCTTTTCCATGGACTGTTAAGGAAGATGGAAGAATTGGATCAATTTCCTTCCTGAAGATTTTTGGCAGGGTTGTGAGTTTGTGTTGGGCTTTTAAGCATTGATTGAATAAAATTACAGAAGGACTCAAGTAATCCTGCTTCTTAAATTGCGTAAGTTCGTTTTAATAGTTGTTGTTTTAACAATGTATGTCATGGTATTTTGGACGCTTATTAAACATTATAGAATCTTGGTCTACAAGATGTTTTTATGACTACAAATTTGAACTTACCAGTAGCCACAAGAAGTGAAAATACGACACAACGCAACAACCAAAAAGGAAGATAAACCCTCCCACGGTCCCACCATGTGTGAAAAAGAATAAAGTCTCAGCACCAGATCCAAACTTCATCCCATTATAGAGCAGTGCAAAGCAAAGCAGGGAGTGCAGAGCAACGCCCCTAATTGGTAGAGATCCCTGCATCATAACTTCTGTATTAGTCTCAGCAACAACCAAGATAACAGCTTCCAGCAGTAACCAAATATAACATCTTAATCCCGAGGGTAGTGCAGTTGGTTATCGGTCAGGACAGAGGGGTTTGCCATCTCGAGATCTCAGGTTCGACTCCCCTGCACTACAAAAAAACCTTGGGGCCAATCGTGCATAAAAACCTTTTGAGGTTAGCAAAGGCTAGTGGGAGCCGTAGAGATTTAATCCCGTGGTGCGCGCAAACTGACCCGGGGCACTCTGCTTACTAAAAAAAAAACATCTTCCAACAGCTACCCAAACAGATACATTCCAGACATGATAATAGGAAATGAACGAGCATAAGGTAATATTAGAATTGGCACCAGAACTGACTTTAGTCAAATAAATACTCTTAGCTAGCCCTCCAGGATTAGAAGTTGATAAGAACTTGCACATAAAGCTCCAAAACTCACGTATAATAGAATCGGAAAGTCTAGGGGTACATATATTTATGTACATACACCACGTAGGCACGTACGTACATACAACTTTTAAATCTGTCTTGGGTCCTACAAAAATGATCCGAACCGCTTATTTTGTTCAAAATAGTTTGTTTACGGTCCCTGTAAAAAATTAACTCGACCCGATATTGGTAAAAAAGTTTATGAAACATCCAACTTTGCTATAAAATTTAGACTTGGATTCTGTAGCAAAAGTGAATGTTTCGTAAACACTTTTACCGAAAGTGAATTGAGTTAAGTTTTTAAAAGGTTCGTAAACAAACTATTTTGAACAAAATCAGCTACTCAAATCATTTTTGTAGGACTCGAGATGGCTCTAAAGTGCTTATGTATAACGTGGTGTATGTACATGAGTGTTACTTAAACAATGGTAAGTGTTGCCTTAGTGGCAACTTGTTACCTGACCAACCGGTTGTAGTAAGTGTTGCCTGCTTGTATGGTAAGTGTTGCCTTAGTAAGTATAAGTTGTCTGTTATGTGGTAAGTAATCATCCTTTTATTTTTTTGTCAAAACTACCTCATGTTCAACAAAACCACCCTAGTTTTACTTTTTTGGTTTCAATCCAAGAGTTGTGATTTATCTGTATTCAATTCAAAGGCTGTAATTCATTGACAATATGATGCTCTCATACCACTTGAGAGCATCACAGAAGTTTTACCTTATGCTTGGCCCAAAAAAATGGCATGTACCACCATTATTCTCTCTCTCCTGTACCGCCATTATTCTCTCTCTCTCTCCCCTTGCCAACCTAATGTCATGCACATGGGAAATGATGAGAGATTTGGGTGTTCCGATTTCTAAAAAAAATAACTTTTAAAAAAGAAAGGTAATTTCAAGTTCAAAAATAATATGTTTACGTAAATAATTTTTCTATTAATATGGATCTTATTTGATAAATCTCATTGAGATCTTTTAAACGATGCAAAAAGAATTAAATTTTTTTTAATTTTTTATTATATTTAAACTTAAAATTACATTCTTTTTGAAAAGTAAGATTTAAAAAAAAATGGAACGGAGTCGAGGGTAAGAGCATCTCCAGCAGTCTCAAACTGTTTCTAGCCATTTTGCTTAGGAAAGGTGCAATTTTTTAATTATGGCTTGCCAAAAAATATGTGAACTTCCCAACAGCCTATCAACACCCCAGCCATTTAGAATAAAATAGGAAAATAAATCTCCAATCGAAAAATACTTCCTCTGTTGGAAAACAAACCCAATCGGAAAATACTTCTCTGTCCGTAAACAAACCCACAAATTGAACCCAATCTAGCCACAAACCCAGGTGAAAAACAAACCCACAAATTGAAACGGCCACATATCGCCGGAAAGTTCGAGAAACCCACTGGTCAAACTTGCCAGAAAACTCGAAAAACTCACCGGAGGAAGTCGAGCTCTGACGGAGACAGTCGAACGGCGACACCGGCAAGATTTGACTTAGCCGGATAAGTGGCGGTTGACCGTCTGGTTGACTAGTCTTCCATCCGAAGCAAAGAAATAGGGCCGATGACGATGATGACCGTTCGAGGGGCCGGATCCGGTGAAGCAAGGAGAGAGAGAGAGACGGCCAGATCCGTGACAAATATCCCGTCGCCGAGGGGCTGGAGCGAAGCGAGCCTTCCGTACTCGCTGGACGAGGCGAGGGGCTGGAGCGAAGGGAGGAATTGGCGAGCGGCTGCCGAGGCTGTTGGAAGCCGTGAAAGGGGAGTTTTCTCGCCAATCAGACCTTGCCAGAGCTCCAGGCGAGGCTGATGGAGATGCTCTAACGGGGCCGAGAGTAATCTTTATCAATTTTTCCTCTTATTCCCCATGCACATATCTTTCTCTCTCCCTCCAGATTTCTCTCTCTCATGCTTAGGCTTGGAAGCCTACCAAATAGGGTTGTGTAGGTGCACATGCTGAGATCTTTGTGTATAAAGTTGAAGGGGAATTACGGTTCAGTGGAACAAGGGGCAAATAAGTTCCAAGTCATGGACTACTTTTTCGAAATTATGAAGTAATGACAATGAAACAAATAATTACCCAAACATGGTATTTCAAACTTACACGGACAAAAATACCCCTTCCCATGTACGACATTGCATTGACTCCTTTGTCCTCTATATACGGTGAAAGAACAAAAACACAAATCCCCCTTCTCAAGATCTCAACCCCTTCACTACCACCATCATCCCACGGCCAAACCCACCTGTCTTTCTCTCTTTCACTAATTAATGCGGAATGCCCATTAATTCCACCAATTTCCCTCCCACCCCTTATTATATACACACATATACTCATACACACACCCACCATTCCCCCATCCCTCCTGTCCGGCAGAGAGAGAGAGAGAGGGGTAGCCATAGCCACCCCCACCTTCGGTTCACCACCATAACCGCTGCCGGCAACCACCATAACCGGCCTCTCTTTCGGCCAGCCTCCTACCGCCGCACCACCCCACCTCCCCGGCTCCTCTCCCCCGGTCCAGTCACCACATCCACCTCACCTCCATTTCTCGGCCCTCCTCCACCACCGATACCTACCACCACACACCTCCCTCACTTCCCCAAATCCCATTCTAGTGTCGAAATTTGAGATTTAAGTCGTCAATTTGAGGATTTCAAAATTAGGGTTTCTCTCTCTATCCTCTGTATATCTATATGTGTGCGTGGGTGTGCTTTTCTGCTGGAAAATCAGAATGATAGCAAAGGGGGTATATTAGTCTTTTTATGCGGCCCTTTTCATGTATTATGAATTAGTTTTCTCCATTTCATTTCTAGAGGAATTTCACAAAAACTACTCCATGACTTGGTACTTATTTGCCCCAAGAACCACTGAACAGTAATTCCCCCAACTCCTCCTCCGTCCTATCTCTCTGCCGAGAATTAAAAAATATAAAATAAAGGCAGGGCTTGGGTTTGCATGTGTACATGTAAGATAATCTATAATGCCGTTAAATAATTAACAAGCCCAGTATATCCAAGATCTTAGAACTATCATGTTCTCACAATCATAACATAAGGCGGAAATTAAACATACGAGAAAGCGTACCCGAATCCATGTGAACTTTATTGATCCGAGACCTTTAGCAATAATACCTGCAAGCTTAACAGGAAAAGGTTTTCTCTCTCTTGACCCTCTTTCTAGCAATATAGTAACGTAAATATGATGGTGGACTGCATGCCCTTTTATAGGCAGAGAGAGGACCTGTTTCCTAATAAAAGTAAGATTCTAGAAAACAACTCCATCAGTTTGACCAATCACATAATTTCTTAGGGCAAAAGATATGGCTCATAATCTCGTCAATATATAATTACCATATGTGCTGATTGCGTAATGTGGGCCAATAACGGAAATATTCTTACATTCTCCCACTTGGCCCATATGATACTTATATCACAATTCAACGAGATTAACTTTAGGCGCGCATTAAACCATATCAAACCCTATCATAATTTGGTCACTGTCATAATACCATTATTAAACAACCCACTAATGCAAGTCATGGCGGTTCTATATTTAATAACCAACATAGTCCCTTCCATGTACTATAACACTAGCGAACTGCCTAACACAGTCAGATAGCGAGGAGTATATTCAAAAGGTCCAACGATCATGTCTTTTACAAAAGACTATTCCTGTACTCGTTCATTCATTCTCATACACGTACGTACCATTAGAACAGGAAATAAATGGAAGAAACACATTAATTTGATATCAAAAGTGTCTAACATAACATAACCATCATAATGCAATCCAAAAATATAAACAAACTGTTATAGGTTACGCTCAAGACCCATCCTATTGGCATGTTCCTTAAATATTCTTGATGGTAACCCCTTAGTTAATGGATCTGCTATCATAAGCTGTGTGCTTATGTGCTCGATTGACACATTTTGTTTCTGAACCTCTTCCTTAACGACAAAGTATTTCAATTCCATGTGTTTAGCACCATTAGAATACTTGTCATTCTTGGAGAAAAATACTGCTGCGGAATTATCGCAATAAACTCTCAGCGGCTTGGCAATAGAGTCGACAACTCCAAGTCCTGAGATAAAATTCCGCAACCACAATCCATGAACCGTGGCCTCAAAGCACGCCACGAATTCAGCTTCCATAGTAGATGTAGCAGTGATAGTTTGTTTCGCACTTTTCCATGATATTGCTCCACCAGCCAACAAGAACAAAAAACCAAAAGTGGACTTTCTACTATCAACGCATCCAGCAAAGTCTGAGTCTGAGTAGCCAATCACCTCAAGATTATCAGACCTTCTAAATGTGAGCATGTAATCTTTCGTTCCTTGCAAGTATCTCATCACTTTCTTTGCAGCTGTCCAATGATCCATTCCGGGATTACTTTGGTATCTACCCAACATACCAACAGCAAAACTGATATCCGGTCTGGTGCAGGTTTGTGCGTACAACAAACTCCCAACTGCTGATGCATAAGGAATATCTTTCATTCTATTACGTTCCAATTCATTCTGCGGGCATTGCATAAGACTGAATTTATCCCCTTTCTGAATAGGGGCATCAGTAGGTGAACACTTACTCATATTGAACCTCTCTAGAACTCTTTCAATATATGCTTTCTGAGACAACCCTAACAATCCACGTGACCTATCCCGAAATATTTCAATTCCAATCACATAGGATGCCTCACCCATATCCTTCATTTCAAAGTTCTTAGAGAGAAACTTCTTGGTTTCGTGCAACAAACCAAGATCACTGCTGGCAAGCAAAATGTCATCGACATATAAAATCAAAAATATAAACTTGCTCCCACTAACCTTTAGATATATACAACGATCAACAGTGTTTTCCGTAAATCCGAAGGAAGTGATGGTATCATTGAACTTAAGATACCATTGTCGAGAAGCTTGTTTAAGTCCATATATCGACTTCTTAAGTTTGCAAGCCAAATGTTCCTTGCCTTTAATTGAGAAACCTTCAGGTTGATCCATATAAACTTCTTCATCTAAACTCCCATTCAAAAAAGCTGTTTTCACATCCATTTGATGTAGCTCTAAATCATAATGAGCCACTAATGCCATGATAATTCTAAGTGAATCTTTCTTAGACACAGGAGAGAAAGTTTCTTTGTAATCAATGCCACCCTTTTGAGTGTAACCTTTGGCCACAAGTCTGGCTTTATATCGTTCTACATTGCCTTTGGAGTCAAGTTTGGTCTTGAAGACCCACTTGCAACCAACCTTCTTGTAACCTTCTGGCAATTTAACAAGATCCCAGACTTCATTCTGGTCCATTGATTTCAACTCATCATTCATGGCCTCAATCCACTTGGTAGAGTTATCACTTTCCATGGCTTGTGAAAATGAAACCGGATCCTTAATAGTTCCAATGTCAAATTCAGATTCTTGCAGATAAACCACGTAATCATCCGAGATAGCTGATTTCCTTTCTCTTTGAGATTTTCTTAATGCTATTTCTTGTGGTTGTTCTACAATCTCTTCATTGGTAACAATCTCATTATGTGGTTGATTATTCATTTGTTGTTCCACGACATCATGTTGATTAACAACCGTAGGAATAACAACATTAGGTGAAGTTATGGGTAAAGGAACTTGTACCCTTACTTCTTGAATAATCACATTATGCGGTTCATCACTCCCACTGATTTCACCATTCTCAATGAATCTGGCATTACCGGTTTCTACGATTCTCGTACTATGATTAGCACAGTAAAACCTATACCCTTTGGATTTTCAGGGTAACCAATAAAATAACCACTGATCGTTCTAAAATCCAGTTTCTTTTCATGTGGATTATAAATCCTAACCTCCGCTAGAAAACCCCAAACATGCAGGTGTCTCAAACTCGGTTTCCTTCCTGTCCACAGTTCAAAAGGGGTCTTTGGAACTGCCTTACTAGGAACCCGATTCAAAATGTATACGGCGGTCTTAAGAGCATGCATCCACAATGTAGAGGGTATTTTAGAATTACTTAGCATACTTCTAACCATATCCATCAATGTACGATTACGCCTTTCAGCTACCCCATTCTGCTGTGGCGTTCCTGGCATAGTATATTGTGCACATATGCCATGTTTTTCAAGGAGTTTAGCAAATGGCCCTGGGCGTTGCCCTGACTCATCATACCTTCCATAATATTCCCCACCCCTATCCGATCTAATGATTTTCACTTTTCTTTCTAATTGCCTTTCTACCTCAGTAATGAACACTTCTAGAGTGTTCACTGATTGAGATTTTTCATGCAATAAATAAATATAACAATAACGTGAAAAATCATCGATAAAGGTGATGAAATAGGTCTCTCCACCTATAGATGGAGTGTCAAAAGGCCCACAAATATCCATGTGGATCAACTCAAGTAGCCCATTACTTCTTGTGGCTCCTTTCTTGGTATGTCTGGTTTGCTTTCCCTTAATGCAATCCACACATACGCTAAGATCAGTAAAGTCTAAAGTGGGAAGAATTCCATCCTTTACTAATCTTTCCATTCTTTGTTTGGAAATATGTCCCAACCTTTTATGCCACAAGTTTGAGGAATGTTCATCAACTAGACTACGTTTAGTTCCAACATCATGATGCAGGGTAAGAATAGAGTCAACGAATTGGCCATCAAGCTTTAATTTATACAACCCATCACAAAGTATGCCAGAACCAACAAAAGAGGCATTCTTGAATAAACTGAAACTCTTATTCTCAAAATGAAATGAGTAACCATCCAAATCAAGTTTAGGTAGCGAAACTAAATTTCTAGAAACAGAAGGAACATAAAAAGTCTGATGTAAATCCAAATGATGACTAGTATCTAGAAATAAACGATAAGTGCCCACGGCTTCTATTGGAGCTTTGACTCGATTTCCCATGAATAAGAAGTTCGCATTAGGGTTTATGGTCTGGGTTGAAAGGAATCCCTACATCGTATTTGAAACGTGAGTAGTAGCACCAGAATCAAGCCACCAAGTGTTAGAAGGAACTTCAGTTAGGTTTGATTCGAAACATACAGAAATCAAATTCATACCTTTCTTTTCAAACCAAGCCTTACGTTTTGAACAGTCTTTCTGATAGTGTCCCGACTTTTTGCAGAAATGGCATCTATCACTGTACTTTTCCTTCCTCTGAGTCTGAGAACTTTGAGCAGACTCAATCACTTTAGGTGGTCCTTGCTTTATGACCTTTTTAGGCTTCATTCCTTTCTTTTTGGCCCCTTGATATGTGAGATGAGCCGAATGTTGTCCTGATTGCTTAAGTCTTGCCTCCTCTTGAACAAGCATACTAGCCAATTCATTTAAATTCCACTTATCCTTCATAGTGTTATAATTAATTTGAAATGGCTCATACTGAGGAGACAAGGACAATGAGTTCAGAACAAATTGCACGAGAAAAAACTCATCCACACTCATTCCTAAATTCTTTAATTGAGCAGCCAAATTTGTCATTTCAAGGACATGCTCATGCATCCCACGGCTACCATCATATTTCATGGTGGTAAGCTTTGCCATTAGTGTCCCCGCAAGAGACTTATCAGCCTGTTTGAAACGTGTCTCAATACTTGTAAGATATACCTTAGCATCTTCAGCATCAGGAAGTGTTGTCTTGATATTGTTCGCTATAGTCATTCGCATAAACATTAAGCTCAGTCTATTCGACCTTTCCCATGCTTCATGTAAAGATTTTGCTTCCGCACTGCTTGTATCAGTAAGAGCAGCCGGCTTCTCACATCGAAGTGCTAGATCAAGATCTAAAACTCCAAGGTGAAATTCCACATGTTCTTTCCATTCTGAGAAATTCATTCCATTCAAGGTCGGAACAGACGAAGCATGCGAATGTAGCGAAACAGATTTTAGTGCTGCAAATAATGATCCATGCTCACTACGTTAGTGCTTAGAGTTAACAATAATATGACAAAATAAATATGTCAAAACAATAATTAATAGCGTAACTATGATCTGCCTTTGGGTTCATCTAATGTCACACTATTTAACAGTTATGGTGATTCCCTATCACTCATATGACTAATCGATAAATATTCATAATTCAATAGGTATGTTACCTTTGAGTATCCATTCCAATCTCAATTATGAATACTTATCAATCATCATATTCCAATTCATTAATCATTCAAAAAATGGTGCACCTTTGGGTCTACCTAATATTATCATGATTAAGAATTGCGATTTACAAACTCATTAATTTTTAACACTTGGGATTAGGTGCTAAAATTCGATAAGTTGACTTAAAGTCGATGTACCATTCTGTTTGGGTCACTTTGGTGACTACCAAACGTATCTTAATATAGACCTCAAGTCAGAATAATGAGTTTGCTAAACATTAGGTTTGTATTAAAACAAAACTTCATAAATTTCCATAAAAGAGAAAACAGAGCAAACCCGTGGAAAAGCCATTAACAATACTTGTAGTATTCTGTTCATAAAAATTATTGGGTCACCAAAAACCTGTCAAAACTTGTACTGTAAAACATAATCTAGTTCGATGTAATCCAGTTCGACAGAACACCACCGTTTTCTCATAAACCTTCGATAAGAAAGACAAAACAGATTACCCGTCCAAAGTCATAGAAAAGATATCATCATATCCTTTGATAACAGAAACCTTTGGATACTGGATACATGCATATAAACAATTAATTGGCGACATACATAGCATGAACATATATACATGATACATACCCATTGATCAGAAGCAATATACAAACAGGTAGGATCGAAACCATAAAAGTTAATGGGTAAGCCTCATATTCTGATTGGACCGAAAAGTATTTAATCAGAAAACCAATTTAGAACCCACCGAACAAGAGCAATCTGATTGTGCAAAACATCCATACGGTCAGCAAACATTAATTAATTAATAATGCTAACAGATTGGATTTGCCGAGACAAGACTTCGAGTGAAACCGACATTAACAGATTCGATTAAAAAGAGACAAATCTTATCGTTAACGTGAAGGGTTACGTAAGCCCAAAACCAATTAGTCGGAGAACATAATAATTCATAACCATGCTCTGATACCACATGTAAGATAATCTATAATGCCGTTAAATAATTAACAAGCCCAGTATATCCAAGATCTTAGAACTATCATGTTCTCACAATCATAACATAAGGCGGAAATTAAACATACGAGAAAGCGTACCCGAATCCATGTGAACTTTATTGATCCGAGACCTTTAGCAATAATACCTGCAAGCTTAACAGGAAAAGGTTTTCTCTCTCTTGACCCTCTTTCTAGCAATATAGTAACGTAAATATGATGGTGGACTGCATGCCCTTTTATAGGCAGAGAGAGGACCTGTTTCCTAATAAAACATTTATTCTACTTTCCATCAAAGTAAGATTCTAGAAAACAACTCCATCAGTTTGACCAATCACATAATTTCTTAGGGCAAAAGATATGGCTCATAATCTCGTCAATATATAATTACCATATGTGCTGATTGCGTAATGTGGGCCAATAACGGAAATATTCTTACAGTACATACATGCATAAGGACGTGTGTATATACTAGAGTTTTTATTAATTTTATTTTTAGGCCACTAGATTGAAACAGGTGGTTGTGTGGCTTGTTTTGACGTCCATGACACAAAAGGAAAATTAGAAAGTGTGTCGCCAATCACTCTAGGTGGGTATGGTTGGTGTGTTGTTTTGGAAAAAATGGCACGGGCACGGCAATAGCACGAAAAAAGCACGGGCACAAAAAAAACACAGGTGCAGAAAAAAATTTAACAGCCTTTTCTTGTGGTCTTTCTAGTCCTATATATGTGATAGATGAGATACTTAAAAGACCAGGGACCACCAGGCCGGGTTTCAATATTCAATGTTATTGAGAGAAGCAATATTATTAGGGTACATCAAAGTGAATTTTAATAATAAATTTTGATTTTCCGGACATTTATGGTGAAATATTTTTTTTTTTGGGTCTTAACATTTTCATACTGTTAACTTTATTTATAGTTTTAATTCTTTAAAAAATCCATCTAATATATGCGAGTATACAATAAACTACATACCTACCAAAAAGATTTGAGGCATGATTACAATTCTGCTTGGTTCATGAAGTTTGAATATAGTTTTGTGCGAAGAACCGGTAACCGGGTAGCACACCATTTGGCTAAGAATGCACGTTTGTTAATGATTTCGATGTATGGATGGAAGTGGCCGGCTCCTTAATTGTTTTCTTGTGCCCATTTCTTATCGATGATTTACCTTGATATTAATAAAACTACTGCTTTTTTTTAAAAAAAAAAAAAATATATATATATATATATACACATACACACACAATAAACAAATGCATTGAATCCGTGATTCTGCCGATCAAAAAAAAAAAAAAACGGTGATTCTGTTTATATTTTTTACAACAAGAATATCTAGATGGTTTTTTAATTAAAAAATTACATTGAACTTGAACAAAGGCTGTTAACATTGTAGAACAATTACATTTTATCCTTCTGTTTATGTTCCTTAGTAAAAGTTAAAAGTCTGAATGTAATTGTAGGATTTATCTTGTTTATTTTAAGATTGAGTATTTGTTCACGCACACGTATGGCAGTAAACGAGCCGAGCCAAGCTTTGTCGAGCTCAAGCTCAGCTCGTTTGCTAAACGAGTCCAAAATTCGAGTTTGAACTCGGCCCATTTACTAAACGAGCCCAATATTCGAGCTCGAGCCAAGCTGAGCCATTATCGAATCGAGCTGAGTCATTTACTAAATAAGTTTCTTTAATCGAGCTAAGCCACCCTTAACAAATCAAGCTTTTGTCAAATAAGCCGAAAACTCGAGCTCGAGCTCGACTCATTTACTAAATGAGCCGAGTCCAACTCACGAGCTGCTCAGTTCGTTTACCGAGGCACATGTCCGATTGCCCATACACCCAACGGATTGCCCGTACACCCACTCATTGTTGGAATTGGGGGTGCATTATGGCTCTAATTCCTAGACTGAGAAACCCTTTTGGTTCACTGGTATTATGAAAGTGGATATCCATGACGAGAATAAATTCTACACGGACCCATGTCCGGCAATGCAATGGGTGTTTCAGTTTTTGAGAAAAAGAATTTTAAAAAAAAAAGGTAATTTCAAGTTCAAAAATTATATGTTTACGCAAATAATTTTTCTATCAATATGGATCTTATTTGATAGATCTCATTGAAATTTTTTAAACAATGCAAAAAAAATTTAAAAATTATTTTTCATTTTCATTATATTTGAATTTGAAATTATCTTCTTTTGGAAAAAGAAAGTAGAAAAAGAAAGCGAAACGGCACCTGAAAACAGGACAACTCATCAATTCACTCCCCGTGCATTACTTACTAAAGTTGAAAAATGATTCTTTGGAATCTTATGAAACAGAAATTTGATTATGAGAGTTGGAGAGATAAAAATTTTAATTGTGACCTTCTAAAATAAAATAATCAAAAAACTAAGATATTCACACCGATTCAAACAGATTAAAAATTGGAGCACTTAAGCATCTTTTCTTTTTAGTTGGGACCCTAGGAAGCAGAAACTTGATTACTAGAGTTTTGAAGACAAAATTTAATTATGATTCTCTAGAATAAAAAATAAATTTTTTGCTCTGGTTCAAACGGATTGAAATTTGAAGCATTTAATTTTTTTTAGACTGTTTATATATTTCAAAAATATGGTTAAAAAATTAAGTATTCCAATTTTCAATTTATTTGAATTGGTGCGAAAATTTTATTTTTTATCATTTTATTCTAAATGGTCATATATAAATTTCGTCTTAAGGACTTTTATAATCAAATTTCTGCTCCATATAGGGTCCCAAGTAAAGAGTAAGATACTTAAGTGTTTCAATTTTCAATCTATTTGAACCGGCGCGAAAATCTTAATTTTTTAATCATTTTATTCTATAGAATCATAATTAAATTTTGCCT
Organism: Rhododendron kiyosumense; assembly: GCA_019656275.1. NCBI lineage: Eukaryota > Viridiplantae > Streptophyta > Magnoliopsida > Ericales > Ericaceae > Rhododendron > Rhododendron kiyosumense. The sequence continues at coordinate 245,088 of BPLS01000172.1, read as the reverse complement.
TAAGGACTCTCATGATCAAGTTTATGCTCCATAAGGTTTCAAATAATCATTTTTCAACATTAGTAAGTAACTGCACGTGGAGTGAATTGATGAGTTGTCATGTTTTCATTGCATTGCCGGACCCTCCGTATAGAATTTATTCTCATCAATGACACTTATATAAGGCTTGTTTGGATACCTCACATTAAGGGTACTTTCGTACAGAAATGTTGTTTATTGGTCATGGGCTGCTGCTCACTTGGTACATTCCACCCAAAACCACTAACAACTTGATGATGGAAGGGGTTTATCGCCATTAAACAAAACATGAAGGGAATTAAGTGTTTGAATTCAAACATTAAGGAAACTCCGATATCGAAAATAGTTTGAGGGGGATAAATGTAATTTTTCCTTTCATTCGTGTGCGGATTCAGATATTTATTTTTTGGAGGACCGCTTTTACCGGTGTAGGGTTTTTTTTTCTTCTTTTTCTTGCTGTTCTTGTAGAGTTGTAGCCTTGTAGTAGTAGGCACCATCTGGCTTAGCGCAAAATAGTGTAATGGACTGAAATGGACATCCAATTTTGATCATAGGAAAGAAAGAAGAAAAAAGTACAAGTGGGCATGGCGAAGAACCTTTTTACTTTTTCCAGAAAGTCTACACACAGACAATCAGTGCACAGATTTTGTTGTGGGGCCTACTATGGATTCCATACAAATCATCCAAGCTGTTCATTAAATGTAAAATATTTTTTTAAAGGTCTTCGTAAAAAATAAGCTCAATTCGATACCTATAAGTGCTCGATCCAACCATATAACTTTTCATTATCCGGAAATCTGAATGAAAAGTTAGATGGTTGGATGAAGCACCTATAGGTATCAGATTGAGCTTATATTTTACAGGGACACTTGAAAAAACGTTTTACATTTAATGAACCGTTCGGATGATTTGTGTGGGACCCGTGGTGGGCCCCACAACAAAATCTGTACATAATCTGTGCACAGATTATCTGTGTGCAGCAGGTTTCTACTTTTTCTGGTAGAAGAGAGAAGCCTCTTCCTATTAAGAAATTTTTCGGTGTCGGGCGGTATATCTTACATGGTATCAGCTTGGTACATTCAGATCGTGGTACATTCAGATCGTTCAATACATGTTTGGACAGTTCAGATTGAAACACTCTCTCTCCTTTTACCTCAACACTTTCACTCTTTTTTTCTCTCTTCAAATCCAAGCCATCCAAAAATCCAATATACGGCTCAGATTCATCAAGCGGATACCACATGACATCTGTTCAGTACTGAAAATTTTTTCTCCCTTAGGGTATGTGCACAAGACTAGCAAAACACTCAATCTTAGGTATTTTAGCTATACAAAGTGAGAAAACAATGGTACAGCAGAATAGGGAAACAGTAAGGTAAAATACATTTGAAATTTTTACTCGGTATTTTTGTTGAGGTCCTGTAGCACAGGTAAAACTAAAATACTATTGTTTCTCTCTCCTCCTCTTTCTCTCTCCCCGTGACTCAGTCAACAGCGGTGGTGCATTCAGTCGACAGCGGTGGTGCATTCATCGTCCGATGACTCCCAAAGTGACTGAAAAAGATCGATTGACAATGAGAGGACGAAACCAAGAGTCCCTCGCATCAAAACTCACGACATCGGAGCCCACAGATCGAAGCCGAACAACGGAGATGGAAGGCTGGGAATAGATCACAACGGCGGTGTTGAGACGGCGTTGGTGTCCAAGACCAAAGGATCGAGTGATTAGAGGGAGGGTTCGATTGTTGTTCTGGGTATTGGGTATAGGTTTATTCACTGATTTGTACACACTCCGGTAACAGAGACTACGGTGGCGGCAGCGGCGATTGGGGATTTGAGAGAGAGAGAGGACTGGGTTTGGGATGGGGCAATGAGGATGGGTAGGTAAAATAGGGAGGCTGCTGCAGTGGGAGAAGAGAATATGAATAGGTAAAATAAATTTTTGGTACTGTTCATAGGTATTTTGCCTCCACACTGGTGTACATGCTCTTACTATACTACTATTCACGGGTATGTATTGCGGCGGAGACAATAGGGAGTGGTGGGACCACTTTTTGACTATTCATGGAAATGCCATTACCATATCAAACAATGATATTCCTTCCGTTCTAATTTGTTTGCCCAATTATTAAAATTCGTATCTTTTAAAAATATACTTATATCTTATATTTTATAATTTTTTTTATGATTTTAAAGATTTTATTTAATAAAACTATTTGAAATTTACCAAACAAGATCGATATTGCATATTAAAAATATTACGAAATGAAAATTATAGACAATTTTTTTAGAGGTTATCGGGACAGAGGGAGAACACCGCATGGAATGCGGTTATTGTTCACCGCGCACATCCATTGGTCTAAAAAATATAGAAAAAATATTCACAAAATTTTAAATAATGTTTTATAGGATTCTGTAAAAAATTAATTCTTAACAAATATTGGTAGGTATGTTTTTTAAAATTCATAGAAGCAAAACTACTCAGTTTTCGATCCTACGAATTCAAAAAACATACCTACCGATATTCATTGAAACTGATTTTTTAAAAGATCACATAAAATATTATTTAAAAATTTATGATTCTTTCCGTATTTTGTGGGGCCCAGAGTGGGCCCAAATAAACATGCGATGCAGTGGTCGTATTACTTCTAGCCACAAATTTGTGTTTCCACTTTTTGACTATTCATGGGTATGTAAACAATATTGGGATTAAATATTTTTCTTAACAAGAGAAATTAAAAAATCTAGATTACAAATAGGAGTATCATCAAAGGAGTTCAAAACATATGATCAACTTACAAAGTTCAATAAAAAATAGCTCCATCCGACATTGACAAGGGCATTTACAAAACGTCCAAAATCGCTTCAGAATTTAGCCCAACTTCTGAAGCAATTTTGTACGTTTCGTAAATACTTGTACCGATGTCGGATAGAGCTGATTTTTTACGGGAACCTTAAACAAAATATATTGAACAAAATGAACAACTCAAATTATCTTTATTAGATCCGAGATGGGCCAAAAAGCATGTTGTACGCATTATCTGCGTGCATAGTTCTGTACAAGTAGCAGCTCTCCTAATTATCGATCTCTTGTAATTATACATAGAGATATTTGTAATTATAAAATAACATCAAAAATAGAAATAAAAATATGATTATTAGAAATTAAATTCCTAAAAATATAACACGTGAAGTAATTTAATTCTAGTGTTTTGATTTATTCAGTAATTTTATGCAAGAAATAATTATTTTGGAAATTTATTGAAGTCAACATTTTCTTTTTTCTATTGATTGAGCTATAAAACAAAGGTTACCATGGATTAAGGGAGAATTAGAAACAAGTGGTTGTGTGGCTTGTTTTGGCGTCCATGACACAAAAGGAAAATTAGAAAGTGTGTCGCCAATCACTCTAGGTGGGTATGGTTGGTGGGTTGTTTTGGAAAAAATGGCACCGGCACGACAACGGCACAAAAAAAGCACGGGCACAAAAAAAACACAAGCACGGAACGACATGAGTGAATATAATTGGACAAACTGTTATATTTAATTTCTAATTTCTTGGGTAAATTACTTTCAACGATTTATAATTTGTTTTGCCGAGCAAAACAAAAATGTCATCAGTTTGTCACAAATATCCTAAGTGATAAAACTAAGATTACTACTGACAAAAAAAAATGACGATTGTTGTCAATAGTACCATCATAGAAGCTAATAATGTTATCGTAGATTCTGTAGCTACTCGCTATTAAGAAGTTGAACAAAAAGGCTTTCTGTCTACAAGATCATGAATTTGTTGAGATCGTGAGAAGCATCGCCAAAACTCATCATCCAAACATTGTTCAGCTTAGAGAATTTTGTGCGGAGGACAATGTGGCCTATCAATATTCTAGTATGGAGACACTCCATGATGTCTTGCAGTTAAATTGAGTCATCAAGAAACAAGTGGTTGTGTGGCTTGTTTTGGCGTCCATGACACAAAAGGAAAATTATAAAGTGTGTCGCCAATCACTCTAGGTGGGTATGGTTGGTGTGTTTTATTGGAAAATGTGGCACAGGCACAGCAACAACACAGAAAAAAAATATGGGCACAAAAATTGCAAATGCACGGAACGACATGAGTGAATATATTGGGACAAACTCTTATATTTATTTTCTAATATTTTGAATAAATTACTTTCAACGATTAATAATTTGTTTCGCCGAGTAAAACAAAATTCTTATTGGTTTGTCACAAATATCCAAAGTGATAAAGCTAATATTACTATTGACAAAAAAAATGATGATTGTTATCAATAGTGCTATCATGGAAGCTGATAATGTTATCGTAGATTCTGTAGCTATTCCCTGTTAAGAAGTTGAACAAAAAGACTTTCTGTGTACAAGACCATGAATTTGTTGAGATCGTGAGAAACATGGCTAAAATTCATCATCCTAACATTGTTGAGCTTAGGGAGTTTTTTTACAGAGGACAATCATCGGCTTGTGGACTATCAATATTCTAGTAAGGAGACAATCCATAATATCTAGCACCCAAATGAAGTCATCAAGAAATAGCTCACATGGAATACTCGACTCGAGATTGCCCTTCGAGCTGCAAGAGCCTTAGAGTAAGTCTGCAACTACTAAATGACTGCTTCTAGGGCCCCCACCTCGAGATGTGCCCCTTGGCCCCCAAAATATGAGGGCTTGCCCTACATCAAAGAGAGTGTATATTGGATTCACCTCTTTGTGAGTATTTGAACTTCAACTTTATCCTTGAAAAACATGACAAGAGAACTCCCGGCACCATAATACTTGATTCTTCCATTCAGTTTCTACTTTGTCATTCGACACCAAAAAGAGATTTTTGTAAAGAAAAGAAGAATTTTGCAAGTAAAGAGAGGACAAGTAGCCCACCAGAGATAATACAAGAAACAACATAGCCAAATCTCAATATGAAGGGAACAAACTGCCCTCCAATCTATAGAAACCAAAACAACGGAATTGACTTGAAATGACAGAACGAAAACCCAAAAGTACAACAATTCAGGCACTCTATCTCATATGATTCAACGTTCTCAAACTTTCCCTAATTAACTCTAGCATTACACTCCAACCAAATAATCCAAGGGGAATCAAAATTCCACACAACTCGTGCTTTCTTATTGGAACAAAAAACCAATGAATTCTACCAAAAGCTGTTGTGACCAAGTAGCCAGAAAACTCAACCAATGTCCACCAAACACTTATCCGAGATCTTTTCAGTCAGTAAAGTATGAAAGCTAGAATTTTGAGATGCAATGAAGACCTCTGAGAAATTGGTAACCATAGATGGAGTTGAGGGAATGTGCATGAGGCTGCTTGTTTGTATTGAGTTTAGGGCTTCTCACTCCTTTAGACAATATAGTTCTGTGATCCATTTTGCATAACCACCAAGTGATACTAGAAGACAAATGTCTTCCTAAACCTCACATGTTAAATGCGCATTCATGTCAAATTTAATTTTAGACCACAAAATGCAAGACTTCAACTCGCAATAAAAGAAGAAAAAAAAATGTTCAATATATGATGGCTTTCACCTGAAGTTTGGAATGCTCAACAACTTATCAGGTATTGGCCCACTGAATAAGTTATATTCTCAATCGTAAGTTCAACTTAGATTGCAGCATCAGCAAACAAACTTTCTAAATTAGATTTTCCATGGATTATGACATTTTTTTAAAATTAAACTTCAAAGTTGAGAAGAATGAAAAAATTACAGCTCTAACGGGGAAGACCTTGGAGAACATTCAAACCCCCAGAAGACTTGTTATTTTCCAATTCCCTGTCAATCAACCTAATAAGCTTATGTGTGATGTTGAGGTAAGTGTAAAATAATTGAGATCCAATGAAAAATACTCACAAGCTTGTCAAGGATGACAAACTCTCCATTGACAATGGAAGTGGCCCCCCAAAATTGATGTTGTGTTTTGTAAAAATTAGTAATGATTTGTTTTCGACCTTATTTTGGTTGGATTGTAGTTCATGTGGTATACATACATGTTTTTTTTTTTCATTCGGCTCAACTGACATTGGGTATGAAATAGGAGTAAGTTTTATTTATGCAAAACGAGGATTTAATTTGCTTTTTTTTTTTGAAACAAAATCAAACTTTTATAATTCACCTATTTGAAAAGACTCAAGCCCCGTTCTGCTTTTTCCAAAAATCTTCTTTTTCAAAAAGAAGGTAATTTTCTCAAATATAACGAAAATGAAAAATAATTTTTCAATTTTTTTTGCACCATTTAAAAGATCTCAATGAGATCTATCAAACAAGATCTATATTGGTAGAAAAATTAATTGCGTAAATACATAATTTTGGAGCTTGAAATTACCTTCCTTTTCTAAAACTTCCCTTTTCCGGAATCTGGAACGGCTTCTTATAGATATAGAGTAACCTGCAAAATAAATTATAGTATGTTTTTTAAAATTGCATTATTATTAATTTTCGTTTTGCATGGTAGACAATTTTCCAGAACAAACGGAATATAAATTCACAATTGTCAGGAATTATGAAATTATTTTGAAAAGAGATAAGGTAGGTTTTCGAAATTTTTAAAATGTCTTGGTTGGATCTTTTTTGATAACTTAGGGTGTCCGAAAAGGCATTATTTTTTATTTTATGAAACAGGTCATTTTCTCACATAACATCACCTTTAATTCAAAAAATAAGTAAGATATCATTATCACGGGTTTAGGAGAGGTTCAAAATAAGCAAAAATTTGATCTATCGAAACTAAGAGAAATACCCTTTCTAAAATTTTACTAGTGTCTAGATCTACTAGTGTCCACACTTACGCAAAAGGCAAAATATTATCTCGTTCAAATATCCTACTTTTGTGTCCAATTTTTTGACCCCATATATAGATACAGGTGTTCTAGCCCAGTCACAAGACGGTTCATATGCATTACAGATAGTGTGGTTTATTCTAACATATAATTTTTGTTATCAGCAAAAGAAAAATTTATTAAACTCGAAGATGGTACATCAAGTAAAAGGAATGGGAGAACTAGAAAGTTCAACCCAACCCTACAAAGATAAACAAAGACGAGGTAAATAAAAGGAAAAATACACCCAAATACTCCTAAATAATGAGACGTCTAGCACCATCAATATTTCTTTTAATATCTTCCACCGTATATACCTTGATATCAAATCTGGCTTTGATCCATAAAGCTACCCTTGTTTTGGTTTGCTCTACCACTTGGTTACGATCCGCAACTTTGTTGTTGAAAATAGCATAATTCCTTGCAATCCAAATAGACCATAATGTTACGTAAAAGCAACATTCCCACATATGTTTTTCCAAATTTTTAAACCCAGACAAAAACCACCAGGAAGATAAATCCAACAAATTTGAATGAGCCACCCAAGTTAGGTTCCACCAATCTGCTATTCTAACACATAATTAACCAAGCAAATTTTTATTCCAATGGCATACTTGTAAATTAGAGAACTAAATGGTCCATTTTTATCAGAAAATTCATCTTACTAAGACCCCGTTCCAAAAACCTTCTTAAAAAATAAGCAACTTATTTCACATTTTCAAACTCAAAAATAAAGTAAATGAAAAATATTTTTAAATTTTTTTTGCGTCTTATAAAAGATAGCATCGTATAAAAGATCTCATCGAGATCTTTCAAACGATATCCATATTGTATATTTTTATATTTCAATAAACCCATAATTTTTGAGCTTGAAATTGCATTCTAAAAAAATAAGAGCTTTTTTTAGGTTCCGGAACAGAGCCTTAATTACAATCAAATTTTCCACAGTAAAGGCCCTTGACCAATGAGAGGTTTTTGTTTTGCTTGGCAAAACAACATTATTATTCGTTAAAAGTACTTTACACAAAAATATTAAAAAATAATTAAATATAACCGCTTGTCCCATTATATTTACTCATGTTGTTCTCAACCTGTGCTTTTTTCGTGCTGTTGCCGTGCCCATGCCACGTTTTTCTAAACGACACACCAACCGTACCCACCTAGAGTGAAGAATGACACAAAAACCATCATCAATCTCTCTCTCTCTCTCTCTCTCTCTCTCTCTCTCTCTCTCTCTCTCTCTCTCTCTCTCTCTTAAGTCCTTGGGAAAGAATATCTCGAGACTTAGCCAACCGACTACTCATACATCCTTAAAGCATAAATCAAAACATAAAAACAAGACATAAGTTTAAACGGACAAAAATGAAAATAAACTTGATTTTATAAATGATCTAGTCCGTAGGAACAACTTTAATAAACGAGAAAACAATAAACGAGAATTACTTGAGTTCTAAGGGATTACACTAAGAAAAGCTTCAAAAGCATTAATGGAGTCTAAGAACAAAAAGTGTAATGAGCTAGGTCCCAAGAGAGAGAGAAAGAGGGGCTATTTATACAAAATGGCCCGGTCTCTCTCCAGAAAATATCCAAAAAGTGAAAGTTGCTACTTATAGAAAGTTGAAATCTGTCACAAAATAGGTCAGTAAGCATCCCATATCGATACTCTGATAATCGTATCGATACCGAACAGTTTTGGCTGCATTCCAAAATTCCCCGTAGACGATCCGTATCGATACTCTATAAATCGTATCGATACGGATAAAAGCGTATCGATACGCTGAAGCCTGGAAAACCTTATGTTTTAATGAAGTATCGATACGCAGAGAGCCGTATCGATACCGAGCTGTCTTCCAGCAGATCAACCCCTTTGTTTCCCATCTTGACACCCGATGGCCTAGGACACGCCCTAGCACCAAGGCTCTTCAACTCCAAACCCCCGACGGCTGCATTATTCATGGCCTTGCCTGCTTGGACACCCTCAAGGGTTGATCACAACATCAAAACGAACCCTTTTATTCGCGCATTACCTGAAAAACTGAACAGACAACCTTACGCGCAAAATTACTAAAAGATGACAGAACAACAAAAGATAATTAACTTAAAGCGGGACTAACCGCACCAAATATCTACAATATTGGGTGCTTATAATGATTCGAGCAGCTTAATTTGTTCAGAACATGATTTTAAGGGTACTCGCCAAAAATCAGCAAAAAAAATGACCTGGAAAGGCTTCATTCAAGCAGTTTTTGTTTGTTTTTTATCGAACGGTTCAAGTAAAACTGCTTGGATGAAGCCCTTCCCGATCATTTTTTTTGCCAATTTTTTTCTAGTACTCTTAAAATCACGTTCTGTACACATTGAGCGACTCGGATCATTAAAATTCGATTAAAAAATGGTACTCCTCATTTGAAAATGATTATATATATATATATACACACACACACACACACACATACATACATACAGTTGGGTTCTGGTCAGGAAGACCTAACCTAAGCTCCCATCCGCATCTCCCTTATAAGCCGTTGGATTAGATCCAATGGCCCACGATTAAAAACACATCTCACAGATCCTAGGCGACTGAGTCGTGGGTAAGAGACATTCGCGGGTCAAACGGGTTATAACAAACAGGTTACTCACTAGGTAGAAACACAGAAGAGAGAGAGAAGAAGAAGAATTGAAGAAGGCAGAGAGAAGAAGAAGGCTCGTCCACTCACGAATAGGATACCTTTAAAATCACGTTCTGATCACTTTGAGCAGATCAAATGGTCGCAATTCAATCGGAAAAAGGGAGTCCTGCACGGAAGCACCGTGCGGGATCCCTCATTGGATCCAGACTTTATATATATATATATATATATATATATATATATATATATGGGACGGT
>BPLS01000172.1:213505-225337 GCA_019656275.1 Rhododendron kiyosumense | reverse complement strand
CTTTTAGGTTTTGGTGGAGTTTCCTGGACTGCCTAATCTTTTTTTTTTTGATTTATGTCGAGCCCAAAGATGAGCTGGTTCTTATGGCCCTTGCAGGTCTTCTCCTTTAATAGTGCAATGCAAAAGTCATTCATTCCAATTCTTTCGCCCCAGTTCCCGATTTTCTTCTGCTAGTGGGACAATCAGCTGCGGTATCTTCTCTTTAAGATTCGCAATATCAACCGGGAGCCGACCCAGGCCCGTAGTGCTTCACGTCCAGATCCCACCTTTTCGGACATACAATTCTTAGGCAAGCAGCAGAACGAGGCACTCCTTGGTTTTCATAATCGCATCCCTGCGTCCTGGGGTAGAAGCAAAGTCGTGATGATCATCCAATATTTCCGATAGCTCCCGAATGAATGGGACATGGCGGGAAGATAACTCAGGGTGACTCTTGAGAAGGTCCATCTGATCAAAATCACCTCAATCTCGTTTGAGGTAACTGACCTCAAATCCTGCCCCAATTGGTTCCTGGGTGCTTGAAACAGAGACACTATTGATTCTTCATTGGTATGATCAGAGGCTGGAGCATTAGGAATTTATTGAGGAGGAGGCTGACTACTGGAAGCCCCCGGAGTGAAGAAGGCGGCACCGAACATAGCTGCAATTTCTAGAAGAGACTGGGGGAGGCCTGTCTATTAGTGTAGGGAGGGGAGCTGCTCTCTTTTAGCGACTCGGAACTCTGTTCACGACATGGTTAGCCGTGGTTCGATTGACCGAGGGTTCGCTTTCTATTGGTGCCCATGGTGTGACCATGTTTTCGGTGGGGAGAGAGAGAGATGAGGAGGGGATAAATTCTTTTCCTTACTCCCTTACCGGGAATGCACCCAAAGGCGTTCAAACCTGGCTTACTTGGAAGATGGGAAGAATAGCGTAGTAAAGTAGCCTGAGTGCCTGGCCTTTCCTTCTGATTCTGATCCCGGGATAAAGAATAGATCGTCTTTAGCGAAAGTCTTCTTTGTCTTCTACTTTTCGCGTGAACGTGGGCAATTTAGATTCGAAATGAAGTAGGATGCCCCTCCTCGCCTATAAGCCAGAAAGATTTTGGGAGCCAAGGAACTTCCGGGCTTAGCTTTTTTCGGGCATGAAGGAAGAAGGCCAGGAAGAAAAGAGTCTGTCTGGGGCAACCCCCGGGTGAGGTGAGAAGTGAGAGTCGATTTCATCACAAACAGATATTAGCTTATATAGATAGAATAGAAATGGGAGCTGCTATTGCTATGTCATCCGCTGCTGTTAGCTCAAAAGGAGTAAGGTCAACAGAAGGAGAAGCTATTGAATCTTGTTTCAGAAGGGCTACTAGACTATAAAGAAGGGATCGATCCCAGACCGGGAATCCGTCATTCCTAGATGGCGAGAATCCGCCCTTTTTGGCGCTTTGGTAGCATAGATGTTGGTGAGAGAATGGATTTTAGAATACTAATTTTCTAAGTAAAGAAATCCAGCAGAAAAGTATTCGAACTAAAGAGATGCATGAATACATTTATTTCTTTCTCGATGCGGATCACAGCCTGGTTTTGTGGCCAAGCCAAGGGGTGAAGGGCAGAGAGTTCTGTGACCCAGTTCTCTGAGCCGAGGTTGCAAAAGAAAAAAAGAATAGGAATCGAGTGAAGAAGAAATGAACAACAATAGAGGCAACAACGAGTTGTTCAAATGCTTTTTCTGGTTCGCTTGCCCTTGTTCAAATAGTTTCCCTTTCTGTGGTTACTACGGATTAACTTCTTTCGGAGGGCGGTAGCAATGGAAGAATAGCTATCATTTCGTACCCTTGCAGGGGAATCCACTTCCTTGGCTTGATAGGAAACCTCCGTATTAGACCTTTCGGCTTATGAAGAAATGAGGAAAACAACGACCTGCTACAAATTCTAGAAATTGACTCCTACAACCTTAGTCATCAAGGAAGGAATTTTCTTATCTCTTTTTCCAGGGATGAAGTGTCTGGTTTGAGAGAACCAGGGGCTGCGCGTAACTATTTAGTGGTCTCGGTTGAAAGCCTCTCCTTGCTGATGTCATTTCCAAATTCTTCGCCTGCATTGCTTTCAAAGGGCTACTCATAAACATCTAGTTTCACATCATGAAATATTCTCGACATGGCTATCTTCTAACTGGAGAATTGCAACTTCCAAAGCAAAAAGATCCACTTGATAAGACTATCCGTTGTCAAAGGGATAAGATGTGTTAACGTTAGGGTGAATCCTGAAAGAAGCTGCAAATCTCGCCAAAAAGAAAGCTTGATGAACTTTGGTGCGCTCACATAATGTTATACTACAAATGTGGATTTCATGAGCTAGAAAGCAGAGATTATAACGATTGAATCATGGTTTTGTTCACTTGGGGTTCTCAGAACCACCCCTTCTCTCTCACCACTTGTTTTAATAAGTTTTTGTTTCACTTATTACTCTAATCTTTCTATCTATCTCTGTCCACCTCAAAACATTTACCAAACAACCTCATCGCCAACTGTTTCCAAGCTACACGTTTGAAAAATCCATGGAGAAAACATATCACCCCCAAAAGTCCTTTTTTCCTAAAATATGTTCATATAGACCCCACCAAAACTCTCTGTGTTCAAAAACTGTTATCCAAACAACATCAAAGATCATGACAGAGGGTCCATGCTAAAACCTCTTCTACTAATTAAAAAAAGATTGGACTATACGCAAGGGGGTGGCGCTATACCCAACCGTTGATATTCACAGCTATTCCATGTTTGTTGCCGTGCATTCCATTTGCATCGGTCAAAAAATTTTGCATTAGTCCATTCCTGGCCTCCCAAATCTAAGTTCAGACGTCCTCCGTATCATTTCTTGGAGGTCTTGGACAACATGAGACGTGGGTGGCCTAAACAGAGGCTCTGTTTGCAAAATAAATGCCATCTTAGGTCTACAGGGAGTGAAGAGAAACAAAAGAAAACACTAACAACCAGATTTTTTGATTGCATAATCAATACATACAAAATAAAATATAGATTACAAAACGAGAGAAATAACAACAATGATATAGTCGAAATGGGTTACAATCATCAAATTAATCACTGTCGCCAATTGTACCATATCCTGCAGAGTCAACTAATATTTCCACTTGCAAACATTGAATGCAATACTATATAACTATGTATGCAAAAACGTTCTTGAATTTCCTTCAGTAAAGAGGAAAAAATCAAGCATTTCCACTACCAAGAGCCTATGGCATGAGTAGGAAGTGAATTTGATTCTTCATCATGTTTAATAAACTAGAATGAAACTCTTTCTCAAGTTTGCATATGTGACAATACGTCCAGTGTGTGAGCGTATACATAATCTTTTAGTATCTTACATTCATAACCTTGACTGTCCGAAAGATGTTCAATAACGCTTAGATATTTGATTTCGAACCCAAACCATTAGCGTAAATCCAGTGACCAAAGATTTGATTCGTTTTTATCATTTTCTTAACTGAGGCCAAAACCAAATTGATCGCTGGGTTTGTGGTCTTAGAACTGTTTCCGATCGGATCAACAGTTCGACGGGTTTTTTCACTCACCCTTAGCAAAGAAAAGTGATTCCTCGTGATGTGCAATTCACGGTGAATAAGACTAGATTCGGAGACTAGACTAGATTTCAAAACAACTTAAGCCTTTTGGACAGTTGGTAACTTAACCCCAGCATCAATGAAAACATCTTACTCTCGTGCCCCTCTTATTTCATTCAATTTGGTGTCTAATATGTGAAATTAACGGAAAGATTTAAGGACTCCGAATTCAATCATGCCATATAACCAGGTTCATAATGGGGGTTGTGATCAACTACCATTAAATTGAGACTCCAAACAATAGCCAAGGCTTAAATTGCTTTCCCACATATGCATTTTCTCGTAATCAATTTAACTGAAGGAAGCAACACAATTGCCCATGAAATTTAGAAGACGTTTTTATAAGAAGAATGCTAACACTTTGGGCAGAGACTAATACTACGAGATAGCCCACACCATCATTGTCACTCAGCAGAGGCTAAAGCCTGTAAGGAGACATTCCTACCTTGATGACAAGATTATAATGCTACATGCCTGAAAGGGAAAAAAAAAACTTTCATGTTGAAGAAAAGAAGCACATATGGACCAGCAGATCAATAAGCAACTGCAGAAACCAAAGGCCAATGACCACCTACAAAAAGAGCTCCAAGGTCTAAGCTACAAAATCTTCTCAGAGCTAGCCATCATTGAGTTCTTGGAGGCAGAAAAATATAACCACAGTATCAATAACATGCCCCTCACACAAAGCTTTCTATTCATTTTGCTCATTAGCTGCTCAATGAAGTCTTGTAAGTCTAAACAGTCCAATCTTTTGATACTGCTTAATGCCAACTAATATGTAAAACTAAACTGGTTTATTTTCTTATGGTGGAAAGGCATAGAAGTTAATGAAGTTGAAGATAACAATCTAAGCTCCTCAAAAGTAGGTATTTCTAAGGAAATGAATGTGGGCTTGACAGGTTTCTTAGTATTCTGGACTCTGTGTTGTTGTGGGCATGCCAGTTTGGCAAAGAAAAGGCTCCACATAAGCTGGTTTTCAGACTTGCTCTACCTGCCTAGAGAAAGAAACAGGAGAATGTTTCAACTTGAAAGGAAGGATATAGGAGGAGTTATAGCTAGCATCAGTGCTGATCTAAGGACCTGTGTCTGGTTGGAGGCAGATTGCTGTTACAAAAGAGAATAAAGCTTCGGCTGGGTTTCAGGGAATCTCCCATTTGTTTTTTCCTTTTCATGCTAGCAGCTAGGTTCGGCTCAATTGGTGTTCTGTTTTTTCTATTTGTTTTCTGTTCTGATTCTGGTGCTGGGATGGTTGTAGTCTCTAGAGGTTTTGTGTTCAACATGTATAGTTGGTGGATTTTTGGTGTTTGACTGGTGCTGTTTTTTCCCTTTGGCTTTCTTGTCGTTTATTTGGGTTGAAAAGAATGTACTTGCCCCCAACATAGCTATCTCATGACTTACCTGGCAAAGGGAACCTGATGTTAGCAAAGAAAGCAATCCAGTCGGTGACATGTGCAGCAAGCCACCATCAAGCACAACATTGCTGGAGTTAAAGTTCCCATGGACAATCGGTGGCTTATGGACCTCGTGTAGATACCTTCATTTAGCAGTTGCAAACTTACTCTAAGGTCCTTACAGCTCCAAGGACAATCTCGAATTGAATATTCCATGTAAGCTGTTTCTTGATGACATCATTTGAGTGCAAGGCATCATGGAGTGTCCCCTTATTAGAATATTGATAGGCCACAAGTCGATGATTGTCTTCCGCACAAAATCCCCAAAGCTCAACAATGTTAGGATGATGAATTTTAGCCATACTTCTCACGATTTCAACAAATTCATGATCTTGTAGACTTAAAAGCTTTCTGTTCAACTTCTTAACAGCGAGAAGCTACAAAATCTACGACAACATTGGCTTCCATGATGGCACTATTGATAACAATCATCATTAATCATCATTACTACTGACAACAAAATGATGATTGTTATCAACAGTGCCATCATGGAAGCTGATAATGTTACCATAGATTCTATAGCTACTCGTTGTTAATAAGTTGAACAGAAAGGCTTTCTGTCTACAAGATCATGAATTTGTTGAGATCGTGAGAAGTATGGCCAAAATTCATCATCCTAACATTATTGAGCTTTGGGGATTTTGTGTGGAGGACAATCATCGGCTTGTGTCCTATCAACATTCTAGTAACGGAACATGCCTTGCACTCAAATGAAGTAATCAAGAAACAGCTCACATGGAATACTCGACTCGAGATTGCCCTTGGAGCTACAAAAGCCTTGGAGTAAGTCTAGGGCCCCCACCTCGAGTTGTGCCTTCGGCCCCCGAAATATGAGGGCTAGCCCTACATCAAAGAGAGTGTATATTATAAAAATGAGGATGTCACAAAATCTCCCAAGTTTAAGATCATGTCCAACTCTTTTATAACCCCAAAAAACCACACATCCACCAGCCTCATGTAGCATGAGTTAATGCCAATGCTCTGATTTCCAAATATGACGACCTGAATAGTTCGTCATCTCCAAACCAAACATAGCAAATCACTAACATGCAACGTTGGCCATGGATTCTCATGTCTCAACAAAAACAACTACATAGATCTCCAACTTCGATTCCTCCAAGGCCCCTTTCTGCAAGGATTCTTGTTTTTTTAAGTATTTGTTTTTTGTTTTACGAGATAAATCAATCTCTCACAATACATCACTTATAATTCAAATATAAATACTCCACTACTACTTATTTTCCTTAGCGTTAGCGGAACGAGAGGATTATAATAACACTGGTATTTGCCCATGCCTATGGCACTTGCTAGCTTGTGGCTCAAACACTAAATCGATTCATTAGTGTGATCCTCAAGAATTACCCGTGCTTACGGCACTCCCTGTAGTGGGCCGAGCGATGTGGGCTCGAGCCGTGCATGTCGAGTGGAACCTCTTCCCCGACCCTAGAAGCCATTCCGCCCCTTTATAAGTCCGTGACAGGCTCGGTCCAACGAGGATCATTCACCGAGCCTATTTTCCTTCCTCTCGGACGATGCCGCCTTATCTAACCGATTTACCGTCGGCCTCACGTTCGGTTCTGAACGAGCGTGGGCCGAACGTCTTTTCGTCAAGATCATGATAACAGTCTCAACCGTGACATGGGACGTGACGTCACTCGAGCAGTTACCAAGGATAAGTATGAGGGCACGTGAAGGTGCCAGCTCACCTCCCAAACGGTTATGGAAACCCTATAGTGACGATAGGGTGAGGTCAGCCGACACGTGCCAAGCACAGGTACAGCCTTGGAGGCCAAGCCAGGAGGTCCCTATAAATAGGCCGTTATAGCCTCTTTGGAGGAGGTACGCACTACTGATCTAAAAACCCTAACTCTTCGTTCTCATTCTTTCCAAGAACGACTGTATTGATTTTTGCACCGGAGGGCCATTCCGGGGGACCTCCGGTGTGGTCTGTAGTCGTGCTTCATTTTGCAGGACGAAGGATGGGATCAAGGTCGAGCCTCGAACCAGTTGATCGGAGCCCCCACACTCCCCCAACTATACATTTAAGCTAGCTACAAAGAACTGTCAATTTGCTACAAAGAACACTTCGAAATTCAATAAGACTTCAAGTGTGATCACAAAAAGGCACAAATCCGGAAGTAAAACTAAGCCTAGGGAGGTAACCGAAACTTCAGTACATCATTTCCAAAAAATCTTAAGGCTCAGCCTTCCGCCCGGCCGGTCAACGTTGTTTGGAAAACTAAGAACAGTAGCGGTTTCCAAAAAAGAAAAAAACAAATGGGTTTCACAGATTGAAACACGATTTCGTTTCTTTTGATTTCCAAACTTTAAGACTAACATAATCTACCATTATTATACTTAAGGAGAAGTAGAGAAGCGTTTTATCTACCTCTCCTCCGGTCGATTAAGCAAGAACCGATTTTTTGGGGAAAAAGGTGCGTCGGAGAAGATGACTATGGAGGTGGACTTCGGGATGGACTTGAGATGATTGGAGAACGGTTTTGAGGTGCTTGAGAATTGAGGAGATGAATGGGAGTTCGAATTTGTGAAATGGTGTGGTATGGAACTAAACCCACTTTCTCTCTCTCTCACACACACTAAAACTCCATGAATGAGGAATCTAGCTCTCTCTCTCTCTGGACTTAGTGCAGAATAGGGGTGGTGGTTATGGAAGAGGTGTAATGGTGGATGGGAGAGGGCTGATTTGCAGCTGTAATTTGCACACCTTGGGGCTGCAAATCTCAGGGAGGAAGGGGAAAGTATGGAGTCGGTTAGACTGAGGCATCTCAGATCCATCTCTATTTCTTCAAAATTTCTTCAAAATAGAAGATGGATGTGACACATTGAGGAAGGAGAAAGTACGGAGTCAGTTAGACTGAGGCATCTCCGATCCATCTCTATTTCTTTAACATAGAAGATGGATGTGAGGGGAGATTTTGTAATTTATTTCCTTTTTTCTTCCCTTTTTATATTTTTTGAGAGAATCTTTGAGGGACTCACTGTCTTTTATAGAGTTTGGTCCTCCAAAAGTAAATTTGGTCCTCTAAAAATGGAGTACTAAAAGCAAATTTGGAGTATAAAATTTCCCTAAACTCTAAAAAGGACAATGGGTCCCTCAAAAATTCTCCCAAAAAGTACAAAAAGTGAAGAAAAAAGAAAATAAATTACAAAATCTCCATTCAATGTGTCACATTCATCCTCTATTTTGGAGGAATGGAGATGGATTGGAGATGCTCTGAGAGAGAGATTAGACAGAGGGAGAGAAAGAGAAAAAAATTTGAACCGTAAAAAAGTAATGCCTTGTTTGGTTTGGAATTTGAAAAGTTTTTTGAAAAATAGTAGGGGTAATGAGTAGAGAAATAGAGAGATAAATGTTAAAAATATGGAGAATCTAGGAGGAATCTGGGGAGAATATTTTGAAAAATTCTTTTTGAGTTTCAAAGAGAACAAGGCATAAATATTTCTAAAGAATATTCCTAAAGAGCCTCCTGTTTTATTAGGTGGATTTTTATCAACAAGTGAGGGGTTTTTTTTTTGCATCAAAAGTATCACTATTACTGTAGTATTTTTATCTCTATTTAAATACTTCTGTTACTTTTTCTGCTAGCAATATCCGGCTTCTTTCCGAATTCATACGTCTCCACAGGCCAAGTGGCTCCCTTATTCTTAGACCCAAATAAGTGCGACAAGTAAGACCGGACCCCAATTTTTTTTAGCAGCCAACAATTTAAGTGTAGAAAAGAAAATTAGTACAAAGCACATAAACCTAAAAAAAAATAAGGATCCCATTTCGAAACTTGTCTTAGGCCCTTGAAATGTCAAGGTCTCCCTGATTAAGTTGAAAAAGCGAATTTAGATGATTCTTTTATTTTTTTTGGCATATTTCATATATAAATGGTCAAACTCGTCCTCTAAAATAGAGAGGAGTTAGTGGGAGAGACTCCTTTGGGGGGGCGGGGTTGGGGGCGGCGTGGGGGAACGGAGGATGTTGGATGGAGATTGTCTTTAGCTAGGGCTAAGGTCAGAAATGAACAATTACTAGGAATTAAAGCGACAAAATAACCGGCGGGTTTCCCCCGTCCGGTTTTGTACCAGTCTGGTAGTTCTAGATCTGGTGGGTGTTGGTGGTTTGCTAATAACCCGGCGCCTATTGAAGTTTGGTCCGGTGTTGGTGGTTTTATGTGTTTCTGGATGTTTGTTTTGGGCTGGTGGGTTCGGTGGTGCTGTTGGGTTTGGTGGTGGTCCGGTGGTGTGTGTTTGGGCGGTACATCAGTTTCAGCTGGAAGATTTCTAGTCTTTGGTTGCTGTGGTCCGGTGGTGTTCGATTCTCATCATGTTCTGGCCGGTAACCTTTGGGGTTTTGTCCATGAGACCCGTTAGCTTTTAGTTGATTTATTACTGTTATTTTGCCTTCAGATTTCAGCTAGGCTTATTTGTTTAGGGTTTGAGCTGTGAATCTCTTCAGATCCTCTGTTACCTAGACCGAGATTGGCTTTTACGTACCGGCGTTATCGCGAGGCCTGCTTCGGCAGTAAATGCTTGAGATCGACGTTTAGATTACTTTAATTCTTTCCTGTATTTATTCTGAAATCTGTTTGCCCGATGGACTTGTGATGAATGAATTGACGATTTTCACAACAAAAAAAAAGCGACAAAATAAATTAGGGAACCATCGCAACTTGAGTTTACCCTGAACAAAAGCAAAGTGTAAGTAGCCTGATTTACGGGAAGAGACCATGAAAAAGGAAACATTAATTAATACTAGTAAGAGCCTGCACATCGACTTATGTGCAGGCTCTGTTTGGAACTTAGAGAAAAGAAAGAAAAAGAAACGAAAATAACAAAATTTTCCTTTCAATTGTTTGGTTAGAGAGAAAATGAGAAGAAAATAACAATTTTCAATTTTGTGAATAGTAAATTTTCCTTCTTATTTTCCTCTCGTTTTCCTCCCACTTTATTTTCTTTTCCTTTCTTTTCCTTTCTTCAAATTCCAAACAGAGCCTAAATCTTTCTCACTTTAAAAAAAAGTTCTCTTGAATTTTGATCCTTACCAACAAATATTTCTACTTACGTACATACTCATGGGTGTAAAGGGTGAGTGTGTGAGATAGAGAGAGAGAGAGATCCAACCTGCCAAAATTGAATTGTAATGCGTTCTTGGACGTCCGCCGGCAACTGAGGGGCTTGTGATGGTCGTGCTTGGAGGGAGTGTTTGGAGTTGTGGCAATTTGGATCGGAGAGAGAGAGAGAGAGAGAGAGAGAGAGAGAGAGAGAGAGAGTTTGTGTGTAGTGTGACTGTAAGTGGGTTGTGGGGCTTATATATGGCTATGTATGCCACGTTGTGATGCAAGGTTGAAGAAGGAATATGGACTACTGAGAGAGTGGGAAAATTTTTCAGTGCGGAGCGGGTACCACATGGTGCTCGCTCGCGTATCCAAACCGTTTATTGCGTGTTTGAACGACTCAAATTTAAAGAGATAAAGTGTTAGGGTGAGAGAAGAGAGAGAGTTTCAATCCGAACCGTCCAAAAGTGTATCGGACGGCTCGGATGTGCCAAGCAGATACCATGTAAAATATACTTTCTCGGCACTCAAAAATCACTCACTGAGAGTGATATATTGATGAAAATGTCTGCAAATATCTTTTTACCATTTTTGGAAAGTATTGCTAGTTTATTGCCAAATAATGAATGGGAATCTGGGATGAGTATTTGGTGGAATTTTAGCGATGGGTTCTCTAAACTTTCAAAAATCAATACAATGATGCATGATGGTGCTTAATTAGTGATTAAAAGAAAATTTTTGTTTAGTTGTTTTGAAAGATGATCAACCTATGGTTGGATTGATTGATTAATTTAAGTCTCGTTCCGTTAAGATTCTTATTTTTAAAGTGCTTATTTTCTATTTTACGAGACAAATTATTCTCTCATAATACATCACCTTTAATTCAAAAATAAGTACTTATTTTAATTTAGCGAAATGTGACCTTAGTAGATTTGAGAAGAAACTAATTGTTGGTCCAAATAGCAACCCAAGAGGGGGGGTGAATTGAGTATCTCAAAATATAACGCGGAATTTTAAAAACTAATTTTAATCTATTCAACCACAATTCCAATTTCAATGATATACTATTCTACTCATGCAATATTGATATGCAAAACTGAAAATAAAGAGAGTAGGGAAGAGAGAATCGAACGCCAGGATTTATAGTGGTTCGGTCCGCAACTTCACGGCCTAGTCCACTCCCCAAGTGTCCAACTCAGGATTTGCTGCACTATCTCCAATAGTTACAATCTTCTAGCTTTGTGGGTGCTAGACAACCTTTACAACGAGCAATCTATCCCCAATCGCTCCAACTAATTTTGACTTCGGTTGACTCCGGTGCTAGTCACACCTAACCCAACTAGTTTTGACTCCGGTGCTAGTAACACCTAACTCCAAGTGATTTTCTCTCCAAAACCACTCACAAAAAGTAATCACTCATAATTGTATGAATAAAGGTGTACAATCCCTTTTTACAGTAAAGATCAAAATAAGAACTCTCTCACACACAAGTGTATAGATATCAAGATGATGAGTTGAATTGATTGACTGATTTGCAAGTGATAGCTCACGAGTAATTTCTTCTTTACAATAAGCTCTTTTCTTCAATCTCTCTGTATGTTTTCGTGCATGCCTCTTCTCTTCATTATATGCTTGAAAATATAACCGTTGGAGAATAATCTTGTAGCACAAATCTTGCCTTTCCAACTCTTTCCATTTTCTTCTTCTTTATA
>BPLS01000172.1:175829-203505 GCA_019656275.1 Rhododendron kiyosumense | reverse complement strand
CTCTCTCTCTCTCTCTCTCTCTCTCTCTCTCTCTCTCTCTCTCATCTTAGATCCGTTAGCCAGCATTCTCTAATTGCTTCGTGTGGGTTTAATTTGGTCGAATCACAGTGCACGTCTGATCGAAATCTCTGTGGCCGACTGTGGGTTACCTTTTCTTGTATAGATATATACACGTGTACATATAAATTCGTTGCATCTCCGATATCTGATCGAAAATCTCTGTAAAAGACTAAAAGGTCTTTCCTTTCCGAATTTTGTTCCATATATCGATAAATTTCCTTTCCTAGATGTATAACTTCACTGTTTTCTTGGATTTAACACCTGATTCTTGAATTTGTCGGTTTACATTCAACAGTTTTAGTCCTCTGCTTGATTTGTTGAGAACTAATTTGTCGAAATTTTGGTCTAACAGTTTTGATGTTGGGTTTCAAAAAAAAAAACAGTAAAATGATTTCTCAGTTAGGGCTTTTGTTTTGCTTTCACTTCTCAGGTTCATCTTTCGTCCCTCATCTCCGCTGGAACCTCCTCGACAACGCCGGCGTAATGTCTGACCGTGAGCATGAGGTATTCAATCTCAAAACTCTATATTTTTTGTTGAAAATCAGATTTTTGTTGAATAGTTTAATGGATTTAGTGTTTACAATTTACATACTGCTTAATTTTCGCATGAACATAAAGTCATGGACTGAAAATTAGATTATTGTACAAACAACATGAAAATCATATTGTGATTAAGTTGGCTTTAATTTTCTGCCGTGTTAGATGGATGATATGGATGATGATGACATTATGGATGAAGGTGCTGAGTTTGATATCCCTCAAAATGCTGAACTAAATGATGATTTGATGCCTGAAAATAACAATGAGTCTGAAAAAAAGAAAGTTGTTGCTCCAAAAAAAAGGGCTGCATGCTGGAAGCATTTTACAACGATTACACCGCAAGGTCATCCGAAACCTAGGGCTGCATGCAATTGGTGTGGTGTTGATTATGCTTGTCACTCAAAGTTAAATGGTACTAAATCACTGACTCATCATCTAGCGTATCAGTGTACCAAATATCCACCAAGTAAGAAATTTGTGGGTTCTAGGCAAAAACTCCTTAGTTTTCAAAAGAAAGAACACAATGGTGAAACAAGTGCAAACCTTGTGCCCGTAGCCTTTAGTGCTGATGCTTGTAAAAGGGCACTAGCAATGATGATTATAATTGATGAGTTGCCTTTTTCATTCGTTGAGGGTGAAGGATTCAAAGATTTTATTACTGTTGTTCAACCAATGTGGAATCCTCCTCGTAGGCTTGCGATGGCAAAACAAATCATGGTCATTTATGAGGAGGAGAAAAAAACATTGAAACATACACTCAAGCATCAAAGGGTTTGTCTTACAATGGATACTTGGACTTCGGTCCAAAATCTGAATTACATGTGTCTTACGGGTCATTTTATTGATGAGAATTGGAGGTACCAAAAAAAAATTCTGAATTTTTGTGTTGTTCCTAATCACAAAGGTGATACTCTTGGTAGAATGGTTGAGGAATGCTTGTTGGATTGGGGAATTGACAAGTTTCTAACCGTTACGGTTGATAATGCATCCTCAAATAATCTTTTGATTAAATACTTGGAGAGAAAGACCAAAGATAGGAAGACAACCATTTTAAATCACAACTTCTTGCATGTGAGATGTTCGGCACACATCTTAAATCTAATCGTACGTGAGGGATTGCAAGAGATTGATGTCCCGATTGCTAGGGTGCGCAATATGGTGAGATATGTGAGATCTTCTCCATCTAGAATGGCGGAGTTTTGGTCATGTGTTGAGAAGGAGAAAATTGTGTGTAAGCTTAAACCTTGTTTGGATGTGTCTACTCGGTGGAATTATACATATTTCATGTTGGAAAGAGCTTTAACTTATCAAAAGGCCTTTGATCGATTGTGTGATGACCCAAACTTTAAATTAAATGTAAGAGAGGAGGAGATGGATGAGGATTTTGATGATGTTGATAGTTTTGAAGGTATAAATAGGGTAATTGAAATTGAGAAGAGAAAAAAAAAGAGGGGGGGGGGGGAAGGGCGGAAGGATTACGTTGGGCCTCCAAGTTCAAGGGATTGGGAGAAGATCAAGTTGTACGTAAAGTTTCTTCGAGTGTTTTACGTTGCAACTTTGAAATTTTCGGGTTCTTTGTACGTCACTTGCAATGTTTTTTTTGATGAAATGGTGTTGATTCAACAAGACATTATGAAGTTGTGTGAAAGCGAGGATAGTGATTTGTATGATTTGGCAATGAGCATGCGTATCAAGTTTGACAAGTATTAGGGTGATTTTGACAAGATTAATCAAATGATGATGTTTGCGGTTGTTCTTGATCCTCGATGCAAAGTTGCATTTTTTGAGTATTGCTTAAAAAATACCTTGGGCTATGATAAGGCAATAGTTGGTGGGTTCATGGATAAGTTAAAAAGTGAAATTACCCGTTTATTTGGATGGTATGTGAAGCATAATGGTAGCGTGAATGCGCGTAACAAAGAGGTTGGGGGATCATCGGACACCGTAGATTTGGATGGACTTGAAACGGACATTGGTAATCATAAATCTTTAAAATCACAATTTAAGATGCACAAACAAAAGGAGGGCAACATGGCAAGCAAAACGGAATTGGAAAAGTATCTTGCGGAAACTAGTGAGGATGATTGTGACAACTTTGATGTACTTCGTTGGTGGAAGTTAAACTCTTCGAAGTATCCAATTGTCTCTCAAATGGCACGAGATGTCCTAGCAATTTCCGTGTCCACGGTTGCCTCCGAATCCGCTTTTAGCACGGGCGGACGTGTCATTGATCCTTATCGAAGTTCTCTATCTCCAAAGACCGTGGAAGCACTAATTTGCACACAACAATGGATTAGGAAACCAACCAAGATCAATATAAGGGAACAACTTGATGAATTGGAGGCATTAGATTCGGGTACTACTCTTACTTTTAGTTTTTATTGGCAAGTATTTTATGGTCCTTAAAGATGTTTTATATTGAATGTTTTACTTGTATGTTTTCTTTGTTTTTGTTTTTGTTTTTTTTTTATGTTTGTAGTTGTCTTGGAATCAAGTGATAAGGACTAAAGGGTTGGTGCTTCGATTGAAGAGTTTTATCATGGGTACACAAATGTAATTGTTTTGTTTGTCTACAAATTCGTGTTTTAATTTATCGGGTTGATTTTGAACTACCTTTATTTCTTTCTAATGTTTTTCTTCACAGGGTATGGCTTGATGTGTCGAGGTGGTGATGGCAAAATGTTTTGAATCGGTGATGTTTTGGTAGTGAACTTGAAATGTTTTGTAAACTTTTAATGTTAATTTGGTATTGTAGTTTGTCATGAAACTAATGTAGTGAAGGGTGACTGTATAATTGTGTTAGCAACTTTGCATGGAACAGGTGGTGGTGGGTGACTGAGTGGTGAATCTGGAACATGGTGATTGTGAATTTTTTTTTTCCTGGCATTTTGTGAATCTGGAACAGTCAAATAGTGGGCTATTTGCTTTGGTGAATCAGGAACAGGTGGTGAACTAGTGATTGACTGATTGTGAATGTATTTTTGGCATTTTTGAATCTGGAACAGGTGCACCACCTTTTAGCTTATGTTTTGCTTTGCTTTCTGTCTTTCACTCCATTTGACAAGTGGTTAAGCTAATAGAATTTTGCATTCCAACCCAAGACGAACGGACTCAGCCGTGTATAGGTTGAGATTTATGAGTTTATCTCATTTTAGGTTCAAGTTTTCTTTTTTTGATCCGCAGGTTCAAGTTGTCTAAACTGTTTGCTTTGGAAAAAAAACTACGTTGAAAAAAATGCCAGCAAATGGCCCATATTTTTTTGGAGTGTTTGCTTTGGAAAAAAACTAGGTTGAAAAAAATGCCAGCAAATGGCCCATATAAAAATAGGTGAGAAAGACCCCTTACAAAAATGGGCCCAAAATGGTTGGAAATGACCCAAATAAGGGTGTAAAAATGGCCCAATAGTTGTTAGTAATTTAATTTTGAAAATGGGCCCAAATGGCCCAAACGGCCCAGTTCGGGGTGGACCGAAATTCCCGAAATCCCCGAACCGGACCGAACCGAACCGAAATTAATTCCGGTCGGGATCGGTCCCGGACTTCTCCACCCCGAACCTGATCGGTTTTCGGTAAATTCGCCCCAAACCGAACCGAACCGACCGAATAACACCCCTAGTGTATAGTACACCCCCTAATAAGGGGTGTGTATCATAGGACTACCCTTCGCCATAATATGTGAGGAATGGAGTGCCCTGTCTGTGGGGACCTTCGCGAAAACATTCCAAGTAAGTTTGGATTAAAAAGTTAATGCTTTGTTCTCTTTGCAATTTAAATACTACCTCCGTCTCAATTTAATTGTCACTTTTGAGAGTTCGTGTCACTTTTCAATTAATTATATCTTATAATTTATAATGTTTTAAGTGATTTGAAACATTGTATTATTACAAATCGAGATCTATCAAATAAGATCCATATTGAATATAAAATTCACTACTAATTTAAAGATATAATTAGTTTTTTTATCCAGTTAGAATAGAACTGGGACAAGTAAATTAGGACGGAGGGAGTAGGATTTTTTTAAAAATTTCCCTTAAATTCTTCATATTTTTAACATTTCTCTTTCTATTTCTCTCTACTTATTACCCTTACTATTTTTCAAAAAAAAATTCAAATTCCAATCCAAACAAAGCATAAATGACTGATTTTTTTTATTTTTATTGATGCTGTGTTTGGATTTGGATTTGAAATTTTTTTTGAAAAATAGTAGATGTAATAAGTGGAGAGAGATAGAAAGAGAAATATTTGAAGTATGAAGAATTTAGGAGGAATCTTTTAAAAAATACTTTTTAAAAAGCAAAATGAACAAGGCATTTTTTTGTTGTATTTGTTTGTTTTGCGTCAAACTTTTGTAACTTATTGATTCGTCTCGACGAGAGAAATCAAAAAAGTAAAAAATTTTGATTGAAACTTTTTTGAATAAATATAAAAATAAGTCAATAGGTCAGTTTTTTGTACTTATTCTTGTCTTTTTGAATAAAATTATAAGTTTCGATAAAAAAAAATTTACTTTTCTGATTCCTCTCACTGAAACGAAACAATAAGTAAGTTTGACGCAAAATTAATAAATGTAATTTTTTTTAATAAAAACAAAAAAAAAAATATTATTCCACTTTTAAAGCCAAATGAACCCGCATAACCATATCACCTTTTTTTACACTTTTCCCATCACTTTTGCTTAATTAGAGCTGCAGGTACCTCACCAAGAATCATCTGACAAATTTTGAAAGTTTATCTCAACACTATTTGCTAAAAGAGACGTCACCGAAGAGACCAAGAAAACCCAAAATAAAAAATTTGCTTTCTACACAATTTCGAACACAGAGTCCTGAAAATGTTAGAGAATTAACCCAAAATTCGGATTTTAATACAGAAAAAATTCCAACATCTTTAGATTTTAATATCCGAATGGTTTCAAAAATATGTTGATGTTTTAAAATCCAAAAATATATGTCACTTTCGGGTTTTATTAGCCGAAAAACCTTACGGGTTTGGGGACTGTGAAAAAAAGTCAGTACAAAGAATAAAATATAGAATTAGTTTTGGACTTGCCTCTTATCGCGGTTTGGAATTATTTTTGGCTCTACACACCAAGAAAGAGTATTGGGGGGGTCCAATTTGCGCACATCATGATTGAATTGAATCAAGTTGGTTGCTTTGGGTTAATATTGTTTATGCTAATGTCAAAACAAGGAGTGTATTTTCTGTCGATGTTAATTTTTCTTCGGATGTTAATATCATCGATCTCTGGTTACTTTGGGTTTCGATGCGGGACGGTGGAGCTTTAGCTGACGAAAGGAGGGAGAAGAGATGAGGAGGAAGATAAAGATGATCATGGATAAAATTAGGACAACTTTAGTCATTACACAAAGTTGTCAAAAATTTTAATGGGTTGTATGAACTTTGAAGTAAATAAGGGGTTGTAGATACAAATTTTGGCGCTGACATTAATTTACTGAAGGCTAAGTTTAAAAATGGTGTCCTTTACGCATTTTCGGAGCAATATAGTAAAAAAAAAAAAAAAAGGAGTCAAACTTTACAAAACAAAAATAATACGTACAATAGAATTTAAAAAATGATGCATTATTACAAAAATTTTAAAGATCACTTTTCGTGTACTTTTTGTGTGTTGTATTTTTATAAGTTCTTTGAATTTGACGGGCTCAATGAATACTGTACGGATTTTTGGGGTCCTTCGGAAGGGATACAAGAATTTGGAAAGTTAAGATCAAGTCCAATGAAGGGAAGATAATGAATGGTTGGGAACACAAGGATTACATCATTCCAGCAACGAGGATCTTTGTAGTGTTTGGTTGAGAGTTTAATTTAATTTAGTTTTGGTAGTGGGTGGAGAGAGAAATAGGGTAATGATTGAAGATAGGGGTAGTGATTGGAGAGAGATAGAGAGAGATAAGAAAGTAATAATTGAAAAAATGGGGTAATGATTAGAAAAAGAAGTAGAATAATGATTAGAAATAAAATGAAAACTAAAACTAAAATGGCATCCGAACAAAGCCCTTATATTTTAGAGAGGTGAATCTACTCCAAAATAGTGTTAGGTTTGACATGGGCTCTTAGCGACTTTTGTTTTTTTATTGGTTTGTTGTCTTTTCATATTTTGGGACACACATGTTTCAGGTATATGTTGAATCGAGTGGAAGTAAGGAAGATATATGATCCACTGTGTTTTGTTGACAATTTTGGAGTGGAAATTTTAAATTAAAATGTAAAAATATATAATAATTGGATATGAGATCTAAAAGATGAGTGGATTCCTTTAACTCTTTCATCAAAAAGGAAAAAAATAACTCATTCCAATTATTCACGGATTGTCCCAGATTTTCAAAAGTTTGTTCAATTATTCACGGATTGCTCCAAATTTCCAAAGTTTTGTTCTGATCTCCTAACTCTACTTTTTTAAAGAGAGAGAGAGAGAGAGAGCGAGCCTGTCCATTTCGGAGGCGGGGGGCTGCTGTCCCCTTGGGGACAGCAGCGTCGCTGCTGTGCGCGTTTCGGGGCCCACCCTGATCTCGTTCTGATAATTGGAATCGTTCATTTTGTAGAGCTCGTCGAGTAGAATAACTATGCAAAAAATCAGCTTAATTGGATATCATTAAGTACCTGATCGAAACGTTTTTATTTTGAAAAGAATGGATCCGAAACATGGGATCAAATCCCCTGTAACCTATGGATCGAGAGTTATATGGGCTCCGATCAAGTACTTAATGATATCCAATTAAGCTGATTTTTTGTATAGTTGTTCTACTCAACGAGCTCTACAAAGTGAACGATTCCGATTATCGGAACGAGACCGGGGTGGGCCCCAAAACGCGCACAGCAGCCCCCCGCCTCCGTCCATTTCGGAGGAGAGGGAAGAGAGAGAGAGACAAGACCCCTAGGTTTTCAAGGGACCCCGTACCTTTTGATTTCCTTGCTTTACAAAAGGATGAACCAAACACCTTGCATATATACTCAGCACACATCAACTGTGAAGCTATTGCATACGGGACCGGATGCCCACAATTTGCCTCAGATCAGTTTGGTCAATTTAGTGCATTTGATTCGTTTAAAAGTGTTTTGGACGACTCAGATTTAAAATTATGTTTTTAAAAAAAGAAATAAAAAGAGAACAAAAACACCCAATTTAAATTTGAACTGTCCAAAACACTTTTAACAGCTCGAAAGTACTAAATGGACCAAACTAGTCCAAAGCCAAATTGACCGGATCCGATCCCAATGCACGCGCCCATCTGTTGGCGAAAGGGGAGGAAACCAATCCATTGTTTTCTCTTAGTTCATTTTAGTGCGCCCCTAGTTTTATCAGAAAACGTGATCCAAGTTTTTTTTGGGGGGGGGGGGGGGGTGGTTTGTTGTCCGCAGTGTGTGCAGCTGTGCCCTATTTATGGGCCCATCCCAGTTTTGTTCCGATGAACGGACTCGTTTATTTTGTAGAGCTCGTCGAGTAGAATAACTGTGCAAAACATCAGATTAATTGGATATCATTAAGTGTCTAATCAGAACCTTTTTATTAAAAAGAATGGATCCGAAACACTGGATCAAATCCACTGTAACCGATGGACCAAGAGTTATATGGGCTACGATCAGGTACTTAATGATATCCAATTAAGTTAATTTTTTGCATAATTGTTCTTCTCGACGAGCTCTACAAAATAAATGATTTCGATTATCGAAGCGAAATTGAGGTGGACCCAGAAATCGGGATAGTTGCCCCGCTTCCCAAGATTTTATGAGGTCGCAAATGAATTGTCAAAATGCATGAAACATTATCTTGTACACTTTTACGGAAATCTAGCCAAAACGATCCAGTATCTCTTGTGAGGTCAAGACAGTACTTAAGGTGTTCACACTGATAATTAATTTCTGTCAAAATTGTATGTATGTCGTTGACACTAATTAGTAATAATCAACATATTTTGACATTTAAGTATGTTGTTCACATTATGACATTAATCAACAAATTTTGACATTTTAACATCTTGTTCACATTAATCAACAACTTACTCACATTATTTCACTTAGAGCATCCATAATGGTTTTATCAAAATCAAAAGGTTGCTTTAGCAACATTTGCTCAAAAAAAAGCTCATATTGAAATAACCAAACTTAGTAGCCTTTGAGCAACTCTTCAAATTTTAACCTTTAGATAATCAAAATTAGCAATTTTTTGCGAATAACCAAATTTAGTTATCTACACATTTTATCAATAAAGTATACCATCGTTGCACAAAAATCGTGGGAAAAACACTCGTGGGATGCGTCGCGCATGATGAAACCCCCCTGCCGTGGAAGTAAGCTGTGGGGGCAGCTTTTTTGTCGTTTGTGGCGGTGGTGGTGCCGTGGTGGTGGAGGAGGAAGAATTATCTAGTGCTTCGCGAGGCAGGAATATGCGTACGGAGGTGTTGAGGATGAAAATGGGAGTAGCACGATTTTTTACTCTGTGGGGTAACGAAGGAAAGGGAAAGTCTCATGGGTTCGTACGGAAGGCTCGCAGCTCGGGCACTGGACACCGATGTTCCAGTCATGGTTAAGGTATCCGATTTTCGGGATAAAGGATTTGGGTTTTTTTACTTTTTGGCTTCAATGTTTTATATGCAGTTATCTCTTGGTAGCAGATGGGTGCCTCCAAGATCGGAGCTCGCTCCAAACTAAAATGGGAGCTTATCGGATCGTTAGGACAACTTTTAGGAAGTTATGCCATTGTAAAACTAAAAATGTGAACATCATATCGGTCAAAGAGTTTGAAAATTGAGAATATTTAATTTCCAGTAATTAAAGTTTTAAGATCCTTTAACTTGGGGAAAATTCTCAGTAAGTATTCTTTTTTACTTTAATGGTTGAATATTTAAAGATTTTTATACAAGTATTTATATATAATCTATATACGCTCCCAACCTTAGTTCCAGGTGTTTTCGCTCCCCCGCTCCCGCCACTGCTACTGACAGTTATCTTTTCTCGGGGTTCTTTGTATTTCTTGTTGGAAAATAAATGCTTAAATTTGTTGGTTTTGTTCTCCATTCGTGGATGTTTACGTGATTTGATTTGAATATTTTTGGGTGATTCTGCAGTTAGCAGAGTTGAGTAAGAGTGCTAAGGATGCAGTGCCTCTGGGCCAGGTCACATTTCCTTCTTTACTTTATTTTTTGGTCAGCAACGAAGAGAATTATTTTTATTGGTGTCATCTAAGAAACAAGAAGCTAGTGAGATGAGTGCGATAAGTGCGGCTGCAATGGAAACATTGGCATGGATGTGTGTTTAGACTATGTGAGGTAGAGTTAGAAACAAAAACTTTGCAGAAAAGCACAGACAAAAGACAAGAGAAATTGTTTAAGGTTTCTTCGGACATGTCTATCATGAAACATGCGGTAGTTAAGAGGAGTGAAATGGTGACAGTAGATCATACCACGAAGAAGAGGGGTAGACCAAAATTGACTTTAGAGACAGTAGTTCGAATGGGCTTAAGTTTTTCGGATATCAAGGAGCATGATGCTCTCGACAGAGCACAATGGAGAAAACGGATTCATGTATCTGACCTCAATTGATTTAAGACTTAAAGCTCAGTTTGGTTTCTTTAATTTCGTTATGTTTGATCCTTATGTCACTTCCATGAATTTCTTGTTACTCTTGTTATACTTGTAAAAAACTCCATTAAAAATGTCAAAATATTCTCTCAAGAGTAAAAGATTTAAACATCCATGAGTTGGATTACAAGGATAGGTTTTTTATTCTATATAGGCCAGGTTGAGAGAGGGTTTTCTAGGTCTGAGATAAGGTGAGCTAGGAATTGGGATAGGATGTATTAGGTTAATTTATTTTTTCTTTCTTTTCTTGTTCAATGAATCAATGCACACGTAAGCATACAAATTGCATGAAAGATAAGTTCCATTAGGACATTTAAGTAGCACTTCATGCCTCGCTTTGGTGAGATTCATAATAAATAAAACTCATGTTGAGTTGCTGAACTATGGTTTTGAATAGAAACATAGAAACAATTAGAACATTGGACTATTACTTACAATGAATATAGTCCAAGAAGAAGATGATTACTGAAATAAATGAAAGATGCATGGTTTTCTGAAAGAATTTTGGGGATTAATGATATAAGGTGCCTAGAAAATTGAAATGTAAGGTCAATAAGACTTATCCGGTTAGCAATACGAATTCAACCCTAGATTATGGGACAGTCAGACCTACTACCAAAATGAGAGCTTTGTAATTCATCCACAGAACTGGCAAAACAAAGACCAGAAAAGAAAAGTGGCATCTTGTAAATGTCTCATTTGGGATGCAAATGTTTTGTGATGTTCTGACAAAAAGCCAAAATTTTCAAGTAAACTTATCCATCAACCTACTTATTCGAATGCATGGACATACTTCCATCGTTCAGTATTGGGCCTTAACCGTTGGAATTTGAAACCAATGGAATTTTGTGTCTAATTCGGAGCCCAACCTGCGACACATATGAGGACTCTCAGGTTTATATCACATAGATAAAGACAATTTAGGTAGCATTTCCATGGTAGTGAATACTTGAATATGATCCAGGATTTGTAGCCAAGTGTTTTTTGCCTCAATAGAACTGAAATCACCCTCCGACTCCGTGCTTGAATGTTGTACACTCGTCATCCAAACATGTTGCAGAGATTTTAAAGTAGAACTTAAATAACTTCACAATTCACATCCTATGCTAGAACATTATAATGTATAATCCAAGTCATATAATGATTCTCTGCTTACGGACATGGTAATAAGTTCTCCAAATATTTTTTGAACCATTGAAGTCTTGTTTTCTATTGACAACGGTATCTGCCGGTAATGAGGGTGTATTTCATCTATTAGTGACATTGTGATATAGGGGGCAGTTTATTGGCAACCACCTGAGCAAGCTCTTGATAGGGTCAAACACGTGGCATTGGAAATTTCAACTAGTCGATATGGAACTCATGAAGGTCTTCCTGAACTCAGAGAGGCTTTACTGCGTAAGGTAATCTTTTGAAGGCAACATGTAGTTTAAGTGTAGAATTTCCTTGGCCGATCACATAGAAACAGAATCGGCACAGTTTCCATTTTCCCTGCTATGGCATTTGATCTCTTTGGTGGAGTAGGACATTGATCACCAACCAATGTGTTGGGGATACATCTGATAGGGTTCTATTCAAGATGTGCAATGTTCCAATTAATTTACTTCTTCTTGTTCTTCTTCCTTATAAGTTTTAAATTCACAGCTGCACCAGGAGAATAAGCTATCAAAATCCTCTGTCATGGTTACACCTGGTTCAAACCAGGTATGAGGTGCTACTTCCTCTCAGTCCTTGACAATGACGTATGAATATCTTCAGAATTTTGTGTTGGTCTATAATTACTTTTTGGCTGATTCTTGGATAAGTACCCCATAATTGGTTTTGCAGATGATTAAATCTGCACTTCTGTTTCTGTGATAGATTGCATCGATCATTGGGATAGAACATTGTGGTTACATAAGGAAATCCTGAATTATATGTGGCACTTTTTCCAATAGCTCAAGTTTATTTTGGATCTGTTATTGAACTTTAATATCATGAGATAAAAACAAACATCTTGCGCAGTTTTCAAATAGGAAAGCTGAGTTCCCTTTGCATCAGATTAATGAAATTGTGGCAAGTTGCATATGATTGGTGTCGGACATTCGAACTTAGCAACAACTGGTAGAAAAGCAAGTGACATAATGATCTAGCTA
Source organism: Rhododendron kiyosumense (assembly GCA_019656275.1). Taxonomy (NCBI): domain Eukaryota; kingdom Viridiplantae; phylum Streptophyta; class Magnoliopsida; order Ericales; family Ericaceae; genus Rhododendron; species Rhododendron kiyosumense. Next base: position 191,175 of record BPLS01000172.1, on the reverse strand, counting down.
GAGCATTTCTTTTCGATAGGTTAGTGGTGACTTTGGGATGGTATATGTTCACTCACAAATTGAAATTCAAACCTGCGATGGGATTGGAAGAAAGTAAAGTTTTACGAAGAGTGGATAGAAAAGGTGAAGTAGTTGTGTGACATTTCTAATGTATACCCTAATAATTTTAAGAATTTCTGTGTATCTGAATATTAATTTGAGAGAAGAAGGCATTCAAAATTAACCGGATAGGTTTCCATCATGGGGCTGAGCTCACCAAAACTGTGGGGATGGATTGGTAGTTGTATCCCCCAGTATTCACTACCTGTATTTCTCCAATATGTGTTCATCTATTCTTTTTCTCCTAGTGCTCGTTAATCTTGAAATCCATATGATTATGAAGGAGCATATTAAACATTGCCTAGTCTGCAATTTGCACTGATATGCATGGCTGGATAAACCACAATTAAGAGAAGCAATTTCGTGCTACGTGTTCCCTCACTTGTTAGTGAGCATTCACTAGGACTCTGTATGTATCTAAATGAAAAGTAACATAAGCTGTTCTTAACTTTCATCACATGGAATTTGTCTTTATTTCCAATCCCTTTAAGCGCTTCTGATAATGATGTAATAAAGGTTACGACGGAGGAATCAGATCAATGTATCTATCATGCGATCTTTCACCAAACATTTCCCTTTTTTTTCCCACTCTCTCTGCGACTGTTCCCCACTTCGTGCAGGTTTTGATTGGATTTTCAATTGACAGGGATTCCTAAATCTTGTGCTTTCACTATGCGATGTTGCAGACTCTGTTGTACTGTTTGCACCGTACTTCTTCAACGCATATATGTCCTTCAAGATGACAGGCATCAATAACATACTGGTGGGTCCCAGTGATCCCACGACACTTCTCCCTGATGCAGGTTTGATGAGATGAGCTGATATTAATTATTGTCATGCTGTTTGTTCAGCACCGTGTCCGTCCTCTACTCCCCCTCCCTATCTCACTTTATCCACTCACGAGTTTAGAATTTCTTGGAGTTCTCCTGTCTTTAGATTGCTGAGAGACTTGGGGGACATACAAAATGAAAATAAAATCTCCAACCGTAAGAAGAACATTGGACTTCCATTGACAATAGTATAAGCAATAGAGATAGTAACAATGGAACACATGAGATTCACGTTCTTACTCCTTCTCCACTGTTCTCTCAAAACTAAAAGAAGTGGATCTAGGTATTTAGGTACTGAAAAGCTTTTTGGCATAAAGAACATTTGTTGTCTTTTCAGGTTAGGATCACTTTGTAAGGTAGGATCACTACTTAGTGCACATGAACTTGTATGTTCTTCTGGTTTTTGCCTTAGTTTTCTCTGGAAAAAAAGCTGTAGCATAACCAAATGAATTGAGTTGGAATTTTCTTGCAGAATGGTTGGAGAACACTCTTTCAGAAACTAAACCAGTCCCAAAGCTTGTTTCTATTGTAAATCCAGGAAATCCATCAGGGATCTGCATTCCAAAGCCTCTGCTCAAGGTCTCTCTCTCTCTCTCTCTCTCTCTCTCTCTCTCTCTAAGACTTTTAAGTTATTGATTATGGAGGAACCTACGTAACTTTCTCTTCTTTATGGCCTTACATTACTGTAACTAATCTGTGCTTGTTTTAATTAGAGAATTTCAGAAATCTGCAGAAGGGCTGGCTCTTGGCTTGTTGTAGATAATGCATACGAGTAAGTACATTATTATCAGTCCCTTAAATATGCCCATTGATGAATTATTGAATTCAAGATACTGCAAAACCTGCACCCATAACTTTAACTGGAAATATGGAAACTTCCTTTCCATTGATCTCTGCAGCTACGTCATCAACAAAACTAAGGCTATTATGTCTTCTCACACAGCCTCCACCTATATCTTCTGTTCATTCCGTTGCCATTTCTTGATATTGGCCTAGCTTATCTTTTAGAATTATAAAGGGAACATCTTTCGGTGTGAACATCAGTTTTGAGGCTGGCTGACATTTTAGTTTTCTCAAATTTCCCATTTAACTGCATAGAGGGAACTGCCATGAAGGAAAAAAAATTCCCTCTCCCCTCTTTCCCTTCCCACTTTCACATCTCTGGCAATTGCCACTATTTTTGCATATTATAAGCAAATCAACTTACGCACACATCGTGTGTGCCCCGGCATCTTGTATTGACAAAATTGAACCCACGTTGATGCTTAAGTCCTGCTTATCCTTAAACCTCTAACTCTAACAGTATCAACTAGATTTTAGCTCAAACTTCAAGCAATATTTGCAAACAATATAGGGCTATGTGCAGATAATAAAGAGGTTATAATATGCAGGGCCCACAGTACATTCTACTTTGCATCCACTTTGGCTGTACAATTCTGTAAACTAGGAAAACAAGTACCCGTGGACAGAAGGAATTCATCCAAAAAACAAAAGGAAAGGGGATATTTCATGGGAGTCAACACAACATTAAATGTTTTCTCATATAACTTATCAACCACTCTTGGTACAATTACCAAAGAAAAGCACTCTTGGCACAAAGCATGCACTTTTCTCCTTAAGCGGACATTGATCATAAGTACGCAAAGAAATATCAACGTCTCATGCTCAGGTCTCCAACCATTCATCAACATCAGATGATGAACTTAGTGAAAGTTCTTGTCTTGGGTCCACATTAACATACAAGCGAGTGCAAATTTAGACGAAATTACATGCAAAAAATTTCTACTGCATTCAGAGACTGTCTTGAAAGCTGTACATTTATGCTTGAACTACATCATTGTGACCTGTGATCATGAGATTTTTGTGCTTGTAGGTACTTTGTATACGATGGTTGTGAGCATTCATGCGTGGAAGGGAGTCATGTTGTTAATCTTTTTTCTTTCTCGAAAGCATATGGAATGATGGGATGGCGAGTTGGATATGTGAGTAGACCTGTCGAATCCATTAACTTTAGGAAAAACATCGCCACTTCTCGAGAGTGATTTCATCATTCCCTTAATGCCATTGCTCTTGGCAACAAGCAATCCCACATTTCTTGATACCATAAGTTATAGCTAAATCATTCACAAGATTGTTTGTTTCTCGCATGGAACAGAAAGTATCATCTAATTCTGGAAAAGCTTCTGCTTCTCATTCTTCTTCAAAGTTGGTTAGCATGCTAAAGTTGTCATTACACATTTCAAGTCCTTATTTTTTGGTTTTATTTCCTTTCTCTAAATAATCATTTTGAGTTATTTGAGATTATCTCCTTCAGTTACATTGAAAAATCGTCTCTGAAATTTATTTGACAGGATTTTATGCTTAAATAGTTTTATTTTATTGCAAAACAATTGTTGGTGGCCAAAAATGTGGTGTCTCTAATAAATGTTTTTTGGAGAGGCAGATAGCTTATTCATTGGAGGCAGAGGGTCTTCTCACACAGCTTCTGAAGGTTCAAGACAATGCCGCTATCTGCACGTCCATGATTTCACAGCATGTGGCTCTCTACTGCTTAGAATCCGGGCGCGAGTGGGTTCAATCAAAAGTCAAAAGCCTTGAAAGAAACAAAGAACTCCTCAGAGATGCTCTGTCGCCTCTAGGGGAGGAAGCGGTTAAAGGCGGGGAAGGTGCAATTTACTTATGGGCAAAACTGCCCGAAACCTGCCCGGATGACATTGAAGTCGTTTGCTGGTTTGCTAGGAGACATGGCCTGCTGCTGCTTCCGGGGTCGGCATGCGGCACGAGTGGGTATGTCAGGATCACGTTTGGAATGTTGAGAGAAGAAGAATGCGAAGTTGCTGCAAAGAGACTGAAGAATGGGGTGGAAGAACTCATTCGAGATGGCATGGTAGAGTAATTGCTGTATATCACCCTATGAGTGTAAGGCAGTACTCCGATCTTGATCTTGGATCGGAGTCTTATTTCATTTCTAGTCTTCTACAATTAGTGGGTCTATAAATGAACCTACATCTCTGGTCATATTGCACAACAATAGTATTGAGATTGTTTTTCTGTAGCTCAAGGTATCGGCCTAGGATGAGAATATGTTTCACACCCATACAAACAAACAATGGGTTAAGTATGGAAACATTTGGCAACACCTACTGGAAGGTAAAGGAGCCAGTAATCTTATCCATTCATTAAGCTCATTAAGTCATCTACAGCCGGTAATCTTATCCATTCATCTGTTGGCTGAATCTTCCTTGATTTCCATTCGGTTTCTTCTCCAACCTATATCAAATGGAACATGTTGAACAAAATCTTCTTCATGGAAAACCTGCTTGATTTCGATCGGGAAAGTCATGGTTCCGTTGGGCACGCTAAAATAAAACCAAAAGTTTGAGCCATTCGACGAAGAACATTGTTCTGCAACAGGAAAGGAAACTTTACTGAAATCCCTTGATCCGACATGATATCAATCAACTCTGAACCAAAAATTTGCTCCACTGAGAACAAGATCTAAGGAAAGACTTGCGGATATAAAGAGAACTTAGGTAGGCGATAATTTTTCGGTGCCGGGTTGGTATGTTTCACGTGGTACCTGCTTAGCACATCCGGGCTGTCCAATACACTTTTGGGCAGTTCGGATTGAAACTCTCTTTTCTCTCAGCCCAACACTTTTTCTCTCATTTTTCTCTCTCCAAATTTGAGTCATCCAAAAACACAATGGACGGTTCGGATGCATCAAGCGAGTACCATGTGGTAGCCACTTAACACTGAAAAATTTTACCAAGTGGAGAACGGTGAACACGGAGGGATTATTCAGTGCCCTTGGGGCATGGCACCACGTGACGTTGCCCAAGCCTCTTTCTACCACACATTTACACTGGAGTCCACACCTATTTACGGATCCCGCAGAATTTTGTGGTTGAGGAGATCTCTCCCGTGAACGATGAATAATTTTTCCCGAACACAACTCGTGTATTGTTTTTAGTATTTTTTATCCGGTCCATATCTAATTTGGGTTTGTAGCACTGGGAAGAGTAGCTTTCCCTGCATTCCTATTAACTTAACTTAAATTTGAAAGTTGTCTTTATTTAAATTTTTTTCGCATTTGTTAGTTTTGCGTTAAATTTTTGTGGGTTATTGATTTATCTCGACGAAAGAAATTGGAAAAGTAAATTTTTTTATTTTTATCAAAATATTTTGCGAAATAACCACTTTTAGCAAAAAAAAATACTCCCATCACTTTTTGACCTAAAAAGTGGTTATTGTTTAAAATAATTGGATAAAAATAAAAATAATAATAATAATCTTCCAACTTCTTTCATCGAGACAAATTAATATCCTACAAAAATTTAACGCAAAATTAACAAATACAAAAAAATTTAAATAAAAACAAAACTCTCAAATTTAAGTTAAATTCGTTAAAACGCTTCAAGAGCCCTGTCCCGTGTAATGACAGTACTACAGTAGGAAAAAAGGTATTTGCAGGAAAAATGTAATTGGGTTATGAGGAACGATACTTCCTGATTCCCTCGTGACAAATTGAAGGACATGTGAGCATTGACTTACGATATCCGAAGACAAAGTTTTTGACCTAGTTTCTCAAAATAATCGGGAATTTACATTCTTTTGTCAATGTTCAATTTTTTTTTTTTCATTTCTTAATTTTTCATCAAAGTTATGTCGATCGTTTGGTTTTTAAGTGAAATTGAAAAAACAAAAAATTAGCAATTTATAACTTTTACCCAAATATTTTTAAAAATATCCAATTTTTAGTAACGGCGTAATTTTGCATGGAAACGGAAGTCTTTTTATTATTATTCTGGAGATGAAAGTCAGTCCAGAAATAATAATTATTGAACCACATACACTCACATAAATACTTTACACATACATTCACATCTTCTGCGGTCTCACACAATATTGGAGATGCAGTATGTATGAGCCCTAATATGTATGTCAGTGAATTTGTGTAAATGTTCATATAAATATTTGGAATCGTAGAATAATTGCTTCAGAAATTTCACGAGGTATCAAAGTTGTTTTTTTCCAGTCCGAGCCAGCATAATCAATGATTGTTGCAAAATTTTCATGAAGCTTTTCTACAGACGCCATTACAGCTCCTTCACACCTTCCGACCTCAAAACCAGCACTCCCTCCAAAATCCTCCAACTCTGCAAATCCGGCTCCCTTTCTTCAGCCCTTCAACTCCTAAACTCCTTGCATTCCCATGCAAAAACCACCCTCAAACCAATCATATACGCAGCTTTATTACAGGCCTGCACGAAACATCACTCTCTCTCCATTGGACTCCAAATCCACGCCCATGCTGTCAAATCCGGCCTCGAAACCGATCACTTCATCGGTAACAGCCTGCTTGCCTTTTACTTCAAACTGGGCTCGGATTTTTCGGAGACAAGGAGGGTGTTCGATGGTCTTTACGTCAAGGACGTTGTTTCCTGGACTTCGATGATATCGGGTTACATTCGGGTCGGAAGACCCACGAATTCTGTTGCGTTGTTTCCAGAAATGTTGGGTCTTGGGGTTGAGCCGAATGGGTTCACCTTATCTGCCGTGATCAAGGCGTGCTCCGAGCTGGGTGACTTAAAGATGGGTCGGAGCTTTCACGGGGTTGTTTTCAGACGTGGGTTTGGCTCCGATTGTGTCATTATTAGTGCTTTGATGGATTTTTACGGGAGGAGTTACGAGCCCGGGGATGCACGCCAGTTGTTCGACGAGTTGCTCGAACGGGATGGTATTTGTTGGACGTCAGTTATTTCGGCTTTGACGAGGAATGAAGTGTTTGACGAAGCATTATGGTTCTTTTATCTGATGCAGAGGCATTATGGATTGTTGGTGGATGAGTTTACGTTCGCAACGGTCTTGACGGCTCTTGGGAATTTAGGTAGGCTGAGACAAGGCAAGGAAATGCATGCGAAGGTAGTTGTAGCAGGAATTCGTGGGGATGTGGTAGTTGAGAGCAGTCTTGTTGACATGTATGGAAAATGTGGAGTAGTTGAGGAATCTAGACGTGTTTTCGATAGAATGGCCCATAAGAATTCGGTTTCTTGGTGTGCGTTGCTTGGGGCATACTGTCAAAAGGGTGATTTTGACAGTGTCATTGAGCTTTTCAGGGAAATGGAGGAAGTTGATCTATACAGCTTTGGAACAGTTCTTCGAGCTTGTGCAGGTTTGGCAGCTATTAGGCAGGGCAAAGAGGTGCACTGCCAGTATCTGAGGAAGGGTGATCGGAGAGATGTTATTGTAGAATCTGCTTTAGTTGATCTTTATGCAAAGTGTGGCTGTATTGATTTTGCTTATAGCATTTTCGTGCTTATCCCAGCTAGAAATTTGATTACTTGGAACTCAATGATCTGTGGGTTCGCTCAAAACGGAAGAGGTGGAGAAGCTCTTAGGATGTTTGATGAGATGGTTAACGAGGGGATCAAGCCTGATTACATTAGCTTCATTGGGGTTCTTTTCGCTTGTAGCCATACAGGTTTGGTTGATCAAGGACGCAAACATTTCACTTCCATGAGTGTAAAATACGGGATTAAACCTGGAATTGAGCATTACAATTGCATGATTGATCTCCTCGGCCGAGCTGGAGAAATTGAAGAAGCTGAGAATTTGGTAAGAAACGCGGAATTGAAAGAGGATTCCTCTCTTTGGGCAGCTCTTCTTGGTGCTTGCTCAACTAGTATGAATTCTATTGTTGCAGAGCGCATTGCCAAGAAAATGATGAAGTTAGAACCTGACTACCATTTGAGCTATGTTCTTCTGGGTAATGTGTATAAAGCGGTTGGGCGGTGGAGCGAGGCTCATAAGATCTTGAGGCTAATGCAAGATAGAGGGGTTAAGAAGATTACTGGCAAGAGCTGGATTTGAGTAGACTGTATTCTGCAGTTGGCATGAGTTATTTCCAGGGCTTGGGAATGGGTTTGTATTGCCAAAGAACTTCCCCCATTATCAATCCATTCAAATCGGGTGGAGACCTCCCCCACAGGGCATGAATAAAGTGAGTAGTATCAGTTGGAGAGAGATATTGAAAGTAAAGATATAGGGTGAAGCTATGCCTGCAGGAAAAGTAAGAGCTAAACCAGTCATTTTTTACAAAGATGGGAAGGAACCTACAATTTGTTACTCCAGTAGATTTTGGGCTAAACTCTTATATAAAGTGGAATTACAATAAAATCAATATTGATTTCTGTGGAGTTGGATTAAAGTAAATCCACTTTACTCCAGCAGATTTAAGCATGGGGTCGGAAAAAAACATGGGGGAGAGGGAGAAGACAGGAACAGTGAAACCATACCAGAAAACACCAAACTCGTCGAGCCATCCAGGACCCCATCATCAATTGCCGTGGAACCACCAAGGAGGTTGTTCAAAGCCAAGTTATGATCAACTTAGGTTCTTCAAATTAGCAATGGAGTTGTATGATCGGTACGACTTCTATACAACTCTCAACAAAGCTGGAATCAAGCCAAGCATAACCATCTGGAGCTAAGTTGTTCGTGCCTGGCTTGATCCCAGCTTTGTCGAGAATTGCATAGAAGTTTTACCATACCGATCCAGTGACAATTCGAAGTTGGATCATAATTTGGCTCGGAACAACCTCCATGGGAATCCCACTCATAGGTGGTGAGGGTCCTCTGAATGGGAGTGGTGCGGGGGATGATCACAGATAGTAGAGTGTTCATGCATGATGAGCCGATATGGTTCTGGTGGTGACGGCTGTTTTATCATCTTAGTTGGCACCTTTCCAACAAAGTTTGGCAAGTGGAGTATTAATGAGATGCTGGCTCATTGGGCCTACAGCAAGCCCACTTTGATAATCATAATTATTCATCGTATATTAACTTCTTGGCCAACACACAAAAAAAAAACAAAAAAAAAAAAACAAGTACATCAAATTACCGATAGCACATGATCAAATCACAGTTATTCTTATCATATTTTTTTAATATACAATATAAATCTTGTTTGGTAGATTTCAATTAATTTTGTTAAACAAATATTTTGAAACATAAAAACATTATAGATTGTAAAAAATAGACAATTTTTTGAGAGGTCCCAAAAAGGAAACATGCACAACAATTTGAGATGGATGAAGTATGTGAGATTTCTGGGAAAATAGAGATGTCAACCATCGCCATCACTCCATTTTTCAACTTGGTTTTTTTTTTCAGGAACGAACAAATACGGCTTATATGTAGAAAAATCATATACAAGCTACGGCCCATATGCCCAAATAGATACAACAATTGACCCATAAGGGATCCGAACAAAAGATAAGAAAAACAAAAAACAGAAGGAAAAAAACCTAGAAAACAAAATTGAAGTTAAGGCCGGAAGAAACAACTGTAGTGTTGGAACCACGATCCACTGGCCCAAGCTTAATGTCATGAATGGCTGAATCTTCAATGTCATCAATGGCTGAAGCTTTAATCATCCTACAAAAAGTTGCTGAAGCTAATATCTTACCACAGTTTAAGCCTAATCATTTTGGATAATCTAACAAGCCTTAAAATGGAAACATAAACCACCAAAAAATGATTCTCAAAACAGAAACCAGCTATAATCTGAATCCAACATTGATTTCAAATCCCTTGTCATGACCAATGCAGATGCTTCTTTTATACCAATTCCCTACCTTGAAAGAAAGAGTTGTGCAATAGTTACAATCTTCTCCTGTGAGATGAGAAAATAAAGATAATTTAAAAACACATCCTCTTTCTATAGCTCCAAGCTATTTGCAAAATAAAACTAATTAAAAAAAAAAAACAATGAGAAACAAATTAAGCTGAATCATTGTCGTAACTCGTAAAGCACATTTGTCATCTGCAAATATGAACAATATACAGCATCTAATATTGAATTTGAATACAATATGAAGATTGGCCTCACAGGCCACTATGACTCCCAAAACTAACATGTCCTGAATTAAGCTTTTGTAGTCCGAGGTCTGTCGTTCTCATAATTTAAGAAATCGCATGCAGAAATCAATATTGAAGCAGTCAGTGAGAAGTATAAGAATATAGCAAATGATCTCGATGTCTCGGCAATTATCCAATCAAAGAATCTGTTCACAACTTAGTTAGATCTCGGTCCTCGGTGCCAGATCACATCGCTGCCATCATAGTCCGTCTTGCAACATCACGCTTCATCTCAGTTTCTTTGCCACTGCCCCTGAAGTACATGTATACTTGCTGCAATATTGGGACCAAAGGAAGGGGAATCAAAGATCATAAAGAGCACTATTAGACTAGGAGCGAGAGGAGAGAAAATTGAAGTTGACAAACCTGGATCACCCAGATGCTGATCAGTGACTCTAGGCAGAAAAATGCAAATCCAATAAAGTAGAAAATCTGAAAGTAAAATGAAAATTAGAACAGATAATCAAGGTCTCTCAAATTTTGGCATCTTAATGCCGCAGACCAAGGGGTTGAGCTCCAAACAGTCTCAGGCATAACAGAAAGCGGGAAGTGGGCGTCCACTTGAAACCATTATTTACAACTAAATGTGATTATCTATCATGAAAAAGTTTACTTTGTGTTGAATAAAGTCCACACATATAGTTTGAATTTGTACAGATTTCTTTTCAGCTGAGGGAGAGTAGGAACATGGACCTACTTGCACTGGTTGCAAGCCAGGTTGGCAGCAGTCAAGTCCAAACTTAATTCCACACATCAACAGCTTGGTAAAAACCAATAGAAATTTCCACATCGTGATAATTCTCGTACTATAATATAGCTCTATTAGTCAAGACTAACATACAATGCCATGGCCTCGAGCCAAGATATGCTAGAAAGAAATCTCCTAGGAGACTAGGTGTGGTCAGTCTCCTGCCTCGCTCAAGCAAGCTCCCAACTGAGCGCACCCATCTCCACTTACTAGTATCCTCGGACGGTCGGACCTCCCTAGCTACAGCCAAACAGTTCTTTGTCCTAGCATACTTCCTGGTTCTCCTAAGGCACCATGATCTTCCTAAACAACCTAGGTCGAGTGCTAAGCAAATAAATCCCCTTGTGGTAGGTTTTAAAGTCAAGGGAATCGAGAAGCCTCAGAGCACTTGCATCACATTATTGGGGTTTGTGGACTTGGTGACACCAGTTGAAAGTTCATCAAGGTGCTCGTCCCATCCTCCTTGATGGACCTGCACCTTGACTGTTCCCATAGATAGAAAGATCTCTACCAGACGACAACTTTTGTACCCTAATAAAGGCACTTGGAGTGCTCTCTCTGCCCCTCCATGGAGCAATACCTCTTTTCCTAATGGGTGTATTTTATTTCTGGATTTATGAGAGATCTACTCCAGCAACTCAGAAGATATTGGATCCACGATGTTTGTCACACTGTAAAGAGCAAGCCAACTGTATGTCAATCATGTAATTGGACATTGGTATGTCCATTGTATGGTTCCTCTTGTAGTAGAGCCTCCGTCTCCATGCACAAAGACATCTGCTCTCGGCAGTCCACCCTCCAGTGATGCAGCGAAACTAAACACCTGTCGGACTTCCCAGAAGGCTCACTCCACTGTCCTAATCAGTCTCCATAATCATCACCCACAAAAAGAACAAGAGAGTGACAATCTATTTGGTTGTTATAATGGTATGGTGATACTACGCACGAGAGAAAAAAATCTTAAACTCACCCCAACAATAGCATGATCACCCAAAACATCTATTGCAGGCAAGATTCCCCTGTGACACAATAAGAACATACAATCATCAGTTGCAGAAAAGAAGATAATTCCAAGTGAAATCAAAGGTGATCCTTGTATGGGTAAAATTTGTTCACTTTGCAGGAAAATGTGACGGCTATAGTGTATTAACTATTTAGTTGGTAGGCGGATAATTAGATACAAATGGCAAGAGTAACTAATGAATGTCTGATTCAATAGTTTGAAAGAAAATACAATTGCTCCCCCCAACAAGTGCAGAGAATATATGAGGTCATAAAGGGTGAGTTCACGCTATATTTTGTCTTCGGAAAGACGTCAAAATACCATTTGTTTCCACTAAAAATACCAAAAATACCAGTTAGACAACAACGTAAAGGGAAATGAGTTGTCATGAATAGTGGCATTTTTTTGGACTAAAATACTGAAAATACCGTTTAGACAATAGCGTGAACTCACCCTAAGTTTAGGCACTCTAAGAACTAGAAAGACAGAAGCGCTGCTCAACTTAACAAAGCATCCACATAAACCCAAAAGAAAAAAAAAACAGATCACATTACTATCATGTCCAATTAGCAGAAATCCAAATTCAGCCCCTTGTTAATCATTAAGCTCCACTTTAAGCGGCATAAATGTTTCTCCAGAATCAACTGACAAACACTCCATTGGATGGGAGAAACTTGCCAAAAATTTTAAAAAAAAGTGGACAGTTACATGTTTTTGGAGGCACACACTTTCAAAATACAAGAGACCTCTTTGAGGCCAAAAAAAAAAAAATTCCGGAGAACTTGTTCAGAATCTGCACTTTAGGTTGTTATCAATTCCCATTGTTTTCCAATCTTACACCCTTAAGCCCTGTAAAAGAAAACTTACGTGAGAGATTTCCCCTTAAAGATAATTGGAGGAGCAACTGCGGCAAAGACGCAGAAGCTAATGTGGACCTGCATTGATTTAAAAGGTGAACAATAATTAGACTTCCAGAAAACCTTCAACCTAGACATCATACGAAAGAAGAAGATTGGAAAGCCTACCATGTAGCACAAGAAAAACCACCCAAACTTCAAAGCACTATCAGTCCTGAAATGGTGTTAACAAAAAATTATGAGACAGTATTTCCTGGTAGAATCCAATTTTGCAGGACACTAATTACTACCGATAAGTGACGAGTGTAGTTACTGGTCCAGGTATCAAATTTACGGAAAACAAAATACACATACAATGATTCTTCATCCGCTCTACACTTCTAAAGAAATCATTCAATCCATTTTTGTTATCCATTAAATTAGCAGATAAAAAAACCTACGGTAGGCTTGATTGCACTAATGGGCCACAAAAGTGGGTACCAAACTGAGGCACACTCTGATACTAGATATGACCTCAAAATGCACAGGACACCTCCAACCAGAGGTTGCCTAGTGGCGGAAATGCGATCAAGTCAAAAACGAAATATCATAAAATAATACCTCATTGCACGATAAAGAGGACGATACCACAACACATAGGCCCCTGGAACACCTGATATGAAGTAGATAATAGCAAGAAACCAAATTGTTGGACCTGCAAGACAATAAAATTAAGAGACTAGTCTGTCATGTAATGTGAGAAAAAGTTCTAGAAGGCCATAGAGACTAGAGAGCATGCATGTAAACCAACCTTCTCCCTTGATCCAGGCTAAGGTAACTGCTACAATATTCCACAGAAGACACCCTGTCAAACCTGCAAATCTCATGAAGTTATAAAATCGCTAGCTGAATCTTACAATGATAGAAAAGACTAATCGAGCAAATGCAGTCAACCAAACCACCTCAACCAAAGTCCATAAAGAGTCAAATTGATCTCAACCAAAGACAGAGTACATTTCAAGAAGAAATAGAGAAGTATATTCCACCTATGTTTTCAGATGAATAGCCCGTGATATAGATGATAACACCTATAATTGTACTAACATTGCGTATCAATTACCCAATGTAATTGTCTGAACAGGAAAAAATCCCTCAAATTCCAAAATTGCAAAGAATTTTATCAGAAAACCAGGATTCAAAAAGGAAAGGTAGCTGAAGAATCTGATAATCTACCAAAGAAATTAGCCTTTAATCCTACAAACCCATATGCACCATGACATAACACAAGCATGTTGATATAGGCAACAAGATAATGTCTTTTGAATGCAAATATAGATCCTTGAGAACAGAAAGTAGACATCCACTATAATCTTCCATATATGGGTCACCTCTATGATTGTTGGACCAACTTATGGGACGACATGGTACTGTAAACATAATAAAATTTCTTCAGCAGAAGAGAAATGTCCTAAATGACTTCTCAGTAGGTTTGGTCTTCCTCAATAAAGAAGGGGGTATACGTATGATGGCTGGGTATGATTTTGAAGACAAATTGCTACTTAGAGCTGACAGGTTTCGATATTAAGAACATGAAAGTTTCCTTCACGATTTATTGTGGGCACCAAATAACCCAAGGCAAGTAATCAATTTCCAAGTGCTAAGTCAAAGGGGCAAGCAAATTTGGCACAAAAAGGAACAACACAAGCAGCAAATGAAAGCCAGTGAAATGGGATGGCAACGACTCTTTTACATACAAATTCCTCTGATGGGAGTGGACAATAGGTGGTCAGCAAGCTGATAGTGGAGCCATCTGTGACAGGCTCTGAGCTAGAATGAGACTGGCGGAAGTGGAAGAGAACTGAGGCTGTCTCAGATGGAGAGAGAGGAGAGGCAGTGGAGCTTCTAAGCTTGCCGGACCTGCTTAATTGCTTCCATATAGGATGATATCTCCTTTTTATTGGAGGGTCGGGCCTCAGTGGCCATGTCACCTACGCATACTAATTAGTGTCCGTGCTAGGGGAATGTGTGGCTTAGCCTCCTTAACCAAATGATATGGTGGTATCAACTCCAACTTAACAAAAACAATTATCAGTAATACAGTGGTGGGTGTTACATGCCATGATGGAGATCTAGAGACGTGTACACACACCACAATTAGCAAGGGACGACTGTGTGGCTGAGTATCAAAGATTTAGAATCCCCCAACCCACGAAAGAATTAAATTCATTATGCTTCTGCGGAAACGAGTCTAGTAGAGGAAATAAAAGATGTGGAAATAATGATAGCACAGAGATTTGGCAGTATATAATGCAACATTAATTTCATAGTTAGGATACCTAGAAAACATTAGTTATGAATTAGTAATTTCTATAACCCCTACCATACAAAACCCATCTCTTGCTTAAAAAATGAGCCCCAATTTAGCCATCCATTCTAGTAAAAAAAGGACTAATTTCCTTTGTCGTCAAGGAATTTCCAGCAAGGTTTCCCTTTGAACCTATAAAAATGAAGGGAGAAGCACGTATAATTCTCTTTGAAGTACTATTAGCATCTAGGGGAAATTGAACTTCAATAAATAAATAAAAAATGAGAGTTGAAGCTGACATACCCAACAATGTTGTGAATGCAACGTACTGCAACTTTTGTAAATGGATTGGAATTTCATTTCCAATATCATGATGAATGATTGGAAAAAAGGGTGGCCAATTTTTCTCCTCTATGACAACTCCAGCTGCAAACAAAAGGAGTAACTTGTGTTGCATATTAAATGACCACATAAATCAACCTAATAGATTCTTTAATTAATGAATTCGTATGGACAATTGAACTACCCCGAGCCATAGCATCCTCCCTCCTTTTCAATTCCTGCGTAGCATCACCAAAGTTCATAAGTGATAATCCTAATTTA
>BPLS01000172.1:139016-175819 GCA_019656275.1 Rhododendron kiyosumense | reverse complement strand
ATTATACCTAAAGCCAATGTAACATCAAGTAAAACTTATGGCACATACGACGCAGCTGATGTCCAATAATAGAACAAAAGTTGTGATTGATCATTTGGGAATCCAATAAAAAAACAAGAACTAAAATGCCATCGACAAGATCAAGCCAAATTGTCCGTGAAAACAAAATAAGAATAGAACAAAGTCATGATGGATCTCCTGGGAATCCGATAAAATACAAAAACTAAAACGACAATCAACAAATTAAAACATCAAAAAAATTGGCATTCAATATATCCACCAATACCATGTTTAATTCATTTTCATTCCTACCCATGCAATTTGGACCGTTGACCACTACGAAGCACAATGAAATATCTCTAACACGGGTCCAAATGTGCCCCAATTTTCTTTTCTTAAGCATAGTGTTTTAACATGGCTCTTAACAATTTGGATTAACACTTTTTTCTACACTTGTTGAATAGCTTACTATATTGTTGGGCCCATTTCCCAGCAACTTAAATTTTGGAACAATTGGTAATGGTATCAGCTCTTAGGTTAGGAGAAGTCTTGGGTTCGAGTCTCTCCGTTAGCATTTGTTCCTTGCTTTGAATTTTGCTTTTTCCCTAAGTATTCTATTTCACTCTATCTGTGGATGTTCGCATCTCCATATGCAAGGCAGGGTTGCATGTGAGGGAGGGTGTTGAATAACTTAATATCTATTGTTGGGCCCACTTCCTAACAGTTTAACCTTTAGGAACTGGTAACTTAACAGTGTAGTTTGTGGAAAAGTTTTAGATAAAACTTATGGCACATAGGACGCAGCTGATGTCCAATAATAGAACAAAAGTTGTGATTGATCATTTGGGAATCCAATAAAAAAACAAGAACTAAAATGACAATCGACAAGATCAAGCCAAATTGTCCGTGAAAACAAAATAAGAATAGAACAAAGTCATGATGGATCTCCTGGGAATCCGATAAAATACAAAAACTAAAACGACAATCAACAAATTAAAACATCAAAAAAATTGGCATTCAATATATCCACCAATACCATGTTTAATTCATTTTCATTCCTACCCATGCAATTTGGACCGTTGACCACTACGAAGCACAATGAAATATCTCTAACACGGGTCCAAATGTGCCCCAATTTTCTTTTCTTAAGCATAGTGTTTTAACATGGCTCTTAACAATTTGGATTAACACTTTTTTCTACACTTGTTGAATAGCTTACTATATTGTTGGGCCCATTTCCCAGCAACTTAAATTTTGGAACAATTGGTAATGGTATCAGCTCTTAGGTTAGGAGAAGTCTTGGGTTCGAGTCTCTCCGTTAGCATTTGTTCCTTGCTTTGAATTTTGCTTTTTCCCTAAGTATTCTATTTCACTCTATCTGTGGATGTTCGCATCTCCATATGCAAGGCAGGGTTGCATGTGAGGGAGGGTGTTGAATAACTTAATATCTATTGTTGGGCCCACTTCCTAACAGTTTAACCCTTAGGAACTGGTAACTTAACAGTGTAGTTTGTGGAAAAGTTTTAGAATACTTTAAAACACTACTATCTGGGTGTATTTGTGACATAAAACTGACGAAATAGCTATTATTTCACTTATACTTACACTCTATGCTTTTACTTGTCGTGTGTGTCATTTGTTGAAGTTTTTTAATGGTTTTCCATGTCAAACTGTCTATTCCATGTCCTTCGCATACAAGAGAGAGATACAACACAAATAATAGAGAGATGTCAAACATGAAATCACAATTACAAGCAAGCAAACTCAAACTCCAATTAGTATACTCAACCAAAATTTATTTGCATAAACAAAAGAAAAGCCAATCCAAGTTGTGTAGAAAATACAAATTTGAACGTATTGTGTACAAGACTTCTAAAATTAAGCAGAAGTTACATAGCCAGAAGCTATTAGGATATAAAAGTACCTGCTCCCTCTTCTTTAATTCAGCCTCCTTAGCTTGGAGTTCCTTCTCCTTCATTTTGAAATCCTAAATTTCAACACCGGACAAAAAAAAATTTTTTTTGAGGAGCCTATGTGTATACAAACATATGTAAAACAATTCCACATCCTCTGGAACTTAATCCACCTTTGCACCATCAAGGGGGATATCAACTGTAGTTCCACGGTCATAGTCAGCAGGTTCAGGAGGAAGCGGTGAAAGCCTTGAGTTCACAGCAGGGGGAACTCTTCCAGGATTCTAGTTCAAGAACAAGAATTGAGTAAACAACAAGCAAGAGAATGAATGATCTTCTGCAAAGAACCAGGTCATCATCCAAGAAAAATAGCCTCATAAATGCATGATGATGAAGACCATCAAGTTATTATACACTATTCAATGGCAGAAGAGGGCTCATTAAGCAAGGAGCCAAACAAGCCAATGTACCCAAAGGGAAACACATAAGGAGCATCTGGTTCGACTGTTCGAGGAATAATATCTAAGTTAGTGACGAATTTGAATCTGAGAGAGATCCCTTATCATGTTTGAGGTGTGCCTACAATATTGATTCACGAAGTCCATGAGCAATCAAGTAAGCTTTTTGTGATGCAAAGACCATTTCCAAAATCTTCATAGCATATTTCAGTTACAGCACTGCTAACAACGATTGATAGGCAAAACCATAGAAAGACAATCAAAAGAATCACCAGCACATCAAATTAAATCTTGGTGTCAATTATCCAAGACATGTAGAAGATAGTCGAGCCGAGCCGTATGAAAAGAACCCAAAAATCGTACAACCCATTTAGATCAACCACCAAAGCCTTCTTGGTTGCTGCTTCCAGAATCAGAATTACAAAAATTCTCCCAAAATATGTGGTTTTTAAACGAAAACACTCACCACTTTCAAATCTTAATCATTTTTTTTAGCAAAACAGTTTTCAAGGCTATCGAAAGATGACTCCTTTTTTAGACATAACATAGAAAACAATTTTCGAAAAACAAAATAAAATAACAGATCCGGAAATACAGAAACCGAAACATCAGAATCAACCATAGTGACCCAAAATCAAATGCATTTAGAAGAAACAAAATAAATAATGTCCAAACACCCACAAAACTTTTGCCATTCCTAAGATTGATGTTAATCAAATCTGCACGAAACAATAAATCTATAATATGTATTTCCGTATGCTTTATCGAACTTACAGCAAATGGGTTCACTTCCTGTTCCGCGAAAGGATTCGAATCGTAACGGCCAGCCATGAATCAGAAACAGATCACAGAAAATGGTACAAATCGGAGATCCAAATGAAGTAATCTTAAATGGGTCAAAAAAGGAACGAAAGCGCGTTTGTCTTGGTATCGTGGTTCTCTGTTTTGTTTGTTTCGCAGGAAAACTCAAAAACGATATACCGGGAAAGTTGATATAGATTCTGATCTTGTCCCAAAAAAGCCTCCGTGCAAAAGAAATTACAGAGCATCCAAACATGTTACTCCTAAACTCAACAAAATTTAGGAGTACTTTTTAATTTTAGCTAGTCAGCATTTTTTGCTCTCACCCAGAAGCGTGAGTTGGACTATTTGGGGGTAGGCCTGGGTTATTTGCGATTAGTTCTAGATGGATTAGTCTCATTTGGATATGGGATACGGGATACCTTTCAACTTTGTTCTATATGTGTATTTATTCCTTAATTGTTTTCTTTTTTTACTAAAATATTTGATGTTTCCTTATTTTTCTCGTTATAATGTGTTATTCTTTTTTGGGAAAATGACGGCTAATAACGTGTTTTGATAATTATTATCCGCTGAAGACATTTTGTTCATTAACAAATATTCATAAGGGTGTTCCACTTTTGTGGAAATAATACTTTTTGATAAATAAGGTAATTTCAAGCTCAAAAATCATGTGTTTACGCAAATAATTTATCTACCAATATAAATCTTGTTTGATAGATCTCATTAAGATCTTTTAAACGGTGCAAAAAAAATTGAAAAAATATTTTCCATTTCATTATATTTGAGTTTGAAATTACCTTCATTTGAAAAAAAATACTTTTTTTAAAAGTGGATTACTCCTACAACGGTCATATATCCTTAAAAAGTATTAATTATCAAAACATATCATGAGCCGTCATTTTCGCTAATGGTATAGTTTTTCAATAGTCATTTTACGCCTACAACGGTCATATACTTTAAATAGTCAGAGTTTATCGTTGTAACATATTCTTATTGTTTTTCAACTTGTAATACTGTTTCATTGTTGTAAGGGACTTATTAAAAATATCATATCTTTTTGTACTAGTGATCGTATTTTTTATTATTATAGTGATTCATTTTAAACATAAATACAAATTGTAATTGGAGGTGCTTTTAAAAAAAGGGGGAAATTATTTGAACCCATTTAATGTACTAATATAATAACTAATACATGTGATTCTAATCAGGGACGGATTCTGAAATGTCGTTTAGTAAGGAGACCTTGTTAATCATAGTGGCAAAAATTTATATTTCTAGTTAACTACAATAAGATCATTTCATAATTGAGGCATGCAATACAAACTATAAAAATATATAACACATACTTTCACTTAAATTATGTAAAAATAAGCACAAAATCTCAGACAAAATTGGAAAGTATGTTTACATGAAAATCAACAAGTTTTAAAATGATCGATATAGTTTTATTAATGATATTTTATTTTAAAATATTGCTCTTAGACGGTTAACAACAAGTACAATTAAGAATGAATCGATCCAAGTAGACAAATGGTTTGAAAATCAACAAGTATAAATGCACCATATGACGAAATTGAAACATAAAATTAGTTTTATATGTATATTTTCAAGATATATGCATTTGTTTATGTGTAGTAATACACTTAATTTCATAATTATGCAAATAAACGAAAATATAACAAAATCATTTTAATTTCAAGCAGAAACATGTGCCCCCTTTCCCTCCGTCCTTAATTCTAATATAGGAGTCTAATCCAGTAACGAATTAATTAGATCTAAAATGAATCGAGAAAATCTTCTTCATTTGCGATTCCAATTTTTATCTTTTCAAAATCTTCTTCATATTGCGATTAGAATCGTTTTCCAAACAAAACTGTTGACAGAAATCTACAAACCCGATTCAGTTTTTATCTTTTCAACCAGAGCCAAACCACAATACTTGGAAGATTGAAACAGTCCGATCAAGCATGGCTCAGGCCAAATTCGCATTTCTGACAAAAATTCTCTCAAAATAGAGAATGTTACGTGCAATGATACCACAAGTCATAGGGAGTTTTTGTTTTTTTTGAATAACTACGCACAATTACATTGGTGAAAAACTAGTGCGGCGCACAAGCCCCGTAGGGCTATCAAGCCAGAAACATCAAAACTGAGAACACAAGAATAAGAATACCAAAGGTAAAAACAGAACAAACACCATAACGAAATTCAAATAAACAAATCATATCATTAGGAAAAAGACATTCACAAACAATGATTATTCAGCGTGAATGAAGTTACAATGATTGAAAAATTGACCAGAAGACTAGCGACAAGCGCTGACATCAAAGGTTCTGCAGCTGATTTCAGTGATGTATCAGCCGGACATGCTTCTGGTTGTATGAATTCAGGGGCGTGTTAGCAGGGGGGTTAACTCTGCAGCTTGTCTACACATGTCTGCTCCTGGGTTAATATCTGGCAAATCAAATCTCTGCATCTTCACTACTCATTCAGTTTTTGATTACCAGTATGCACTGCCTAAAGCAAGTCAATCCCTACCAGACCTGGGAGGAGACTCCCTCCGTATCATTTCTAAGAGGTCGTGAACAACTTCAGACATTGGAGGCCTATACTCAGGCTCGTGCTGCAAAAGAAGCGATATGTTAGGTCTAGTAGAGTGAAGAAGCACAGGAAAATGAAAATTACAAAGACTCCAAAGGGAATTCATAAAGTACCAGGGAACCATGTTATACCCGTTGCACAAACTCTAGGGGACACATTTTTGTATCTATTAGCATGAAGTTGCACATGTTGAATGCAATAATTACCATACAACAATTTGTCCAACGCTTCTGTTACCAATAGCCCATCGCATACAAAAGAAGGATTTGATACTTCATCGTGTGGAAGACAGTGAAATTATACATGAATTCTTTAGTGTTATAAGTTCTCGTCCCCTACTGTACATACACAAAAATAGTTTGCCAGCTCATCAACACCATAATTTTTTTCCTCCTGTAAGAAAAATGACATACATGGTTGTATGTTTTTCTTTTTCTGAAATATATACATGGTTGTATCTTGGAATTAGTTGCAGGCAAAACCACCCCGTTTATAGACAAACACTTTTTTCAAAGAAATTTAGCTAGGGTAGACTGGAGGTTAGGTGGAGATCTTTCAACTCAAACGGAAGTCTCAGAGGTGCCCCAGTTCCAAAGTGTAGTCTCATTGGAAAATAGAAATTCAGAGAATGCAGGAAAGCATTGGACATGAATGGATTCCCAAGCTTATAATGCGTGAAACATTCCCTCTCACCAGAAACATAGAACAGCCAACATTAAACCTGAACCCCATTGTGCACATTAGTTAGGGCTGTAAATGAATTGAGCCATTCGCGAATTGTTCGAGGCTCGGGTCTGCAAGAGCTCGTTCGAATTTGATTCGTCTGCTAAACGAACTGAACCTGAACCTCAATTATAGGCTCATTCCTTAAATGAGCCAAACCTGAGCCTAACGGTATTCAGCTCGGTTAAGTTCGCGAACCTATACTTAAATTTAATTAATAATTCAATAGGGGTCTATTTGTAAATGTAAAATTTTTTAAGGTTGTATATATAATTCAATACTTATTTTTCTCCCAAATTCTATACGATCAATGAGAGAGTTTGGGTTCGCTTGAGTTTAATGAGCTGAGCTGAACCAAACCTGAGTCTTAACGAGCTCAATTCGAGCTTAGATTTGGTTCGACTCAATTCATTTGAGTTTAACGAGCCAAACTCGAGCCAAGATGTTCAAGTTCGAATCGAACCCGAGCCGAACTCGAGCCAGACTAGTACCTTAACGAATCCAACCGAGCCAAACTCGAGCTAGACTAGTACCTTAATGAACCCAACCGAGCCAAACCCGAGCCTTGAAAAATTTTAACGAGCCGAACTCGAGCCAAGTTGTTCAGGCTCGAATCGAACTCGAGCCGAACTCATACCTTAACGAACCCGAGCCGAACTTAACAGGATTCGGCTCGATTCGGTTCGTTTACAGCCCTAACATTAGTAGATGGATATTACTTGTACTTTTTAGAACACAATAAGGAATAGAGATGTTAGAAAAGTATATGTTACATTCAAATCCATTTGTTCGAAACATCATCTCAAAGCACTCACCTGAACACATCGGGAAATAATGTCGACAAAGTGTGACAATGATTTAGCAGGATATTTTCCTTTTAGAGATGGATCAACCATCCTCGACAAAGCATCAATGTCATGAAGCTGGGGGATTGCCCATCTCACCAGAAATTGCTCCGCTCGACTCCGCGTACTAGTCATTATTTCAAGAAAGATTAAAGTTAGTTTAAAAAATAAGCATTATATCATTGCCCAATATGGTTCAGCTTGGCTCTTTGTACCTGTCATGCGACTTTCTGCCCGTCAAGAGTTCTAACATCACCACCCCAAAGCTATAAACATCACTCTTGCAGGTATAAATTCCTGACTCAAATTCTGGAGCTCCATAACCATTTGTTAAGAGGTTTCCTGACAACTGAGTACACAAAACTTATCAGAATGGAGTGAGGCTCTATTTGTTGCAAGGGAAACGTAAGGGGAAGTTCACAAGGTCTTCAATGTGGTGATGATATTTGTTGGTCGATTACTGATATTAGGATAAGGGCAGTAAGTCCAGAAATAAAACAGGGAAACTTTGGATCTTTGTTAAGCAACAATACATTGATTAATCGTGCAAGCTAGTATTTATACACAAGCAGCAAAACATCCAGTTTCATTTCAAGAATCTGCTAGCCCCCTTACCATACAGAGGCTAGTAAATGTAAGCAATTGATATTTTGAATTAAATTTAAGGTCCAGTCGGGCGCTGCTTTATTAACATGGAAACACCAAATATGTAATATTCACACGAAGAACAAAATCTTTTCTATTGCACCACGAGACCTCTTCATGACCTACAATTATTCTAAATCTGCATTGAACTGTTAGCAGCCATGGTGGGCTTGCAATCCGTCTAGCAACAGTAAACCCATTGTCATCCCCAACTTCGCAAATCAAATTAAAAGAAAAACATCATGGACAGGTGACATCTATTAGGTCAAATTAGACCATCCGTGCTACAGTGATGAGCACTGTGCCCAGCATGACAAGATGGGTTCAGGAACCCAAAACCATTCAAGTGATCAAGATAGAAAGCTATTTTTGATGGGGAAAAACAATTTATGGCACTCTGCTAGATCACAAGAAACTAAGTTAGGAAACCAGATTCATATTTGTTTTACTTAGTAATAAGGTAACCTTCTTTGAGGTAGCAACTTATCAAGAATATGTATGGCTGCATCTTGCATGTAAGGCACTTGATCCTTTCCCCACTGATCACATCTTTCCTTATATTACCAAGGGCTTCACCATGAAGTACTAGCGAGCTCTTCGAACAAAAAAAATTATTTCTTTTCTTCCTATTTCTCTACTACAATATGGCTTGGTTTTAACCCCAGAGCTCATGGATCTGAGCCTTGATCAGAATTGCAGAAATTAGTAAAATGTCTTACTAAAGCATAGTTTAGCCCTTGATCCCAGTTATTCTCGTCCACCTTTAAGCTTGCTAGAACCTCCAAGTGGGCATCACCCCCAATTCTCATTCAATCGACTTCAAAACAATTTATTAGTTGGGTTTGGACAGTTTATCTTATTTGATTAGCCACTATTCTCCAAGAATAACAACTAGAAACTGAAGGAAAAACTTGTTTTAGGTGTCCGTATAGTTTTAGTCAACTGGCATCTACATACCAGATAGAATAGACAATCAACCAATTGATACAAAACAGAACATTCTATATCGCTACTTCCATGATGAGGTTTGTTGAATACCATTTGAAAACTCAACTTCACTACTACAACAGACAAGTCTTAAAACTGCTTTTCATGTAAGGCTTTTCTACCGCTTGTGCAAGGCTTTTCTACCGCTCAACTAACCAAATGACGCAACACAATAGAGGAATTTACCTGTGCTCTCAAAGCTAGAAGATGTCTCTCAAAAGGAATGCTAACACTTTAAGCGGAGATGAGTAAGAGACAACTGGACCATCATTACTCAACAGAAGTTCAACCTAAAGTAAGCAGACAATTCCATGCTCTGATGACTGGTCTATCATACTACATGTCTAAAGGAAAACAGATCAATCACATTAAGGAAAAGAAGCACATATAGGCCAGTACATCAATAAGCAAGCGTAAAAACCAAACGCCAACAACCATCGAATCTCAAAGGTCTAACCTAAAAGATCACCTTAGAGCTATATATTCATTGAAGCACTCATGAACGAGACATAACATAATGCAGGCAGGAACATCTATAACTCTTTTGTTCTTTCTTTCTTTTCTCCCTTAATTGAGCATCCAGCACATGTTCCAAACTCCTAAATATGACACACCTATTCCTAGACTTGGTTCTCTTAAAATCATTGGAGCCAAACTCTACAACTTCAAAGTATAACTAACTGGGGTACTAAGCTTTCTATTCATTTTGCCCGTGATGCTCAATGCAGTCTTTCACCCTAAACAGTCCAATCTTTCGATACTACTATATGCCCACTTATATGTAAAAGTTTATAAGTTATTTCGTTTGATGGTGAAATGTCATTAATCAGGTTGAAGATAATAATATCATGCCTCACCTGGCTAACAGAGCCTGATGATATTAAAGGAGCCAAACCACAATCAGAGACGTGTACAGAAAGCTCATCATCCAGCAGAACATTAGCAGATTTGAAGTTCCTGTGGATAATAGGTGGCTCACAGACCTCGTGTAGATACCTTCATTTCATAAACAATGAGTGTTAGAATATAGTAATCATATAAAATCATAATCATGTCCTGATATGGTTACGATATTAAATGATTCCCTTGATGTTATTTTGGTTGTAATTGATTACGATTTCATTAAAATTAGGATGATTCCCTTCTATAGTTAGGCTCCCTCCCCTTGTATAAATAGAGGTCTCATTGTAAAGTTTAAATCATCGAATTCAATAAAGTATCTTCTCTCATATCAAACATGGTATCAGAGCTAGGTCTTGGGTAGCCTCACTTCTCATGGGAAAGTCTCTGTCGCCCAAAGCAAATCTCCTGGTCAGCTCAATTCGCACCTTCACGTGCATCCAGGCTGCACGTGAGGGGAAGTGTTAGACTTTGTCCCACATCGCTCATCTAAGCCATCCAAGTTTGGTTAATATATTCTAGAGGTTACTCCACCTATTCCCAATTGGTTTTAAGTTAAAACCCTCTAACAAATCTAACAATGAGAAACGTCAATAACCACATGAAACAATCTAGTTAGTGTCATATTTGTTATTTTGTCCTTGCTTTTGTATTATTCTTCTAATTATCATGGCAAAATCTTATCAAGCGGCAGCTGACAATCGGGATCAAAGAGTCTAATACATATGGCATGAAAGGGGCTAATTAAGGAGAACGTTGACACTCGGGATCAAAGAGTCAAATACATGTGGGGCATGAAAGGGGCTGATTGAGGAGAACGTTGACTCTCTCTCTCTCTCTCAAACCCTAAAACTATATTTCACACTTTGACTTGCTCTTTAGGAGATATTCCTGCATGAGTAAGAAAAACAAGACTCCTCCACCTTCTCCTCTCTCCCAAACCCTAAAACTAGATCGCTCTTTAGCAGATAGTCCTGCAAGAGTAAGAAAACAAGACTCCATCACTAGCCTACTTCCACCCCTCCTTGGCCTGTTCTATTACTGGTGAATGAACTGTTTTGAAAAGACCTAGCTTTGGTACTTCCAAGTACAATTTATTGACTCAAAAATAGTGAGAATGGCCTTTGTATAAGCTCCCTTTGACAAGTTTTTCTGATGGACCTTCTTCTCTCATTAAAAAGGTATCAAAGTCAACAAGTGCCAAACACCCAAGCCTGCCCGCTTACTATATGAAGCACTCTGTTCAGTCATATCGAAATATAATCATTCAGCAGTTGCATGACTTACTCTAGGGCTCTTGCAGCTCCAAGGGCCATACGTATGCGGGTATTCCACGTAAGTTGGTCCTTGAATCCATCGTCTGAATGCAAAGCATCCTGCAGTGCCCCGTTACTACAATATTCATAGATCAAAAGCCTTTGCCCGTGCTCCGCACAATAACCCATGATCTCCACGACATTAGCATGACGAATTTGATCTATATGGTTCACCAGATCAAGAAACTCAGCATCTTTCTGCTGACTGCAAGCTCTCTTGTCCAGTTTCTTAACGGCGAGTAACTAAAACAGCATTCACACAAACCAAGAGTCAGTTTCAAAATTCCATGAGATGCAGATTATTTCAGGATATAAGCTGAGACCAATAAGGGCAAAGGAGAAAGACCCTCCAATTGGTGATTTCCAAGACTGACAACGTCAAAAATGTCACATAAACCCCAATTCTAGATCTATCAATAATTGAATGAGGTAAGTGTAAAACAGATTAAGGTTCGCCAATTTTACATCGTATAACATAAGAAAGAAAATTGAAAGAACAAGGTTACTTAATTTGAATAGGTAAAGCTTAAAAGGAATCAGATGCCAGGAGTTGAAGTAACTTTGTTGACCCTTCCTAATCCAATTACTACAGTTTGCATACTATTTGACATCAGTTTTTAGAATGAGGTGCAAGTGCAACTCAATTATTGACAACAAAGCTCAAAGATTAGCTAGAGGAAACAAGTATGTGAAGGAGGTGAGAGAAGGGGGGAGGAAGGACAACAAAAAAATCAAAACCGAAAACCTAACATCATGATGTACGCTACTGAAAACTGTCAACACGGCAACAAAAAGTGGAAAATGGAAGGATAAAGTCAAGACTCAAACCTTTCCATCAGGAAGCTCTGCCCGATATACATTTCCTAGCATGCCTGATCCAATCAAATTTTCTTGAGAAAAGCTGTTTGTGTACTGTTGAAGAGATGCAATTGTGTAAGACTTCACAGCAATTTGAGGAAGAGGAGTTTGGGTGGAAGGCCTCTCTGTAGTTGCTATAGCAGGTGCAATCGGATTTACAATAACTTTATCAAATTGAGGTAGTGGTGGTGGTGGTGGTGGTGGTGGAGGAGGAGGCGGCAGCGTCGGTGGTGGTGGAGGCGGTGGACGCAATGAATCAATATCAAACCTGCTCATGTCTATTGCATGATTATTGCGTTTTGGTATTCCGCTCATTCTTTGCACATTTGGCTCAGACTCATTCCATGGTTTATGAACCAAGCTTGTCCTTCTTGGCCCTGGTTGATGATCCGCCTTTGGCTTTAGAACTTGTACTTTGGGAACTGTTCCAAGATTTAAAGAGAGACGTAAATCAATGAATAACAAGAAACCTAACAGGAAATAAATGACACATAAAAAAATGGAGAACAAAGTGAAGATACGAACCTTTCTCAATTTCATTGCTTGGTTGCACCAGTGATCCACCATCCATGGGATTATCTCTAATGTTCACGTAAGGAGCTACTTCATGCCGCTTGGAAGTTCTATCAGCGTCTCGCATTCCTCTCAGACACCTTGGCATGAAAAGCAAAAGTGCTAATGCCAATATTACAAATAACAACGCTGAAGCGATTGATATCCCAACTATCCTCCCAGTAGTTAAGTACTTTTTAGCGCTTGTAGAATTTGATGCCTCTGATGCAGATGGCCCATCAGCCTTTTTCCCATGGGTTTGTCCAGAAGACTGTGACCCAGAAGACGACGGTGCCCCAGCAACCGGTGGGGATGGACCTGATGTTGTTGGGGATGTGGGTGAAGGTAATGGAGCAACAGTCGTGTTGAATGGGTTCCCATCCATTCTGCATGGCGAAAATCAAAACTAAGAACAGTAAAAAAAGAGAATTACAAAATGCTTAGAACATATATCAAAAGAAGTGATTTACTTAAATACAGGAGATCATAAACCTTCACCATATGTAAGTAAATTCACCACCCTTGTCACTTTACTAAGTGCTCCAGAAACAAATATACGATATCTCACCAATGCTACATGACAAAAACTAGTCATGTAAATTTTTTTTTTAGTGGTCTTGGCTTTGGACTTAGGGGTTTGCTCCCTCCCAAGGTCTCAGATTCAATTCTTCTTGCCAGAAACCCTTGGGGCCACCTCACCCCTGTGGGTAAGCATGTGAAACGTCTGTGGGAGGGGCTGTAAGGAATAGTCCGAGGTGCGCACAAGTCGACTTGGGACACCCTACATTACCATTAAAAAAAATACCTAGCCATGCAAATTGCCATGGAACTAGACGTGATTCTGTGATTTCATAATACATGTACATGCATCTGCTGCAATTCCAAGATTACTTGTCAATAAAAGGTGAGAGTCCACAAAACATAGTTACTGCTTTAGTTTAAGAGGCAGAGTTTATAAACTACCAGTTCATGAAAATATTGGGTCTTGCAGGAAAGCTTTATGGCTTCAGAGTTTACACCTACCCTTGGGCCTTGCTTAACATTACCAGGTGATACAGTTTTGATGGTTTTATTAGTTCCTGAAGACTCAATATTTATGCTTTTGCGGGGTATTTCACATTTCAAATCTTCCATAAGATGAACATTATGGTACCTGTCTAATGGAAGACCACATCCCTTATACTTGCGGGGGAAAAAAAAGCAAGGAAACTAGTTCCCGGAAACTTGGTTGAAGAGGACAAATCATTTTCAGTAAACTGTTTCAAAAGCTAGGCAAATCTTTCGAGGAAATATTCCCAACCCTTTCCTAAATGTTCTACAGATTCTTGGAAACTTGTAAAAAGCTATTTCAAAGCACCTAGGAGACTGTTGTGGCTTGGAAGTACTCCGATGCTTTCAGTCCGTTTTTGAAATTTCAACTTTTTATGGAGACATACTTTAATGCACTTTAAGTCAAATCAAAAGGAAGTACTTATTACCAAAATTGTCCCTCTATCTCAACCTTTCAAATGTTGGAACACATATACGAAGGATATTTTTGGAAAATTTTAAAGATATTTTTTTTTTGGTACATAAATATTAATGATTTTGGCTTTGACATTCAAAGTAAGGAATAAGGTTGGCAAGCTCCAATATGACTACACGTAGTCGTCTACATATGAGCAACATGTTACATGCGATATCGTACGTCTTGGTCACCTGAGTCAACACCAACCAAGTAGGCAAGTACCCGTTCTATTTCCCGTGCAATTTTAGCAAGGTTTGAACGAAAATGAACTGAAACATCAAACTCTAGACCATGCATTAGCCTACGCCTAAATGCACTTGTCACAGTGGGTCCCAGTAAAAAAAATCTTAAAATCCTTCTACAACAGAATTTCAAGATAATTATAGAAACATGCATGCATGCATCAAAAAATCAGAGCTTAATCTATATGTTCTGGTCCTGCTGGAGAAGTTTGAGTTAGTCACCTTTCCAGTTGGAGGCTAGGGTAGCCCGCATGCCACAACCTTTTCAGATCATAATGTGTATAGAGATCTTATATTTTTCAAGAAAAAAAATTGGGTAGCTGATGAGGTTGAAACTACACATTAAAAAGTGGTTCCATAAGGGGCCTTGAAGTTGCTAGAAGTTGTGACTGACTACAGAACCAGGGTCCTAGTCTCTCTGTCTAACTGGCACGTGATTGCCATCAATTAGATAGTTTCGATCAAATGGCATGTGATTGCCATAAATAAACATACTCGTGACTGTTTAATCATGAAGTCATGCTACAACATGGCAAGAGGTAATGTATGCTGCGCTAATATATGATTCCTCCATTCAGTTACTTTCAATTTAGCCCTTCTTATTGGGAACTTTCAGAAAATTGTGGCCTACGAATCAATAAGACTTCCTAGCAGTAGGTAATCAAAGATGCAGTTAAGAAGTGTTCTCAATATCGGGTAGACGTCCTGCTGGATTTCCAGGAATATGCATCTGGTCACATGTTTCTACCGAGTTTGGTGCTTCCCGTAAACAAATTAAAATATCAATACAAGAACCCAAGTTTTCAGGTAGTTGCTTCTGAAGAAACTTTAGATCCAAACCCGAAAGTTTTAACTATAAAGTGGGCAGTTTGCAACACTCTATATTAAGTAACCACCCATTCCATACCCAATCAATGTGGGACTTGTATTATCTACCATCCTCCCTCAGGTGCAGCCACTTTTATGGCCTGTCACGTGTATTTTGGCGTCATTCATCATTCAACCTTTTTGCCGAGTCTCATCATGGGGTGTGGATTCTTTATTTGTAAAATATGAGACGGAATGAGCCCAGCTTTGATACCAGTAAGAAATTTTAGATCCAACTGAAAAGCTTAAGCTATTACAAGGAGAGATCCCAACATCTAGTACATGACCACCCATTCCATACCAAATCATTGGGGTACTTACACCATCTAGCTGGTTATATTCATCAAGTGAATGAAAACTACCAAATATCATCTACACAGCAAACCTCATATATTAGATATGGCATATATGTCAAATTTTGTCCAAAACATACTGAAAAAAGTACATAGCTTTTAACAAAAGAACTAAGGAAACACCAAAGATATGCATATTATGGCTCTCACTTGAAATTCGGAATGCCTAGCAACTGCTCTGGTATAGGTCCATTGAACAAGTTATTTTCAACATTCCTGTTCAGAAAGAAAAGTTCAAAGAAATGAAAGTCAGGAACCTATGAGATGGCAGCATCTCACCCAACCACCTTCGTCAAACTATATTTAGGTATTGAACCATTCTACAATAATTAAACACCATCTAGAATTAAAAGTGACATGGTGGAGAGGAGTACAAATCTCGGACTGGAAGATCTTGCAAAATGTCAAGAGTCCCAGAAAGCTGATTGTTCTGCAAACGACTGTCAATCAAGATATTAGCTATATTAACCCAGATGAAGAAGGTGCAAAATAAGTCACTCAGGGATATACTCACAGGGTGGTTAGAGATGACAAATTCTCGAATGAGGTTGGGAGTTGCCCACTCAAATTATTGCTTGATAAATCTCTGCATAAAGATAATTTGTCCAATATATCAATAATTTAAACAAGAAAACATGGCCATTTAAAGATAGCTAAAGAGACAACTCCCCACAGATTGATCAGTCCAATGAGCCCTTCAAAGGCATCAGGTATTTCTCCAGTTAATTGGTTGGCATTCAGAGACCTGAAACACATAAAGAACCACTTCTTCAGGAACATCAAGCACTTTGGAAAAGGTAACAACTTCCAGAACATGAACCAAGAAGTGGGCAGTAAACATACATAGCTGACAGTTCAATTAGAGTGGATAAAGAACTCGGGATACTTCCGGTAAACTGGTTATCTGAAAGAAAACTGCCAAAGGTAAAGACTATCATATGTTTTGAATTAGTTGATATGCAGAAAAGGAAATACAAACCACAGATCTTATATTATGAACAAAATGCCTTTCAAAAAAAAATATTATGAACAAAATTAATTAAGACGCAATAATTTACGATATGGCAGCACATACAAGTTCTGCATGGTCACAGGAAGATTTGAAGGAATACTACCCCCAATGTGGTTGTTTTCCAGAGATCTGCCGCAAAACAATGACACAAGATCATTAGATGATTCTACCTATGAAATGAGGTTGGAGTAAAAGTAATAGATTGTCCTCCTAAAATCAATATGTACAGAGGGCCAGGAGGGCAAGGAAGGGAAATGATCTTCACACTCCACTTTCTTATAGATGCACTCCAACATTTTACTTTTAGTATGCTTTGAAAATTATGTTGTGTGTAATAAGCTCTATAAGACAGACTTTGGAGTGCATTTATAAGAAAGTGGAGTGCAAAAAACATTTCCCTGAAGAAGTTAGGACCTATAACCCTCTAACTTCATCTTTGACAAGATATTATCACCTTGTTGATATGCAGACATAATATCCTTGGAGAATCTATGGGGCTTTGGCAATACCACTAGTCCAAAAAAAATGGCAAAACCAAATGCACTCAAAGAGAGAGGCACTTACATTTTTCTGATAGAAGAAAATGAACCCAAGTTGTCACCTAGCTCTCCCCCCAAATTAGCACCATTAAGGGTTCTACAAAACCAAATAAGCATAAGAGGATAGACAGTCGGCATTGCTGATAAATATTTGCGTTCAATAAGCAAGGGAGGTATCCTTACATGGCATTTATATTTGTGTTGTTACACTCAACTCCTTGCCAAGCACCTCCACATGGATCACCACCAGTAGATACCCATCCAGGAATCGGAGGGTTTCCAAGTGCAATATATAAATTGTTAATTGCAGCAACTGATACAATATAAAAGTAACTCCACCATAAGCAATTGATTATAAAAACCGCAGCAGAGAATAAAAATAAATCATAAAGAAAGAAACAAAGTATTTGAGAAATCCATTTTCAGCTGAAAGTTCATAGAAAAGTAGCCGCATTTATCAGAGAATGTAAAGTCAAAATGGAGTTGGTCAACCCTCATCTCCATTGACAAAAAAACAGGAAAAAGCAGGAGAAAATACTCCAAGCAAGAAAGAAAACTCAGCACTTAAACCCCAAAACAGAAAGACACCAATAGCAATTAGAGTCTTTAGACCTATATTTATTAAAAGTGCTCCAAAATTCGCATAGATAGCACAAGACTCCAAAATCCAAAGTTCTTGTGAGTCATTGAGTGTCCCCAAATGCTAAATGGTATAAAGTGCTCTGCTCGGCGGGTGAGGAAAAAAAGAGTACGTAAACAATAAATTTCAAAATGTTAAATATCTAACACTAATCAATTATATATAAACCAATAACACACAAACTGAAAGGAGAGAAAGAAAACAAAACTTCAACTCAACTAAGCAAAACACAGCTGTTTATATCAGTTGAGGTGTACTTTTCAGTCTAAACCAACCGTAAAATTAGCAACAAAAATCCTATCTACCGTTCCTCTTGGCCTGGGACCTAAGAGTTCAATTCTCCTTCCCAGCAACTTTTAGGGCCACCTCATGTAGAACCGAAACACACACACACGATATATGAATATCAAACAGTAAAGAAATCAACACACAGAATATACGTAGTTCTCCAAAACCGGGTACGTCCGCGGGAGCGGGAGCGAGAGCAGCAATCGTTTCTTATTCAGTCAATTGAAACAGGGTTTACAACACAAAGTATTCATCCATACTCTATTCTAACCCTAATCCAGTATTTGGCATGTATCCCAAAAATACCCCTGTACTGTACTGTACCGTACCATACCGCGGGGGTGTAGCCCCTGCACCCCCAACCCATGGGCTCTACTGGATCACCGGTGATGGCCAGATGCCGGGGCGGGGCGGGGCTCCCCCCCCGCATCTTGCCTCTTTCTAAAACTTCGTAGAATCTCTTCGTATATGAGCCACAAGTTCTAACACCTCACGCGTAAGCGTGTGAATGGCTGCGGAGGGGCTGTAGCAATTAGACCGAGGTGCACCAAGCTGACCCATGACACCTTGCACTGAAAATGGAAAAAAACGTAGAAACTCAAAAAACGGTCGAGTCCGCTCTTACCATCCGCGGGATTTGTATCTCCCAGAGAATTGCGCGCAACCGATACCAAAACAAACCACACAAAGAAGTGTACATAGATCTCCAAGTTTAGCCAACTTATAGCAGATCCCTTGAGCCCCATTGTGTTAAACTCAACCTTTCTCCTCAATTCACTTGATTACTACGAGCCTCGTCTCATCACTTGCGCGTAAAACTACCTCCAATCTGAAAATCAAAGCAAAAAAAAAAGTGAGTGATCTAATCACTGATGGGTAATTCACAGCTCCAGTTGGCTTTTTAAACTTTAAGTAGAAAACACGAAAACCGAACAAAAAGAATTTGCAATTACTTGAATTCAGCTAGGAAACAAAACCGAACCTCGGAACAGAAGTTAATGAGCTTACACAGAGCTTGTGCGGACCTAAAAGAGACCAAATGTCGAGCGAATTTCAAGGGAATGATGAGGTTGGATGGGAGATTTTGTGCAAAATTTGGGAGTAAAGTGAAAAGTGAGCAGAGATTGGTGAAGGGAATGAGGACAGCAGAGAATCGAGGTGGAGAGGATTTAGATGCGAGAGTATAGAGAAGAAGAACCCTAACCTGTCAATGAGACAGGGCGGGGGAGATGGGGAAGGAAAAGCGAGACGTAGAAAGTTGCAAAGAGCCAAAGACTACGCAAAAAGAGTATGGGAACTCTCTCTCTCTCTCTCTCTCTCTCTCTCTAGTTTCACAGACACAACACACACACACACTCTCTCTCTCTCTCTCTCTCTCTCTCTCTCTCTCTCTGTCTCTCTCTCTAGATTCTCTGACTAGAAAAACAACGGGGCGTGGAAAGTGAGACAATGTAAGATAATCTCATAATCTGGTTGCTGGCTTCCATGTAGTTGGACGGTAACTTTAATTACCCATGTAGTACAGTCTCTCGTTCGGCAGTACAGTAGTAATAACTAAGTAAGTAACTTGTAATAATTATTCAGTGTTCATAGGCTGCCATGTGTTACTTCAATCCATTTTAAAAACCATAATTTTTATTTGTTATATTTTGGCAGAATTTATAGTACTTCATCCGTCCCAGTTTGGTTACTTAGTATTCTATTTTGAGCGAAGCTATCAATACAAGTTTCAAATATAATTCCAGATAATATCATGTTCGGTCATTCGATGCACACGACTCCACGTACATCAAACGGACCCAGACACAAAATTGCATTGGTAGACTTTTTGTCATTTGTTCTCTATAAAAATTGGAAGAGAAAATTACAACCTAACCCTCGTAAATAATGAAAAAAACAATTTTATATCGGTAGAGATAATATGCAGTAATTTTGAAAATCTTTTTAATTGCATGTCTCAATTTAAAAAAAAGTTGAGTTTCCGTTAGAGAGCAAATACTAATACAGAAGTATTGAAGGGGGATTAGAATACTACGTACGGAATGCTTAGGCACGCTGAGTAAAGTATAGTACGTAACGGGGGTGATGTGGGAGATGCTATTAATAAGGTCTGGTTATATTAAGTAACTAGGAGTATTAATTATGGGTTTTAAGGAGCATAATTTTGAGATGCTAAGTGCCTAAGTGGACGTTT
Organism: Rhododendron kiyosumense; assembly: GCA_019656275.1. Lineage (NCBI taxonomy): Eukaryota > Viridiplantae > Streptophyta > Magnoliopsida > Ericales > Ericaceae > Rhododendron > Rhododendron kiyosumense. Next base: position 155,575 of record BPLS01000172.1, on the reverse strand, counting down.
ATCTTATTATTTTATTAACAGCTGCAGCTTTCAGTGTTTTTTACGGTATTAAATTAATTTGAGTTAAAATAATGCCCGCCCGCCATTGCTTTAGCGATTTTGTCTGGGTTTTGTTCACTTAACGTGACGGGTTATTTTACCAGCAAAATCAAAACGTGACGGGTTCTCCCCGATTGCCTGGGTGCGGCTCTTTTTCCACTGGACGTTAATGTGTCGCTGAACTTTAATACAGTAATAGTTGCCCCCGCACTACACATATAGCGTGGTCGATTCGGACATCCATCTCTGCACGAATGGCTCGGATAGTCGTCTATTGTCGAGATGGACGGCCGAATACAACGTTTCCCGTTCCGTATTGATGTATGGCGGACAAGATACCCGGGACCACGTGTGTATGTCTCTCAAAAGTACTGAATAATCTCTCTCGATTGAGAGGCGAAGACAATAGTGGTGAAAAAAAAGAACTCCTCTTTATAAATTTCTCAATCTTGTTTTTCAACTTTTTAAGATTCAAATTCCATATATATACACACAAAAGGACGATGACAAAATAAAATGGCTAGTGAATTTTTAAGATGGTAGAGTGAAAAAAACTACTGTAGTATTTTGCAAAAAAGTATTCAGTGTCAGTAGGCTTTTGTGAACGAAAATGATCACTTCCTCTGATACAAAAAGAAAGTTGAAGAAACTGTTGTCTATGACTTAAAAACAAGTATACTAGTAGTCATTATATCTTGTTTAAAAACTAGCTATGGATATTTCCCATAACCTTTTCAATTCTTGTGAGTTTACGTTATTGTCTGTGCAGTATTTTCGTTAAAAAATATCCACTATTCAAGACAACTCTTTTCTTTTAACTTTGTGGTCTAAATGGTATTTTTGCAATAATTTTCAGTGAAAACAAGTGGTATTTTGTCGTCTATCTGAACACACAAAAATATAGCGTGAAATGGTTGCGGCCGGGAAGAGGCCTTTTTTCCCCTCGTAATAGTGAGTGCCTATTTGTTTATACCATTTTATAGTCTTATTTTATCATATTTGGTTAGACCATGCATTTTGCAGTCTTATTTTACCTTATTTGGTTAGACCATTTTATAGTCTTATTTTATCTTATTTAGTTAGACCATTGTATATAGTCCTATTTTATCTCATTGTTTTATTTTCGGTCTAAATCAGGACATAATATTGCCCATAATCTAAAGCAAATATAAATTAATAAGATATGCAAACCAAACGGTATTTGTTGGAGATTGAACGGAATCTCTTAATTAAGTGAATGGCCTGATGCTTGCACAACACACGCAATTAGCAAATCCTTCCACTTGATAATCTTGGATCCAGTTTCTGTGCAGTTGACTCCAAAGAAAGGTGTGCAGTTCAATCTGAACCGTTCATATTGACAATTAATTAGTTAAATCTGTTGAAAATTATTACCAGTAAAAATATCAAAACAAATCTGGATCATTAAAACCGTTAATCGACTGTTACGATCACTTAGACCGTACCTCTGCTGTCCATGCTATCTTCTCTTATAGGAAAATTACTTGATTCTTGGATGAACCGAAATGCGAATTTTTTCAAACCAAAAGCAAGAAGTTAAAAGAGAATCTCCATGCCCAAGTAAACAAATTCATTGGAATAGGATACCCTGCTCTACAAATTAATGTTGACGGTTGAAGGCTTCATGAGCTGAGTCACATACTTAATTCTTCTAGTTTTTTTTTCCCTCTTTTTGCTAGCTCTCAATCCTCGAGCGACGTTCGCCACACGCGCACACCTAACATGGGACTTGTAGCTTGAGGGGAAGCTTGTCTTTACGTGTAAGCATTAAGCAATGAACTTTCATACCCTGTTTTCCAAAGTAACTTTTGTAAAAGTTTAGTAATTTTCACTAACTTTTGAAAAGGGAATTTGTTTAAGAAAAAATAAAGATAATGCTATGAGAAAAAAAAAGGTTTGCGGCACTTTTATTTTTATTTTCCCCTTTCTCCCTCTCTCACTCTTTTAAATGGTCCATAGCTGTCATTCAATTGCTAACTGGGAATCTGTGTGATAGACACTGAGACAAAATCACCACCGAAAGCTCCATTTTCCTTTCAAGGCCCATTGAAATGGATATTTATTACCCTTTTGACCTCGGGATTAAAATTTCAGATTATCTTTTTCTTGGTTTGATTTACATAAACTGGCTTGCATGTTTATGGCAATTTTAGGAGCAATTCTTAAGGTACGTTTGGTTCGATGGAATAAAATTGACAATATAATAGAATTGAGGTTGGAATGGAATTAGATGAAATAAGATTAGAATATCCATTCTCACTCCAAAGTTTGGTTGTGCATAGAAATAGTCATTCTCATCCGTAATGGAATGATTTGATAATAGTTTTTTTTTTTTTTGTTGAAGTGACAATGATAAATTTTGGAGTGAAAATAGTATTTTTTGAGTGATAATAGTAATTTTGGTATGACAATAGTGAATCTTAGAATGGCACTAGTAAATTTGGTGTGTCAAAGAAATTGAATATAATGGCAATTCCTTTGTTGTTTTAATGGAATGACAATTCCTTTGCTAAGATAAATAGTGATTCCATTTGGAATGACAATTTCATTATTTAATAATAAACCAAACATAAGAATAAGTATGCCGTTTGAATAATCATTCAATTCCAGCCTTGATTCCATCAAACAAAACATAACCTTTGTGCTATGAAAAAAATCTTATCAACAACCCTCAACTAAGTTGAAAACCTTCAATATTTATGGCAATTTTAGGAGAAATTTTGCTAGCAAGAGTGTATTGTAAATACTTTCTTTTTGCGACGAGGATTGAGAGTCAACAGAATTGAACTAGATCCAATGACCACCAATCCCTAACCACCAGAGCAAGGGGGTTTTACATGACCTCATCTTCGGTAGATTTTTCCGATTGTTTATATAATAAGTCAAACGAAGGTTAGAAAGTCAAAATTATCATATTTGATACATCACATCCGAAGGACCAAAACGAATGATAGAAAGACCCAATGGATGAGTTGGGTTCTCTCATTTTCAAAGGAATTATGTTAGAAAATCTTGGGTCAGTCACATTCTTAAGTCAAGTATTCCTAATAGTGATAGAGTGATGAGTATAATATTATTCACGTGATTCAAGCATGGGCATTTGAGACATTTCAAAAAGACATTAATGCACGAGGGACCGCAACGGCTACCTTCCAGACCAGGGGTCATTGGTTATGTTATAAGGTATAAGGTTGCATTCATAGGACATTTTTGGATGTATATATGCCTAAGCACCTCCACAATCCCATTGTTTGATAGCCCGCTGTCAGTGGCGGCTCCAGAAATTTATAATAGGGTGTTCAGAAATTACCTTACTTCTACTAGCTGATCTATTAACCGATAATACATATAAAAAATAAAAAATATTAATATAAATAGTGCGGTAAAAAAACATTGCCTATATTTTGAAAAAATTAACTACAATGCGAAATGAGAATTTAAAAATAAATACTTATATTTTTTAATAGTTTTTTTTTTTGATAATTATCTTACTGCGTAGAGGAGAATGTTTCGAGAATGGAGGCGGTAAAATTTTGCCGTTGTCCTTGATGAGTTCTCATATTTTGTGCCAACGTTTAACCGACGTATTAATCTACTAAAACAAGTTTGAAAGAAATTGTAGCGAATATGTTGGGGTTGGCCTTTTTGAAAATATGTTCTTCTTTAAGATGATATGATGAGATTTTCTATCCTAATCTTTAATTCGAAGGAGTATTATTCAAATTAATGGGGGGTTTTGCAATGTAGTTGAATTTTTTTTTAAACTTTCTTCGTAATTCTATAAGTTAACTAGACAAAAAAAGTAGTTATTGTCATTAACGCAAAATCAACACATTTAGTCCATCGACAATAAGGATGAAGAGAGAACGCAGATCATAATACTTGCACTAATGCATTTCTTTTATCAGCAAAAAAATCTTTATAAATCTTTGAAAAGAGTATAAATATTTAACTGATCAGGGCACACTGGCGAACGCCACTCGAGAACCAAACTCAAAGGAAAGTAAGGAGCCAACCAAAACACTAATATATTCTTGTTTTTCTCTTACTTTTTCATTATGTTTGTGAGCTTTATTTTAGGTAATGTGGTAAGTGTTCAATATGAATTACCTAGATTTTTTGATCCGTGAATTACCTAGATTGATGAGTTATATATAATTGAGTTGTGATTGAGTATTCCATTAATTTTGGGTTTGGTGTGTTCAATTTGTTTTTGAGTTAGGTGTTCAAGAATATTAAAATTGGGTGTTCATTGACATTTGAATTGGGTGTTCAAAATATGGGTTACCCTAAAATTTCTACATGTATTCTAACAAAAAAAATTTTTTTGGGTGGTCATGTGACGATGGTTGGTTGGCTGTGGAGCCGCCTCTGCCCGCTGTTATAAGGTATAAGGTTGCATTCATGGGACATTTTTGGATGTATATATACCTAAGCACCTCCACAATCCCATTGTTTGATAGCCCGCTGGGGCCATGGGATGGGATAACGAAAGTGGTCTGGACCAAGAATAATGTGTTTGGTTTGATTTAGTTGGGGTGGATTAGGTATCTCATAGGATGAGCAATCCCCCCAATTGATGGGATTAGCCAACCCGGGGGTGTTATTACCAATCCTATACCCATGGGATTGGTGATGACAAAACTTAAAATCTCATCTCAATCCCAATCTCAATCCTAATCCTAGCAAAAAAATAAACATGTTATTTATAATCCCACCTAATTCTCAATTCCAATCTTAATCCTATGCAAAACAAACATGAATAAATAATTCATTCCCTCATTAATAATCTCACCTCATTCTCAATCTCAATCCTAATCCCACCTCATTACGAATCTCCCAAAAACAAAATCTGCAATCAAACATGTCTAAAGAGTTGGCCTTGGATTTAGGGGTATGTTTTCTCGTAAAAGTCTTAAGTTCAATTGCTCATGTCAATAATTTTTACAGCCATTTCATTCTCACATGTAAGTGTGTAAAACAGTCATGAGAGGGACCATAGAAATTAGTCTGAGATGTGCACAAATTGACTCGGGATACATTACATTACATTTACAGGGAAACAAAAAAAAAAAAGGCTGGTCTTTTCACTCCTAAGTAGTTCTAGTACAATATTCTGTGGTGGAGCCCTCCATCTATTCTCGCTCAGAAACAAAAGAATTGTGTCCAATGGATAATAACTTATGGAAATGTTTTTTTAGTGTCGAGTGGGTAAGTGGTGTCCGTTCGACACATTCGAGTCGTTTATTGTATTTTTGAACAGCTTGGATTTGGAAAGAGAAAAAGAAGAGAGAAAGTGTTGGGATGAGAGGAGAGAAAGGGTTTCAATCCGAGCCGTTCAAAAGTATGTTAGACGGTCCGAATATACCAAACAAATACCACGTAGGATATATTCAGCTGGCACCGAAAAATTGGGACACGGGGGCTCTGCTGCCCGGATGGGCGCAGTAGCCCCTACCCAGGCCCAGAAACGGCAGCGTTTCATTTAAAAAAAAATTCAAACCACCAATTTGCAATCCTATGGAGCAGAAACGTAATTATGAGAGCCTTAGAGACAAAATTTGATTATGTCTTTTTAGAATAATATGATCAAAATAATAAGATCTTCACACCCGTTCAAACGGATTAAAAATTGAAGCACCTAATTTTTTGAGACCATTTTTTTATTAAAAAATATAGTTAAAAAATTAAGTACTCCAATTTTTAATCCGTTTGAACGGGTGTGAAGATCTTATTATTTTGATCATATTATTCTAAAGAGACATAATCAAATTTTGTCTTTAGGGCTCTCATAATCACGTTTCTGCTCCATAGGATTGCAAATTGGTGGTTTGAATTTTTTTTTTAAATGAAAAATTAAGTGCTCCAATTTTTAATCCGTTTGAACGGGTGTGAAGATCTTATTATTTTGATCATATTATTCTAAAGAGACATAGTCAAATTTTGTCTCTAGGGCTCTCATAATCACGTTTCTGCTCCATAGGATTGCAAATTGGGAATTTTTTTTTAAATGAAGCGGCGCCGTTCTGGGCTGGGTAGGGGCTACTGCGCCCATCCGGGCAGCAGAGCCCCCGGGTCCAAAAATTGCGTCTTGGCCTTGATATTTTGGAACCAGCTGATTTATTTTAAAATTGCGTCTTGCCCTTTATGCTTTTCAAGTCAATTTCAAAAAGCAAAATTAGAACTATTCAACAAGATGGTAGTTCAATTTTTAAAATTAGGCAAATAAGTAGTCACTTAAACATCACTGTTTTTTTTTTTAGCCGTAGAATTATTAATTATGCTCATGAAATTTATTTTCTTCGATTTGATGGGCTCATTTTAAATGAATTTAATTTCATAAACCCCATTTAATTTTATAGATCCTATTCTGGACGTATATGTGCAAGAACTCGAATAATCTTAAGGCCATAAAGAAAGAATTGCACACTTTTTTTTGTGGCCTCAATAATTTGCTGCAGATACCTTTTGGCTGGACCCGGGGGCTCTGCTGCCCGGATGGGCGCAGTAGCCACTACCCAGCCCAGAACGGCGCCGTTTCATTTAAAAAAAAAAATTCAAACCACCAATTTGCAATCTTATGGAGCAGAAACGTGATTATGAGAGCCCTAGAGATAAAATTTGATTATGTCTCTTTAGAATAATATGATCAAAATAATAAGATCTTCACACCCGTTCAAACGGATTAAAAATTAGAGCAATTAATTTTTCATTAAAAAAAAAATTCAAACCACCGATTTGTAATCCTATGGAGCAGAAACGTAATTATGAGAGCTATAGAGACAAAATTTGATTATGTCTCTTTAGAATAATATGATCAAAATAATAAGATCTTCACACCCGTTCAAACGGATTAAAAATTGGAGTACTTAATTTTTTAACTATATTTTTTAATAAAAAAATGGTCTCAAAAAATTAAGTGCTCCAATTTTTAATCCGTTTGAATGGGTGTGAAGATCTTATTATTTTGATCATATTATTCTAAAGAGATATAATCAAATTTTGTCTCTAAGGCTCTCATAATCATGTTTCTGCTCCATAGGATTGCAAATTGGCGGTTTGAATTTTTTTTTTTAAATGAAACGATGCCGTTTCTGGGCCCGGGTAGGGGCTACTGCGCCCATCCGGGCAGCAGAGCCCCCGAATCCCTTTTGGCTTTTGCAGTTTTTTTGGGTTCATTCTTCAGCCGATAATAGTATGGATTCTCATCTTTGATAGTAATACAGAAAGAATATCGACACAGATTTTGTCTAGACAGAATTGTTTTGGGTCCCAAAAAATATCCGATCAGCTCATTAATTTTATTTGTTTAGGGATGAACGAATCGGATCATTTTTTGAGACCTAAAACTAGTATGTACTGGTTAGTCTGTACCACTAGCATCTCTCTTACTAATAGTTTGGTATTTTTAAATTTTTTTTGGAATAATGCATGGTCTCACAAGCCAATTTGTATACACATTGAATTAATCTTCACAGCCCTTCTCACTACCCTTTTACACTATTACACATGTTATGAGATGACCCTAGTAATTGCTAGATGGGAAAATTGAACTGAGATCTTAGAAAGAAACAAACCCTGGTTATAAATTTCAGACCATGACCACGCTGACTAATCCCTCTCGGTTCTTCTGATGCCACTGTGCAACATAGTTATTATTCCGTTCCGTTACAAATTTAACAATAAAGTAAAAAGGTTCGTAAAAGGATCTACTTTTTTAGTAATAATTTATTTAATGGGAGCTAAAAGGGCGCTCAGCTTTAATTAAGCATTTGAGTGGATATTTTGTACGAGAGGCTGAGAGGGGATATGACAACCAATGCGGCTATTTTTAGCAGTAACGGGTTGAATTTTATTTCTAGATTTTTGAAGGGTTACTGTTGAAAAATAATAATGTCAAAACTGTTTTTATTTGTGTCAAAATTCTAACGCACATAAGTCTTGTACACTCACTACCTTTACAATTTTGCGTATGAAAATGCGTCTAATTTAGGGACTAGCAGGGGCGTTTTATTGTAGCAAGAACAGTCCACAAGCACCATGTTTACAGCACCCGCTAATGGTAGAAGCTTTGGCAACGAGAGTTTGCAGTTTGCTTCGGAACTGGGGGTGGACAACATTTTTCTTGAAGGTGATTCTCAACAGTTGATTCGTTTGATTCAGAAGTAGTCGAATGAGCATCAGATTGTGGGAGTCATTGTGACGGATATCCTTACATCTTCTAGAAGGGTTCTTGAGTTCGGAGACGTGTTTTGTGAGATGGAGTGGCGATGGAGTGTTCTATTCTATTGCTTAGAAAACTGTGAGAGGTCATGAATTTTCTACTCGAGAGTTTAAGCATCCGTAGCGGTTACTATCTCCCCTCCAAGGGGATTGTTGCCCATTGTAATTTATTTGATTATGATTTCATCAATAAAATTATCCTCTAGCCTATGACAAAAAAGAAAGAAGAAAGAGAATTTGGTAGTATGATTTACTTTCTCGGCTAACCCGAATCCCAAAGAATGATCAATTCGATTATAAGTATAACTAGGGGTGAGTAAAATATCCGTCAAACCGGAATCCAGTCTAAACCAATCTAAACGGAAAGATTTTGTTTGGTTTTTTAATTTTCCTAGTTTGGTTATGATTTAAAAAAATTAGAAACCGCATTATATGGCTTGGTTTGTGGATTCATGTTCACGGTTATGGTTCTAAATCAATTCGAATCGTATAATATATATATATATAATATGTATAGTTATATATATTTTAATTATGATTCACCAAATAAATATAGGAGCCTACTTTCCTAATTTATCGATCCTATTAAATTCACCAATATTTAGTTTTCCAATTTTTATTCCTATAATTCCTTTACTACCATTACCAAGACTAATTACCCTAACTTTCTATATAAGAAAACCTATCCATATACTACATAAACCTAATGTACTAACGTAGCATCCATCTCTTGCCCAGCCACAATAAGCCATCTATCTTCTCTACCCATTGTTCTCTTTGCAATCTGCATGGCTTCCGTGAATCTAAGGAAAACAAATTCTGTTCTTGCTTTGATTTTTTGTGTTGCTATTTTTTTTTCCAGATCAACAATATTTTATTTAATCCTAACTTTTTTCTTCTGTCTTTTCTTGTTAGATGTCAACTGCGAAATAAAATTGATTTTAATATAAGTTTTTTTTTAAATTTATCTTCGTAATTTTAAGTACTTCAAATATTTTTTTGAGATGATAGCTTAGTTTAAAGCAAACTGTGGTTAAAACTGAAACCAAACCGTAGTCTAATGGATTGGATTGGTTTGGTTCTATGCATTTTGTGGGTTGGTTTGATTCTCGAAATTTATAATCCATAGGTATTGATTTGGTTCTTGGTTTACTATAAAACCGAACCAAACCGGACCATGCTCACCCCTAAGTATAACAACTTCAAAAATTCGAACATAGGGATATCGTATACACTCCAATATGGACATGTATTGTACTATTTTAGATTTTCCGATTCTGTTGTTAATCTCACTTATCTCAGTGTATACCTGAATTTTAGATTCTTCAATTTTAGAGCCTAACCAATCTGTGGTTAATCTATCGTTCTCCCTTTGATTGGCAACGAATTTACTTTTCGGTATGTCTCGAATAAATTTTTTAGACAAAATATGTACTAATAGAGTTTGAGGCACGTGCCTAGGGTGTAAGTTTTTTTGGGTAATTAAAAGTTTCAGGATTATAAGGGCAGGGTAATATCATCCCGGTTGGATTTTTTTGGAGAATTCCAACTTAAAATCAATTGGTCCTAGAGCGTAAGTTGTGCTTCTCCATTCTTGGTTTCTCATTGTTATACCTTCTGGGTTTAGATGGGATGCTTTCTCAATGTATTCTGATGAAATCCTTGTACGTCCTGTGTGGCTTTGATATGGAATTTCCATGTTAAAATAAAAAAATGAGTCCCCAACTCCTCGTTTCTATTCATTTTGTTTTTAAGTCCTTTTTTTTTTTTATTAGGGTTAATGATTGGCTATTTGGCTTCTAATGCTGGGGACGTGATCGATGGGAACGGTGTAAAAAATATTTAAGGCCCTACTTAGTCACATTGTGATTAATAGAAGTGTCCACTTCCATTGATGATGAAGTGGTGGTTTTAAGAAGCTTTCGGCTTTTCCACCTACATCATTATATTAGTTTAATTGGTTTCTTTGATGGTAGGAAACTAGAAGGTCTTTATAAAGAGATATAAGGTCCTTAACCTAACATGGATATGTAGCCTATGATATCCATCACTCAACGCACTCAAGTCATGCATAGAATAGAGGACACCTAAATCTAATACGTGTGTGTTCGGTGTTCAAAAGTACTTGAACAGCAATGACTAGAGGTTAGTTCGATCTTATTTTCGCTGCGCATACCGGTCTGGTATTATTTGTTCTAACATGTGGTATCAGAGCCGACTTCTAGTTCATATTGCTCAGTGTACAGATTGCATTAACTCGTAAGTAAGTATTTTAGACCTTGATTCGGTTAATATTGAAGGGGTACAGTGATTGTGATCTTAATTCTGGTCGCAAACTGTTCATGCTCATTAGCGATCAGAACCATTTTATATGGAGTATCTGTTTTGGATTTTCTCAACCAGTATGCATGACTTTATGCTTTAGCAATGTGTTCCTATTAAAACCTACGAATATAGAGCACGAGACTCACTAGAAGAGACATTATTGTCCAATTGACTAATATCCCTGGCATGTGCTAGTCATCCCCTGTTGTGATTTAAGTTGAGTAAAAAATCCTTTTGAAAGTCGAGAATAAACTTTTCCTATGCCCACAGGTACGGAGAATTCGTTCTCATTAATTATTTTGATCATTTATCTTGTTCACAAAGTGTTACGTAAATATTTGCGTGTTGCACTTCTACCCACAGGAATGTTAGAATTTACAAGTAACTTGAGAGTCGTTATTTCTTGGTTGTTGTAGCAATTCATGCTGCTTATAAAGTTGCAGGAATTATATTGACTATCTAGAAATTCACTTTTCTTTGATGCAAGGGTCATGATTTTGTGCTATGTGAATGAAGCATCTATAGTCACATAATCAAGTGCGCAAAATAAAATTAGAACATTAATAGTGGGAGAAGTTTAACCCTTTAGGATTAATGTTTTAAGTAATATCCATTTAGAGTTCTTTCTCTAGACCAGTGGTTTAAGGACCGTTGGAATAACCAATATAGTTTTGGCATGGATAGCATCGAGAAAAGAGTTTTGCCCAAGAGAAAAAGATGGTACAATTTTTAAAATTAGGCAAATAAGTAGTCACATAAACATCACTGTTTTTTTATTTTATTTTAGCCGTAGAATTATTAATTATGCTCATGAAATTTTTTTTCTTTGATTTGAGGGGCTCATTTTAAATGAATTTAATTTCATAAACCCCATTTAATTTTATAGATCCTATTCAGTACGTATATGCGCAAGCCCTGGAATAATCTTAAGGCCATAAAGAAAGAATTGCACACTTTTTTCTGTGGCCTCAATAATTTGCTGCAGATACCTTTTGGCTTTTGCAGTTTTTTTGGGTTCATTCTTCAGCCAATAATAGTATGGATTCTCATCTTTACTAATAATACAGAAAGGATATCATCTTTACTAATAATACAGAAAGGATATCGACACAGATTTTGTGTCTAGACCTTATATATTTGGGTCCGTTTTGGGTCCCCAAAAAATATCCGATCAGCTCATTTTATTTGTTTAGAGATGAATAAATCGGATCATTTTTTGAGATCCAAAACTGATATGTATTGGTTAGTCTGTACCACTAGCATCTCTCTTACTAATAGTTTGGTATTTTTAAATTTTTTTGGGAATAATGTATGGTCTCATAGGCCAACTTGTGCGCACATTGGATTAATTTTCACAGCCCTTCTCACTACCCTTTTACACTATTACGCATGCTTTGAGATGGCCCCAATAATTGCTAAATGAGAAAATCGAATTGAGATCTTAGAAAGAAACAAACCCCGATTCTAAATTTCAGACCATGACCACGCAGAAATCCCTCTCAGTTCTTCTGATGCCACTGTGTAACATAGTTAAATTCCACTCCGTAACAAATTTAACAATAAAGTAGAAAGGTTGGTAAAAGGATCTACTCCTTTAGTAATAATTTATTTAATGGCAGCTAAAAGGGGTTTGAGTGGATATTTTGTACGAGGGGCTGAGAGGGGAAATGACCAGAGCTGGGCAATGGACATAAAATACGATACGAAATGAATACAAAGTTAGCGGGTTAGAGTTGAGCATTTCTGACATGAAACATGAAAATGATACGACTGGAGAACACAAATTCTAAATGGGTCGGATTCGGGTTGAATACGCGAGACACGAAATTGACACGACCAACATGGTTACTAATCCGTGTCACCCATTAACACGATATATATATATATATATGTGGTATATCTATAATTCTATATAGAGTTGGGCAATAGACACGATAACATGACACGAACCGGACACGAAATTAATGGGTTAGGATTGAACATTTCTGACACGAAACACAAAAATGACACGACTCGAGAAACATGAATTCTAAATGGATCGGGTTTGAATTGGGTGATTTGTAATACGAACCCGATTGGCATGACCTGTTACCCAGGTCTAGATAAGACGGTTAACCAATACGGCTAATTTTTAGCCGTAATGGGTTGGATTTTATTACTAGATTTTTGAAGGGTTACATTTGGGGAATAATAATGTCAAAATTGTTTTTGGCACCAGCGCACAAAAGTCTTGTATACTGTGCATTGTACAAAACTTTTGTGCATCTAAATTTTCGCTCCAACAAAAACAGTTTTGACATTATCACTACCTTTACAATTTTGCGTATGAAAATGCGGCTAATTTAGGGACAGGCGAGGGTGTTTTATTGCAGCAAGAGCAGTCCACAAGCACCATGTTTAGGGACCCGCTAATGGTAGAAGCTTTGGCAACGAGAGTTTGCAGTTTGCTTCGGAACTGGGGGTGGACAACATTTTTCTTTGAGGTGATTCTCAACAGCTGGTTCGTTTGATCCAGAAGCGGTCGAATGAGCATCAGATTGTGGGAGTCATTATGGCGGATATCCCTATGTCTAGAAGGATTCTTGACTTTGGAGACTTGTTTTGTGAGACGGAGCAGCGATGGAGTATTTCATTCTACCGCTCAAAAAGCTGTGAGAGGTCCTGAATTTTCTACTTGGGAGTTTAAGCATCCGTAGCGGTTACTATCTCCCCTCAAAGGGATGGTTGCCCATTGTAATTTATTTGATTATGATTTCATCAATAAAATTATCCTCTAGCCTATGGCAAAAAAGAAAGAAAGAAGGAGAATTTGGTAGTATGATTTACTTTCTAGGCTAACCCGAATCCCAAAGAATTATCAATTCGATTATAAGTATAACAACTTCAAAAATTCGAACATAGGGATATCGTATACACTCCAATATGGACATGTATTGTACTATTTTAGATTCTCCGATTCTGTGGTTAATCTCACTTATCTCAGTGTCTATCTGAATTTTACATTCTTCAATTTTAGAGCCTAACCAATCTGTGGTTAATCTATCATTCTCCCTTTGATTGGCGACAAATTTACTTTTCGGAATGTCTCGAATAAAATTTCTAGACAAAATATGTACTAATAGGGTCCGAGGCATGTGCTTAGGTTAAGGTTTTTTTGGGTAATTAAAAGTTTCAGGTTATAAGGACAGGGTAATATCATCCCTGTTGGATTTTTATGGAGGATTCCAACCTAAAATTAATTGGTCCTAGGGTGTAAGAGCATCTCCATCTTGCTCACGGAACAGGCTTGCTTCGTCAAAGTAACAAGAAAACCCAAGTTTCTCTCCTGCACCAGCCCTGCTTCTTTCCTCGTTACTTTCCAAAATATTAACTTTGGAACAGTTACTCTTTTCATTAGGCGAGGCACTATTCACATTTTATCCTTTATTTTAATGTTTTGTTTTAAGGATCATGTTTGGAGCACAGCACTCAAAAAAATAGTGTTCTAATTTTCGATCCGTTTGAACCGGTGTGAAGATATTATTTTTCTGATCATTTTATTTTAAAAGGTCATAATTAATTTTTGACTTTAGGGCTTTTGTGTACGAGCCCTAAGGTAGCCATAGAATTAAATGAAGAACAAATACTTAATTATGATAGTCTTAAAGACAAAAATTAATTATGACCCTTTAGGATAAAATAATCAAAAAAATAAGATCTTCGCACTTATTCAAACAAATTAAAAATTAGAGCACTTAAATTTTTAACCCTATTTTTAATATATAAACCGTATTAAGGACGAACAGAGTTGTAAAAAAAATGTTAAAAACGAGACATGAAGTGTGAACAAAAGTATGAATATTTAATTGAGTAGAGAATGAGAGTAAAGAGTTTGATGCAGTGAACATTGTAAAAATGACTAGCTAAAGTAATAAAGTGAGTTTTTAAGGTATAATTTGGTCCCAAAATTTGAAGAGTTTTGTGCGGATGTCCTAATGCTAGGGGATGTGATCGATGGGAACGGGACTCGTGCCATTTTCCCTCCGCAACGTAGCATTTTTCCTTACTCTAATTTGGTGCAAAAAATTGCATATCTTTTCGTGAAGGGGAAAAAATTGGGGCGGAGGAATTAATACACCGTTTTTATGTGAAGGTGGGGAAATAAATAATAAAGCATGGGTAGGTACACATTTTGTTTGGGCCTTAAGGGAGCCCATTAGGCATCACTCTAAACCCCTGGCGGGCTTGGACAACCTCCAATTCCACGAAGCTGAATGGTCTTCTTAGCCATTTAAGAACTTTTGGATCAAATAGTACTTTTGTATGAACAAAAGACCACCTCTTTCCTCCTGCGAAATGGGAAGTCCATTTTTCCCGATAAAAATGAAAAGAGATTGATATTGGAACTTTAAAAATTGATACAGACACTTCAAAATCAGTGTAATTTCAAAGCCACTTTCATTTATTTTTTGGAGTGATTCAATCAATTTTTAGAGTGTCAATATCATTTTCCAAATGAAAAACAACTTTGCTAGCACCACACCCTTACACATCCAAACACACACTTACGTTGACATGAGTGGTGGGCCTTGTACACACTGACACCTTTAATGTGTGCGGGAGTCCCAACACTCATATGAGTGTAGATGTGTATTCGGGTGTGTAAAGTGAGTATGGTACTGGAATTATTGAAAGAAAAAAGAGTTGTTTTGCCCAAGAAAAATTAGATTAATTGTGTGTGTCTATATATATACGGGGCGGTTCAATGGCCAACTATTTAGACACCTAAAAAATTATCCCATAGTTCCCGATCAAATTTTGATGATCCGAGCCGTTCAATGTGATCAGAACGTGATTTTAAGGGTATTTACGTGAAATCAGCAAAAAAAAAGACCAAAAAAGGCTTGATTTGAGTAGTTTTTAGCTTAGATTTAATGAACGGTTCAATTAAAAACTGCTTAAAACAAGCACTTCTTATTTTTTTTTTTTTGCTAATTTCTCCCAGTCACCCTTAAAATCATATGTTGCACACATTGAACAGTTCGAATTATAAAAATTTGACCAGGAACTATGTGATTGAGATTTGAGATATTTTTTTAGGTGTCAAATAGTTGTCCATTGAACCGCCACGATATACATACATATATATATATATATATAATATAAGTGTTTGATTCAATCTTTTAATTAAGATGATTTTTCATGGGCCCATTCGTTTTTTTTTTAAATCATTAAATGTAGGGATTATCCGTGCAAGACCCAGAGTGAGCCCAACATGCCGGTATGTGCACCGTCGGTATCGGTATACGATATGTAGGAGTGTTACAAAAATTGACGGACCGAAAAAACGATCGATCGGTTTGATTTTTGGTCGGAGTGATGGTGGAATTTTTTCAGACTGGATCGATCGGTTCAGTCTCGGTTTCCTGAAATTTTTGTCAAATAGAACCGAACGACTATATATTTTATATATACACACTTTAAATTAAATGGAAATTTTTATATTTTGGGCAGACCGAAATCCCGACCAGGTCGATCCTACCCCAAACCGAACTCAACTCTAGTCGGGATCGGTCCCCGAATTGAATCAATCTTCAAAAATTTCACCCTAAACTGATTCGAACCGAACCAAAATCGCTCCTAATGGTATGGATGGGACAAGACCAAACAATTTCAACCATTACACAAAACACTCGCGTTCCTGCTAAGGATCGAACCTTCACCTCATCTCTCACGTGGAAGAGTTGGCTCATATTTTTGTTCGAATGCATCTCCGAACGCTAACTGGCGAGAGAGATACAGAGGGAGAGAAAAGAGGATAGAGAGAGACAGAGAAACCATGCATTCTCGTTTCACATCCCTCACCCGATCCCTCAAATCCAATCCCCACCACCACCCCACCCTCCTCTCTCTCTCCACCCTCCTCTCTCCTCCCCACCCCTTCTCCTCCTCCTCCTCCTCCTCCCCATACA
>BPLS01000172.1:104717-138616 GCA_019656275.1 Rhododendron kiyosumense | reverse complement strand
GTATTCGCAATCAAAATTTATCATAAAACAGTTATCTTGTAAGCAAAAAGGTTAGTGGTGGCTCCATAAATGTGTGTCATGTAAATTTTGAAAAGCACAAAATTGTAGAAACGCAAACTCTAACACTCCATTTGGTTTAGGCTCTGTTTGGAACATAGGGAAAGGAAAGGAAAAGAAAAGAAAGGAAAAGAAAAGGGAAGGAAAATGAGAGGGAAAATTTACTATTCACCACACTCAAAATCTTTATTTTCTTCTCTCTTTCTCTACAACCAAACAATCATTAGGGAAAATTCTTTATTTTCCTTTCTTTTCCCTCATTTTCCATAGGTTCCAAACAGAGCCTTAACATTTTGAGAGTTACTTTTAACTCCTGGCACAGTTTTCAATAAATATTTCTCTATCTCTCTCCACTTGTTACCGCTCCAACTCTCAAAAATAACTTTCTAAAACTTAAACCAAACAAAGCATTGTCATGTAGATTTTTTAAAGCTCAACATTTCCAAAACACACTAATTTTTTTTCTTCTTTTGGATGAAATCCAGTTACTATACACACAATAAATTTTGTACCAGAGGTTGCAGGTGATTCATTTTGATTATGAGTTCGTTTCACATAAATTGTTTTTGATTTGATTTCTTGTTTGTTTTTTTGTGATGAATGGTATTCGGAATCGACTATTATATAGCGAATGGTATTCACAATCGAAACAAGCAATATATTTTGTTCGTTTCATATGAATTTTATAATTACACAAACCTACTTTGAATGCACAGACGTTATTTCTGTATAGTGATTTCGGCCTAAAAGATGTATGTGCACATACTTTGAAATGCAATTGTCGAGAAATGAGTTGTAGTGCAATTGTAGATTGCCCCCAACATCTTTGGAAATCATTGGATATGAATCACATTATGATAAATCCAAGGGACAATAAGTCCAAGGAGTGGGCGTGTCATCAGGAAGACAAAACATGTAAAATCCTAGCTTCAGGGTTGACTCAAGCCCTCTTTGTACAATGCAATTTTCGCCCAACCCCAATGACGTTCGTAACTTTTCAGGTTCTGCAACGTGAAGACGTCGCGGACTCCCCCCCCTCCAGATCCAAATGAACCGTCAAATGTAGCTGAGGCAATTGTGTCATGGGGTTTGGACTACGTGGTGATTACTAGTGTTGACCGTGATGATTTACCCGATCAAGGAAGTGGTCATTTTACCGAGACCGTGCAGAAATTGAAGAAGTTGAAGCCAGAAATGCTTATTGAAGCCTTGGGTATGAATCAATGTTCTCCTACAATATGTGGTTTAATTTAAGTTACCCGCCTCCAGGGAATGTTCAAAGTATGCATTTTCAGTTGTGAGTCTTGTGACAACTCGATTCAGAAAGTACGTAGTAGTATTTGAGTCTGGCCTGCACGCTATATCGCTACATATAGACTGTTGGATCACTAAACCGTTACGTATGTTATGAAAACATGGGGGCTATACGCCAAGAACTGGATTAATCCAGCAGCTTTTAAGTTTAGCAAGGTACTTTTGCATTTTTGGTCTATTTGATGCATTAAGAAAACATGACTGCTACTTTATATTGAAGTAAATAAGAAAAAATGACAATAGTTCAGATGCATCACTGATTCACCCATATTCGTACATTTATTGCTTCATTTTTAAATGCTGGTTTGATTATGATTGTGCAGTTCCCGATTTTCGAGGAGACCCCAGCTGTGTAGAAAAAGTTGCAAAATCAGGATTAGATGTTTTTGCTCATAACATTGAAACGGTAGAAGAGCTTCAGAATGCAGTAAGAGACCACCGTGCTAATTTTAAGCAATCCATAGATGTTTTAATGATGGCCAAAGACCATGCTCCTGCCGGCACACTTACAAAAACTTCAATAATGTTGGGGTGTGGGGAAACACCTGAACAAGTGGTGAAAACAATGGAGAAGGTGAGGGCAGCAGGTGTAGATGTGATGACATTTGGTCAGTATATGAGACCATCAAAGCGCCACATGCCAGTATCTGAATACATAACGCCCGAGGCGTTTGAGAAGTATCGAACTCTTGGCATGGAAATGGTTTGTTCCTATCCTTTCAGTTTCAAGAATATATGATCTTGATATTTGGTCAAACTGCTCCTTGAAGGTTACTCGCTTGTGATGTTTGCTCTAGCAGGCAGAAAAGTTTTTTCTTTTTTTTTCCATCCACGCTATTACATTGTGTTGTTGGGATTTCCTACTCTGGTGACTAGTAGGATGTGCCTGGCTGGTAGGACAGCCGCCCTCCCTCACTTTTTTCAGCTTATATATATATTTTTCAATAGATCAAAACACAAATTGTCTGGATGTTTACAGAAGGAATATATCTATGTGTAGTACTTAATGTTATTTATACTTTCTCTGGCTAAACAGCTAGTTGTGAGTGTCATTCTTCTTAAGCTGGACTCGGGACTAGCTATGACCATTATGCTACACCTATAAGTGCAAATACGAAACAAATCTTGTTTGTTGGAGATCCACTATTAGTTTAGTTTTTATTATGCATGTGGCCAAGTGCTATAGGGTCGTGTCTTTAGACTTCTGTTGCTAGATTGGATCATATCTTTGATATTCTGTGGGCCACAGGTTTCATTTGAGTGAATTTTCTCCCACTTTATTCTGAGTTTGTAAGCACAGTTTTGCCCTAGTGATTAAAAGTATTAGTTTCTCAGGTCCATTTTGCCTTGGGCATGGAAATTAGATGAACCGTGCACTTGGACATATACCAACACATGATACCATATGCCTAGTCTAGGTGTCATAGGCCATGTGCAATTTGCGAGAATAGTGATTCTGCATTTTGTCGAGAGGATGATAGTAAGAAGAAGACTTCATCTTTTGAAGAATCTCCATAAACACCATTCAAAACTCACTAAAGTTCAACTACATATGCTAGGATTTGTGCTCTAGAATAGGTAATTAAGAAACTTTGACTAACTAGTGATTTTAGGCTGAATGCACAGTTCAATGTGTAGTGATTAGTTACTCAATCACACAATCTGGTTGTCATGACCTAACAGACCCGTATTGCAGATCTTGTTTTAGTTATCTGAAACCTTCCAATGTTCCCTTGGCTAAAACCTACCAGTAAAATGTTGATAAATCCCTAACTTGATCACCCAACCGTAAATAGGCCAAATATAAAGTGATTGCTTTGCTTGGTTTTCTTGTCTAGGAACTCGAGCAACACATGCAAAGGGAGCTGACTCATGTCCAGATTCTCACAATTAATTGCCTCTGAACTTTTTTGTTGTTGTTCTTAGCCTTACCGTAATTAAGAGAGGAAGACATAAGAATGAGACTCTAAATGGAGTAATATATTTTGTAACTTGCAACATTATGATTCCAAGCATATTTTCTTAGAGCCAACATATAGCGCCCAAGCTCAAATATCATCTCATTTGGTTGACTCTTACCATTCATTTACAACTTAAGCATGCAGAAGAGTTGAGGATATTTATTTCGTTTTCCTTCTTATTGCTACTATTTGTCGCTTCTACATCTCCATTTCTAATGTATGGTTGAAATTTGGCAGGGATTCCGGTATGTGGCATCTGGTCCCATGGTCAGGTCCTCATACAAGGCGGGTGAATTCTACATCAAATCCATGATAGATTCAGATCGTGCTGCATCCTCTTTGTAGAGTGCTGTCTCTTTAGTTGAAGTTCTATTGTATTTGCCCATTTCATACAATGTTGAAGCCCATTTCATACGATGTTCAACATTGCTGCCATTATTTCCTTCGAAAGAAGTAAAATGCTTAAGCAGGGTCAGATTTAGAACCTGTCTGAAGCAAATTGGCTTACTTGCGAATGTTGGGAGATTGAGACAAGAGTATTCCAGAGAGATCCGCTCATTCTCTTGAGATCGCCTGATTTAATGCTTAATCGTAATCTACACACTTGTATATCCAAGTTTATGAAGTTTTATGGTGCTGCGTTTCACTGGTGTCTGCTCTTTATCTGGTTTATGACAGCAATAACATGCTGCTTAAGCAGGGTCATATTTTTCATTCTATTGTCAAGGATGGTGCATTGCATGTTGTCAATGTGTATCTTGAACTTTATCTTGGTTCTTTTTTGGTTTGTTTGTATCATGAACTTGCACTTCTGTGGAGCAAGTAATAAAATTCGTTAATGTATAAACAAAATGTAAATCAGATTTCTCTTGGTCATTCCGATTTTGATGCCCTGTTGAGTTGAACATTGCTGCTGTTGTTTATTGTGTTTGTTTTAGCAGCACACGGTGTTGTGTGGTTTTAGAAGTCGGGGCTTTTGGCTTCATTATGTCTTGCCAAGTCTTTTTTAAGTTGTTAAGAGTGTCTCCAATGGTGGGTGCCATTTTGTGGGCGCCAAAGCCAAATTTGGCATGCTACAGTGCTCTTGGCACCCTAATTTGGCCAAACTACTCCAATGGTGGGGGAAGCCAAAATTTGGCACCTTGCCTTAACTACTTTTCAACTACCTTTTTTTATAACTAATTTTTGAAATATCAATTAATTTTTTTATATACTTCAACCATTGTCTAACCGCCTTCTAACTACGATTTTAGGGCTCTATCTAATTTTTTATCTACCTCTCCTACCTACTTTTTTATCTACCTCATGTCCCTACCTAATTTTTTTTTATCTATCCTTCCCTACCTAATTTGTTGAAACTCTATAAATAAACAATTCATTTGTTGAATAAACAACACACAAAACAATGAGCAAGTTAAAAAATGCAATTCTAAGAGGAGATTTTGACTCTCTGTCCGATGACGATGATGATTGTAGAAGAAAGTTGTTAACTTTGGTGGCATCGGAGTATCAAGCCGTCAAAGCAAACATGGTGGCTCTTCAAGGGGTCATCGACACATCCCTCGAAATAGAGTCGGCGCAAACGAGCAACTAACGAGTGATTACTTTGTTGAAGAGCCAATCTTTTAATGAGAGATTACTTTGTTTTGGAGATGCTCTAATGAGGAAGACTCCATGGCTCTCCTTCTGAAAGAGCATCTTTACTGGTTAACAGGCAAAATGTCAATGCCGTTGCCAAAGTTATTTTTACCTGCTATCTACATAGACAAATCCCATATTTAACACTGCTCCATACTTTTTTTCCCTTTTT
The DNA here is from genome assembly GCA_019656275.1 of Rhododendron kiyosumense. Classification (NCBI taxonomy): domain Eukaryota; kingdom Viridiplantae; phylum Streptophyta; class Magnoliopsida; order Ericales; family Ericaceae; genus Rhododendron; species Rhododendron kiyosumense. The sequence goes on along the minus strand of BPLS01000172.1, from coordinate 133,474 downwards.
CTTTTATGATGAAGGGTCTCTGGGGCTGTGTCCAGCCTAAATTTCTAGGTACTTTAGTTCCTTATATCTCTTATATCAGGTGATTGTCGAGTGTAACTTCTGAGGGTAGTCTGAAGGAGTGGAGAAGTGAAATCTAACTGATGGATTTCTTCAGCAGACAGTAATTGTGATTGAAGATAGTGAAACCACGGTGCTGGATTTGAGCTAGAGAGTTGGTAACATTTAGAGATGGGAGCCAAGATCGTCTTTGTATTTGTGTGGAACTGGGGGATCTTGTTAGTGTGCTTCGATGGGGTTTGTATGGCGAACACAAATGGAGATTACTAAAAGAGTGAAGAGGGAAGTTTCAGCTTGTTTCCATCAAACATGAAGTAGAGGACTCTAGTGTGGGTAGCTTCTTTGGCTGTGAAGCTATCAACCAAGAAGCTTTCTTGTTACTCGCGATAGAGCGTTCCGTATACTACTGACCTTTCTGTAACCAAGGGATGATGAGTAGGTCAATTTCAAGGCAAAATATCCATAAAATCAGGGTGATGTGATTGTGGGGTTACTGAATCTTGAACTCCTTTATCTGACTCATCACACTTCTGTAGCATCTTTCTCAGGCAGCTTCTTGCCTTATAGCCAGAGTTGAAGACCACGAAACCAACCGGTGGTCCAGATGCAGAATTACTTTTTAGAAATTTGTTAAGAAAGTTTCACTGACAGCCCTACAATTGCTGTGAGTGCCACCCATGCGCCTCGCTTTTCCATAAAATTCTTGTCTTGCGAAATGTGATACTCCGTGTTGTAACCAAAGATAATTGGAACTAATAAGCCTAAAATGAAGGGCATCTCGAGCTGCCTAGCAGTCTCTTGCCTTGTACTAAATAGCATTGTTCTTAATTACTACACAGAGAATGGATATCCTCCAACGAGACACAATCAACTGGACATTGATATTGGTCATCTGAGATGTGTCCCCTAGCCGGTAAAATAAATTCTCCAATCCTTTTTAAAGAGATTGACTAATGGTTGTCCCTATGCGGTTGAAGATAAAAGTTTGCAGACATTTTTTTCCCCACTGAAAGCAAACAGCTGGTGACTAGAGTACTGTTCAGACGTTTTCTAAACAACTTCACTAAAGCAGGTGCTTCTTGTTGTTTGAAGATGCTGACTGTCACTACTTTCGGTGCTGATATGACCAAAAGTTGAAATGAACTCTCGGTGCTCTTCAAAAGTAGAAATGACTAAAATAGAAATGACCAAAAGTAGATAAAACCTTTGACTATTGCTTTCATGATGTTGCTCTGGATATTATGACTAAAGCAATTGCTCTTGTCATGATGACTAAAAATGATTCTTCAGGCTATTAGACAAAAGGGTCCTAAGCATCCTGGAAAGGTGATCCATATGAATTTTTGTGGGTTGGACAAAGGGTCCTGAGCATTCCGGAAAGGCGATCCATATGAATTTTTGTGGGTTGGACAAAAGGGTCCTGAGTATCCTCCTGGAAAGGATCACCATATGAATTTTTGTGGGATGTTACTGTGGCTGATTCTTCTGAGTACTCATCATCCTCTTCTTGACTGGCTTGAGTTATTAAATGCTGAGCTAACATTAATAATTGTAAGCACTTAAGTTTTTGACTTGGATTTTGAAGGTCCAGAAAAACTAGGCTGATGACTAGAGTACTGTTCAGATGTTTTCTAGACAACTAAGTTCAAGCCACTGGAAAACTAGTTTTCGAAGCATTTATACACGAACCATACGCATTTGATTGATTCGACTTATCCAGGATGGCGTAAGAACAAAGTGCCCACTGAGATTATCTATGTAGAAAAACATTCCTGATCCAAACGTAGCCTAAAGTTTAAAGCCGATGACAACCAAACACTGTATAAGTGGTGTGTGGTTCTTCCAAAAAGCAACGTTGTGCTATTCATTCACTTAGTCGAGAATTGCCAGTTCTTTCCATTGATGATAGAAGCAAAGTTGTCAAATCCGTTCCGTACCGGCCGGTACCGGTCCTTAAACGGAACGCAAAAAGTCATGTTCCGTTCCGGTTGAAATATCGGCCTGTTCCGGCCGATACCGGGTGTACCGGACAATACCGATCTGTTCCAGCAATTTTCCAGTGTTCCGTTCCGGTACAAAATTACAATTTTTTTTTTTACTTTTTGTTTATGTTTACACTTAAAATTTTAAAAAATGGCAGATATATATTAAATATATATATATATAATATTAATTGCGGTAAATCCGGAATGGTACCGGAATACAGCCCGGTACCGGTACGTACCATTCCAGTAGTGAAAAAGGTACGTTGGCCGGTACGGTATTGACAACTTTGGATAGAAGAAGTACCTTCAACATCGAGTCAAATAAACGATGGACGAAAAAAATGGGGAGCAAAACTGCAGTATGCAACGCCAGACATCCTTTCTCTTCAAATTATGAGGGATGGACATAAAAATTCAGATGGGTTATAATCTGCGAATCATGAAGGGAGAGTAAATGAACTTAAGAGATGATACTCTTCCAGTTCCAGTCTTCCTACAAGGCATTTCGACAATTCAACAACTGTAGCAGGTGGGAATATTGAAGGTTCTTGAGCGTATGGGCGTTTTAATACCAATTCCATCTCTTCAGATACAAGCATCAAGAAGCTTAGTGCACTAAAAATGGGCTTCTGTGACATTTCGGCATTACTCATTTTGCAGTCAAATAAAAAATCTTGCCAAACAACATCATATGGATGGACAGCACGATGACAGTTCGTACAGTCACAAAATTGTCTGCAAAGTGCAAACTTCATCGCCAAACTTGACCATGTATATACAACACCTAAATTATAAAGAAGGTAGCTGATAATAAGGCTCTGTGTGTATTTTCCAACCTTGGGTTGGAACTTGGAACCCCTCCCCTCTCCCCCTACTTGATTTACCCTATCAAGTTTCTAAATAAAATGTTACTTTTGCAGATAAAAAAAAAAACCATCGCTATAAAGTACGTAACAAAGTCTGGCCAACAGTCAACTGTCAACGAGAATCCGAAACTTGACCCGCCTTTTAATGCTACCCATCCGGTCATACCCTATCCCAATCTTACTATGCATCAACTTCATTGCCAAATCGGCATTCCCCGCTTTCCTCAAGGCATTGATCAAAATAGTGCGAACTCTCCCTGGTATTTCTCTACCCCTATCAACAATCCCATCGGCCAATTTGCAAGCCTGCTCAATACGCCCAGCCTTGCACAACACATTGATCATATCTTCAGAAGCCGTTTCCAGAATGATTCCCATCGGCGCCAGCTCATCCATGATCTTACAAGCCCTTGCTACTTTGCCAGAAAGACAAAGGCCAATAGAAAGAGCTCTAACAGAGGCAGCAGTAGGAGTAATACCCTTATCAATCATCATATCCCACAACTTCAACGCCTCTTCGTTTCTATGCTCGTTGAATAATCCACTTATCAATATCGTGTATGTATACACAGTCTGATCACAACCTTCATCTTCCATCCTCTTAAATAGGGCTAATGCTTCGTCAATCTTCCCACTCTTAGCTAAAGCATCGATAAGTGCATTATAGCAGTACGAATCCCGTGTGCATCCCTTTTCAACCATTTCTTCAAAAAGTTTCTCAGCTTCATCTACCCTCCCGGACTTACCAAGACCATCAATGAGACTTGAGTAGAAGACGGCGTTAATAGCCACATTGCTACCTTTGCAAAATTCAAAATACTCCATGGCCTCCTCCAACCTCCCACTTTTGCATAGACCATTGACAATTACCCCATAAGTAACTTCATCAGGTTCAAACCCATCACTTTTCATTTTCTTGAAAAGCCTTAAAGCCTCTTCCATGTTCCCACATTTGGCATATGAATCAATCAAAGAAGTGAATATCGCCACATTGGCTTTACAACCTCTCCGAATCATATTTTCATAAACAAAATAGCCTTCTAACGACTTCCCATCTTTACAAAGCCCTCCAATCACTAGACTATAAGCATGAGGTGGAATCTCCAATTCCTTTTCTTCCATATCTTGGTAGAGACTCAAACAAGAATCATAATCACCTTCTGAATAGCACGCCTGCATCAAAGTTAAATACGTAATCTTATCAGGTTCCACATTCCTCACTTCCATTTCTCTAAATTTCTCAATTGCCTTTTGGGTCTTCCCAGACTTACAATACCCCTTAATCATTGTGTTATAAGTCACAACATCCGGTCCAACTTTCCCACCTTCCATCACCTCAAACACCCGCTCTGCAGATTCAATAAACATTGAATTCACCAACCCGTTCATCAAGAAGTTATACGTGTACAAACTCGGCTCAATCCCATTCTCTTTCATTCGACGCCACACCCACAGCAATTCCTCCACCATTCCAAGTCCCCCAAAACTCCTAATCAACGAATTCGCCGCGGATACATTCACCAACAAACCCGTATCCTTAAATCCACCAAACACACCTCTAATCCTATCCAAATCACCCGATACAGACAACACCTCAATCAACACAGCATAACATTCAATACTATGAGCATAACCCTTTTGCTTACCAGCCCAGTGAAAGAACCTGAAAGCCACATCGGATTCCCGGCGAAGTGGGTCCGACCGCAACACGAAGGCCACAAAGCTGGGAGGCAATTTGATCAGAAACTTGAGGCAATAAGAATCTAGATTTTGCTCCATGTTGGGTGAATTGTCCAAAAGGTTGAGAATTTGGTGGACCCAGGGGGAGGGGGGGAGGTTTTTGGGGTCTGTGATGAGGTCAGAGACGTCACTGAAGGGTTGAACCCATTCTGGAAGTGGGACTGAATTGGTGAATACCCACCTGGGATTTGAGCTGAAATTTGCATTTGGGTATAGTATTGTGGGCTTTGGTGGTGTGTACACAGGAAAAGAGTACCTGCTGCCATGGACGCACGGACGGGAAGGTCGAGGGATTGAGGTGGAGAGAGATTTGGTTAGGGTTTTTCTCATTAGGGTTTTCGATTACTCTCTACTGATCAAGAATAGATGGTGTCGTGGTAGAGCATTGGGACACTGGATTACAAATTCCACATGCTATTGGTTAAGATATATTTATAAAAATTTGCGTTTCGGTAGCAAAACAGGGTCCCATGGTCTAGTGGTCAGGACATTGGACTCTGAATCCAGTAACCCGAGTTCAAGTCTCGGTGGGACCTTTATAACCCAATATTTTTGGTCCTTTCACATTTATGACATTGAAGTTCTATTATGTTTTTCCAACAAAGAAAAATCATCATTGTAACCTTTTTGGTCTTTTTATAATTTTAATCTGTGTGAGATTCTAGCCTTCACTCATGCAAACCTATTTTTTTATCCTTAAATATTTTTATTTCTGGGGAATTCTAAAATCTAGCCTTAACAGCAAGAGAGATTCCTCATTCTAGTCTTACGTCATACTCGTGTTGTTGCGTTTTGTTGTCCGCAGACACCGTAATGGCTTCCCCCGTGGTCTTTGACCGTTGCTCTTCTGCCACCAAGGGGATTGTAAGCGAATCGTGATTCTACCACACTCGTATTTGTCCTACCAATCTCCATAATCCTCTACTAAACCATGATTGGCGAATAACTTATTTTTTTATCCATGGTAGTAATATATTATATTTCCTCCGTTCCAATTTATTTGTCTCCTTTTTTACTCTTACATGTCCCAAAATATTGGTCTATTATAAGTTGACTTGTTAAAATTCCTATAGTATTGGAGGAAGTGTCTTATCATTTAATGCCAAAAAAGGGAAGGGTAATTTTGGAAACTTTTTTGTGAATAGTAAATTTTTTTTATTAATCTTGAAATTATTACAAGACTAATAGGAGCAAGGAAATAATATTATGCTCAAAGAACAATCATGTGCGCAATCTGAGACCCAAACCCTACAATTGATAAGAAGCCAATCAAGGACACCCGTTCCTTTTTATTTAATTACCTTATTAATTAATGATTTTATCAGAAGTACCTTAAAAAAATTCTGAAAACAATTTTCCTGCACCAAGGATACAAGGGAGCTTTATGAATCATCATCTCATATATGCTCTTATGCCTTTTACGTAATTATTCAATAATACTTTTTGCTCTCTCTCCCACCCCCAAATCATCATTCTAAGCTCTTATTTTTAATCTTGGCTCTTGTAAATTTCAGTTAATAGAGATGATTTTGAAAGAAAAATTTGACGCTCGCGCTCTCATTCACTCTACACATTCACCCACTTTGTCAAAGCTCCTATGATTATTAGATACAAGGGAGCTTTATGAATCATCATCTCATATATGCTCCTATGCCTTTTACGTAATTATTCAATAATACTTTTCGCTCTCGCTCCCACCTCCAATCATCATTCTAAGCTCTTACTCCCTCCGTCTCTATTTAATTGTCCATGTTACTATTCTGGACATTTTAAAAAATCATTTATATCTCCCGAAGCATAATATTTTTTATATCCAATATGGATCTTGTTTGATAGATCTCGATTGATTCTATTAGACAAAATTTTGAAAATTATGAAAAATAATATAAATTAAAAGATATAACTCATTTAAAAAATTTTGAAAAAAGTAAAAGTGAACAATTAATTAGGAACGGAGGGAGTATTTTTAATCTTGGCTCTTGTAAATTTCAGTTAATAGAAATGATTTTGAAAGAAAAATTTGACGCTCGCGCTCTCACACACTCGTACACATTCACCCACTTTGTCAAAGCTACTATGACCATTAGACGTAATAAGGAGATATAAACGTGCACGTCGCGCCACTAGTGACCATGGATTTGCAAACCAGCAGCAGTCAGCAGAAAAACGCATCCCCATTCGTTCACAACCAATTTACGTGCCACCCTAAACCGCCAACGGGCATCCAGATTCATATTAACTTCTCTCTTTTTCTTTTACTTCTTCTTCTTCTTCCTCAACTGCCCAAAACATGGCTTCTTTGACAGGCATCACTGCCAAAATCCTCTCTCCACTTACCAAACCCACCACAGAATCAAAGAAACCCAATTCATTTTGCATCACTCTTTCGCTCCCTTCTTCCCGAATCTTGTCCAAATCAAATCCATATCTGAATTCAGTTCTTTCCACCAAAAAGAGGCCCAATTGGGCTGTTAACTCGGTCGCGGAGGACAGGGAGGTGGTTACTGCGGAGGCCAGGGTTTTAAAGGATAAAGAAGAAGAACCCAATGTTGGGATTGGACAGGAATTGGAGGGAGAGAACCGTATGCCTAGTTTTGGGTCTGAAGATTATGAAAAGTTTGTGGGTAGGGGAATTAATGCTGCTATTGTTCTGGGTTTTGGTATTATTGCTATCACCAAGTTGCTCACCATTGATCATGATTATTGGCAAGTAAGTTGACCCAAATTCTTAGATGAGGTTTTCTATATGGTTATGGCGAAGTATCACTTCTTGTTACATGCATAAGATTGGGCCCTTTTCCATTATGATGACTCAAATTTGTCAACTTTCTTGACTGACAATCACAAGTCTACTCTTGAATATTGATCTTTGTCTGCTTATCTGAATTTTTGTTTTCGTTTTTGTAAATATCTTGTCATTCAAACGGGAGTAAATCTGCTACAAGACCACTGGGAGAATACTCCACTTGGAAAACGGAAGGAACACGGATTTTTAGGGATAAAAAATCAACAGAGCTAAAACAAGTAACACTGGAAGAGTGAAGAGGACAACATTCAAGAGGAGCTTTAACAATGGAATGCTCCACTGGTTCCCAAGAACTCAGCTTTAATCTGATATTGCTTTCGATTTGGCGTCCCCGAAAATATGTTTAATCACTGGCTGCCCCAATTCTCTTTTAACTGTCAAAGACTAGTCCCCAGGCATACTTCATAAATAGTAGTGCTCGTTGCTCAATCACTGAAGTGTTAATTCACTTAACCCAAAACCTGTAACCTTTTCAAATACTGCCCACACGTGCCTCAGCATGGTGGCTTTTCCTTTAGAGATATAAATCCCAGACCACCCACCCTAGTTAGGGGCACACACATATGTTCCCCATTCCACCTTTGCTTTAATGGTATACAGTCCTCAGCTTTTGGATTAGATGAAACTGAAGGAACCCGAAGATGCTTCCACGGCAGCTTGCATTTGGGAATGTTTAAAATCTGACTCAATGCAGCTTTGGTTAGATCATCCTAATCCACCCCAGCAAACAACACAAGATTTTTATTCAGTCTTTGTTCAGCTGAAATGTGAAAGGTCTTCTTTAGTGCCTCATTTATCAGCTGAAGGAACTCATAATCAGCCTGGATCATTTGCAGATGCTAACTGAGACAACTTCAAAGCTTTGCATTTTGGGTGGTGTGAAAACCCTCGCTGCTCAATCTTTTTCTGAATAAGTTTAGCAAAACCTCCAAAACAAGCAAAAAGAGGGAGGGAGAAATGAGAGTACCCTGCCTTAGCCATCTTTCACCTTGGAAGTAGCCTTCTAACTCAGAACTAAGGGCAATAGAAAAGTTAGTCGAGAGAGACCCCAATTGATCGGGACTTAAGGCTCAGTACGGTTTTGTTAGAAGATTCAATAGGCTCAAATTTATTTATTTATTTGATCGGGAGGCTCAAATTTAGTTTTCCGATTCATTTTTTGTTGGGCTAAGATCATAATAGTTACATACTGTAGTTGGGATACTAAATTAAGATACCTCGCTTGTTTTCATATGTATTTTTCAGGGATGGACCCTCTTTGAGGTACTGAGATATGCACCTGAACACAATTGGATTGCCTATGAAGAAGCTCTTAAATCAAACCCGGTATTAGCGAAAATGGTGATTAGTGGAGTTGTCTACTCAATAGGAGATTGGATTGCTCAAGTATGTGTTTCCAATGATAATTCTTAACGGTTATTATACACCTCAAGTTGTTTTTATCTTGATTCTTAGTCACATGCTACTGAATTTGCAGTGTTATGAAGGAAAACCGCTTTTTGAATTTGATCGGACACGTATGTTTAGATCAGGCCTTGTTGGGTTCTTGCTTCATGGGTTCCTTTCTCATTATTATTACCAGTTCTGCGAGGTGATCATTGTAGACTTTTACTAGTTCATAATTTGTTCCTTCCAACTAATTTCTTGAAGGTTGCTGTAATGGCATAAATCGTTTACTTTTGCTTTCAGGCTCTTATCCCTTTTGATGATTGGTGGGTAGTCCCTGCAAAAGTGGCATTTGACCAAACTGCATGGGCAGCACTTTGGAACAGCATCTATTTCGTTGTTTTGGGTTTCTTGCGTCTGGAGTCCCCAGAAAATATTTTTAAAGAACTGAAGGCAACCTTTTGGCCAATGTTGACTGTAAGAATCCCTTGGCGTTTTTGCATCTGTGCAATTTTGGGTGCTTCCTAGTCACTCTTGATGAGTAGCATGTTTACCATATGCATTAGTGATTAGTTTGTGAAGCTTTCTGGTTAAAACGCGTACTTTTCAGAACTGGGCCTGCTCTAAGATGTGTCTTCAATTTGAAACCTGAGGAATGCGTTTAGTTTGATTTAGAAAAACCGCTTGCTCCTTTGCATATGCAACTGGTCACTATGTGCTCTCTGAGTAGTGTGAATCAAGAAGAATTTAATTGTCCAAACATCAAGGACTTTGTTCTTCTAGTTTGAATTTGAACTGGGCCGCAGTGCACTATCTTTACTTATTTTTAATGAACTAGACCAACTTGGGTGCTACAATAGTAAGATCAAAAAAGTATGTCAGACATTTGGCGGAGTTTGTCTAATTAGGAGTCAAGAAACTCAGTGGAATGTGTCAACAAAAATTCTACACACTGGTGGGAGTAGAAATTTTCAGGGAACTTGAGCTTGTCCTATGTTCGTTTTTGGTTTGGCCTTTGATGAGGCTGAGGTGCGGGAGGGTATGCCATTGGTTGTTTTGTACTTGTTCTCTTTGTTTGGTAATATAATTTGGAATTCCTCCCAAAAAAATAGAAAAATAAACAAAATAATTAAAAAAGAAGAAAAATTCAATGGCACATGACAGTTGTTTGGTCTGATTGTTATTGCAACAATCCTGGGTGTGAGGAGTAAACTGACCCATTTTTGGTGCATGCTTGGTAAGTTTGCTGTCAGTTTGGAAGTCTCCAAAATGCAGTTATTATTGATGTCGCTCTATTTTTTTTGATTGGCAATATGTCACTCTAAACTTCTGAAGGGGTATTCCTCCCGAAGATTTAAAATCTATCAATACATCAACAAAATTGGGGTCCGAATCATTTGATAATATAGCAGCAGTTCCGTGGTTTTTTAGTTGTTCATGAAAAATCAGTTGAAGGTGTATTCCTCCTGGCTATTTGTACATGAATAATTAAGACTAGGTTCCGAATGATCTGATATGTCTAACAGCAGTTCCATGGTTGTAGTTTATCATTAGATTATAGACAAAAAGCGATTTCAAGTAAAAAAATGTTTAGCAAGTCTATAATCTGTTATTGTGATGTGAAAAACTTATTTCATTGTAATTTGCTTGACAGGCAGGATGGAAGCTTTGGCCTTTTGCTCATTTGATTACCTATGGTGTGGTCCCCATAGAGCAAAGGCTTCTTTGGGTGGACTGCGTGGAGCTCGTCTGGGTTACCATACTATCCACGTGAGTTGTTTATCAACCAGTTATAATTTGTTGAAACAATAATTGAAGTAGAGTATAGCAATCTGCAGTTTCTTGAAGATATTTTAGTTTTCTTTGTCAAAGTTGCAGAATCATGCAGGTTCCATACATGACTGCATAACTGTAGATCACATTTGTCCAGTTGATGGATTGTAGTATGTTTTTAACATAATGGCTTATACAATGTGTAAATTCCCGGTCCTCGTGTTGAAATGTGGTGACTGTTTGGTTATCTCTTCTGCCATTTGACAAGGTGTAAGATACTATCAATCGAGATGACCACCAGTTGTTAGGTAGTGTCAGCTGCCGCCGGGTAGCACTGAAATTTCTGTGGGGAATTCAATGAAAATTTCTGTGGTAAGTAATACTGAAAATTTCTTTTGCAGTTATTCAAACGAGAAAGCTGACATTCGAATATCAGAAACATCAATGGAAGCAGAGTCCGGTTCACCAAGCAATTCCCACAAGGTATGATGAAAATAAAGTGCTGCTGTGGGGTCTCGTAGCCTTGGGAATCAGGATGTCTTAGGATAGCCCTACCTGAACCCAAATGTATAGAGACCAATGGAAATGCATTCAGTGGGCTGTATAGTAATGAATGATGTCCTAGCCCGTGTGAGAAACGGATTTTAATTAGGGCTTCATTTTGCGAACCCCATTTTTAGCCTCTCAAAAGAGTCTGTATTCTGACCTAACCATTCATAGTTTTATTATGTGGTTGCATCTTGAATAACTGAGGTGCTTTTGCGTGATTGATGGTTTGCAGGAGTGATTGTGTAAATGACTTGAAAGTACATACAATTGAACCATGTGTAAGTTTTATGGTGAAATAGCAGTTGGAAGAGGGTTACCGAAATCATCATTTCCGTTGTTTCAAGACGGAGATATGCTTGTACGAAGAACGTGCTCATAATTGGCAATCTTCGTCTACCGGGCTGCTGTAGGTTATGGACGCTAGACCACTTTTAATCTAATACCATTGGCTATTTATCTTTTTCTTTCCTTTTTTAGTATTTGTATTTTGATTGTCGGGATAGGAGGGGAAGCTAAAATGTATTGTAAGAAGAAACTTGTGATAGTACAACAATACCGTGTGTAATTCTTTTTTTGTGTTAGCATTTGTTCTTGAGTTGAGATACATATGAGAGATACCAATTCCTCTTTCATGTTTACTAGATGTTCAGGGTCGTCTAATGATCCCCAGCTACTGCTTTCCAAGTTATAGATGGCCAAATCTGCACTTGTATTTGCAGCTTCTTTTTCAGCCTTTATGCTTTCTGGTTATTCAAATAGAACTGTCTGTTAGACTGACCAAAAGTTATCGAGTTTTCTACACTGAAAATGGTAATTTCTTGTGAATTTTTTAATCCTGGCGTGAATGGTCTGCCTTTGACCGGGAAAGGGGATTAGTTGACATGTGAATTGAGATAAGAAATAAGGTCAATATCACGAATAATAAAGAGATACCGTCTATGCCGCCCACTACCAACCTCTTATGTCGGGATATCCGGGTTGCCACGTAGCACCCGCTTCTCTTCACTTCAGACAATATATTCTACACAGCAGAAGCAGCAATGCAGATAATACAATACCCTCTATTTAAAGAATGCATGCTCGATTTTACTATTGGATGAAAACACAATCAAGAGTTATTTGTTTTTAGATTGGTTCTCCTGTTTCTGGGTGATCAAAGTACGTAATTCCACCTAAAAAAATTCATTTGATTACTTATTTATAATTTCTAGAGTGTTATGACGAGGATAACAAATAATAAGTTGATACAAAAATTAAAAGAAATATATAAAAAAAAAGAAACGCGACAATGCGGGAACAATATAGATCCAAGTCATATAATGCGCGTGCGTGAGCAAGAGCATGAGAGTGAAAGTGTCTTTAAAAAGCACAACACATTACTAGAATTCGCAAAGAGTTATGATTGTAAGCGTAAGAACATAACGTGAATGGAGAGCGGGAGAGGAAAATCCTACACAAATAGTAATAAGACCAAGGAAATTGATATTCACGCTTCACTTTTTATTGATGGTACTCCATTTTATTTATGAAGTTACTAGTAATTTCTCGTTGAAATTGGAGCGCCAAAAAGTGGAGCTCGAATAAGACCAGAGACTTGATCCTCTCCATTGAGCCCTCACAAGCTATGCACGTGATTTCTTAACCGTGCGCTGCCACGGTACAACTGTACAAGTTAGCAAAACGACCGCCCTTGTGCTTCGAGGAGGGAGAGAGAGAACGGTATCGTCTGCTCTTGAAACCCTAGATCGTGATTCCGAAAATTCAATTACATTCGTACGGAAATGGCGAAGCTTGAACCTCTGGAGGAAACCGTTCCGAGGCAGCAGCAGCAGCAGCAACAGAAGAAGAAGCCGAAGAATGTGATGAGGAACCATGGTTCGACCAAGTTCTTCGTGCTCCTAGACTACCTCTTCCTGCTCATATTCTTCGGTTTCCTCTGCTTCATCGTCTTCAAGATGGTCGGCATCTGATGTTTTTTTTAGGTGATTTTCCGCCCTCTTCTTGTTTCTGCTTTGATTTGTGTTTTATTGTTATGATCATTTGCATAATGTGGTTTTGTAGAACTGTATATTCGAGCACTTTGTGGCTTTATTCGACATTATATGAAGGGTTATGCTTGAGTATCTGTTATTGTACGTGACAAGAATCATAGTGATGAATTGCCTGCTATTGGTCAAATGAGCCCTAAAACAAGCGAAGGAGGAGAGTTCGTGTGCCTTTTATTGTGGTGGATCCCATTAATTGGTAGACATGTTTGACATGGTTTATAAGGCTGATTTTTTTTTCTAAATTAATTCATCCTAAATAAAGTTGGTATTATTTTAGTTTTCGTGATTTTTTGTTTAGAAATATGTGGGGCTGTCGATCTGAATTAGGGGACCTCTCCTGAGCTCCTGGTTCAACAGCTGAGTTCGCCTAATCTACACAGGGAACACACGACTAAAGGTGTCAATTTGGCCAACCACCGGAATGACCTTCCGACAAACAAGTCAGAAGATGGAGGAGGATAAGGAAAGTACTAGGGTTTTTGGGGTGGAGAAGAGTGTGTACCTCATTAGGGTTCCTTCCTTTCCTTTATATAGTGTGATTTGCATTGCTCTTAAAGTTCGAACATGTGCCTGACACGCTTTGATAACCACCTCGGTCGACGTCAACCCTGATGTCATGGCTAAGGCAGCTATCAATTATGAGCACCAGCTCTCACCCATGTGCGTCCATGGTTATCTTGCTCCATAACCGCTTCGGGTGACATCATCCCCGCCACTCTGGATAAGGTGGTTACAAGCATGTGGGCTAACTGGCATGAAAAGGGTGGCCGAGCCGCCGTGGCCGAACCGAAGAGGGTCAGTTTGTATTCGGGTTAAGTTGATAGCCTTCAGCTCCTAACTCAAGCATTGTCGTTGCCAAACAATACTGCCAAGCCTATAAGCCCAGTTAGAGGCTCGTTCGTACCAGACAGATTTTAGGGGCTGAACCTGGTCTTCTGCCGAGCGTAGTGACCGTGACTGAACCGTCACATTCGGCCCACTACAAAATAGAAGTCCAAAAAGAACATGCGTCGAAGCCATAGAAAACACTTAAAGGAAATGCATTTAGGTTTGAAACATGGCTCTACAATTGAGAAGCGGGATTCATGTAGCTGAATGATTTTGCTTGGGTTGAGTTGTGTATGTCTTTGAGCTCCATCAAATGCTGATGGAGAAAGCATCGTGTCCAGCCAAGGAGAGATTACCTTGATAGCAACTGCGCTAGCTGTAGTTAATGGATTGTACATAGAGGAGATACTTCCTGCATTGGTATCTTCATCTATTATTCTCCTCAAGTTGGGGAAATACCCTACCTGTTTGATGAAGGACAGATTTAGAACCCTTAGCGTATTGCTGGCTACAACTGGAATCGTGGTGGTTTGGGTGGGGAAATAAGAATATTGCTTGAATAAGTGCGCAAAGTAGAAGAAATGAGAGAATAGAAGAAGTTGAGAGAGAAAGAGAGATAGAGGTGCTTCACCTTCGCAAAGGTTAATCGATTTTTGTAAGGAAGTACCGCAGCCCAAACCCCTATTACAAAGGCCTTAACCTTGTAAAACTCAATTCATTAATCAACTCTATTCCAAATGAAAGATTACATCTCAATTTATAATCCATGGGAAATACTTTTCAAATTCCTAGAACTCTAAATGAAATGAACCTAATTAATGAATACATTCAAAAAGATGTGTGAATGAACCTAGATATAAATGCATACATTGAACCTACTAACATGTGTTTAAATGTTTAATGCATCTAGATGATTATTAATGCAAACATTAAATACATGATGACCCTTTTAACTACCAATGAATATTAATGCAAACACTAAATTCATGATGACCCTTTAACTACCAAACTACCGTAGATGACCCTTGAACTACCAACTACCAAGGGACACTTATTTTTGGACCAAAAAGCCTTCTCGATGCTCGTGCTATCCTTAGCCTTTGGTCTAGGCTTCCAAAGCCTATGAAACTTGTCTAACAACTCCATGGCTGTGTCATCACTGTTTGATTTCATCTTCCAGTGAGTTCTTGGTTGCATGACAATTCGCATCTGTCGTTTTGCACTTGTTTTGGTTGGTAAATGGGAAACTGTTTTCTGGTTCAGATTTCTAGATTCACCCAAGATAGTAACTTTGATGTTGAAGCGTGTTGGGTGAATCATTATTATTTATCTTCTAGGATATTGTTGGGGGATTTCTTTTGAGCATGATTTTGCCGAGAAAAGCTAGATATCCTTTGCTGTATTTTTAGTAATAATTATTGAAAATGGGTTCCGGTTTTCCAGAACACCAATTGAACTCACTATATTCGTCGCCATTGCCATTTAAGTACTGCATAATATGGGATCAATGGGCCTAATATGTTCCCGAGTAGTAGAAGAAGTTATATTCCTTTATTTCGAATGATTTAAAGGTTTTTTTTTTTTAAAACTACATACATGCCTTTCCCATTGCAGATTTGTGGTATGAAAATTCTGCAACCGTTTCCTGTCTCTGTGTTTTGCTGAAAACTAAATAAACTATAGAACATTGTGTAAGAGAAACTATAAATCTGTGCTTTTGAAATGTGACTCTATCAATGTCCTTGTTGTTTCATGTTGGGATGTCGGAGAAACGAGCAGCCGTGTCAACAACTGCACCCATAGCCAACCTTTCTTCATTGGCACTGTCACGAAGTTCCGTGAGTGCCTCTACAAAATGATCAAGCTGCTCGTATACTGCGATATCTTCTTGCATGGTCGGAGGGGCCACACCGTCTTCGGGATTCCACAAATTAAAGCCCTCAACAGTGGCAATTAAGGAAATATCAAGTAGCTCAAGTGCATTTATTAAAACGTGCTCATTATGAGGATAACTTGGATTACCTCTCCAACCCATATTGTTTTTTAGAAAAGCAACAGCTCTGATGTCATTCTCATCTGCCATCTGAATGGCTACCTGGACGTACAAAGGCTCCATCACAGCATAGAGAGAAATCCTTGCTTCTCTGGTAGGAGCAAATGATCCAATAGGATTATCCATTGCATTCGAGAAATTACAAGGAGTTGGTGAACCCGAGCTTGATATGGCGCAGACATTCTGTACTCCTGACATTCGGTGTTTCTTGGTTCGGTTTTGTTAGATAGAGAAAGTTGTAGGCTGGGGTGATAGTCAATTGGGTTTGGGAGTTTGATAACCTAAGGCAGTCTAGGGTATTTTAGTTGGTTCTGAAATCAAACACACACATAAGTTTGATAAACTCCCAAACCCAATC
Organism: Rhododendron kiyosumense; assembly: GCA_019656275.1. Lineage (NCBI taxonomy): Eukaryota > Viridiplantae > Streptophyta > Magnoliopsida > Ericales > Ericaceae > Rhododendron > Rhododendron kiyosumense. Next base: position 117,025 of record BPLS01000172.1, on the reverse strand, counting down.
GACTATCACCACTGCGGCACAGCCTACAACTCTCTCTATCTAACACAACTGAACCGAGGAACACCAAACGCCGGGAGTCCAGAATGTCTGTGCCATATCAAGCCCATATTGATCAGCTCATTGTAAATTTCCCAGACGCAATGCATAGTCTTAGTGGATCATTTGCTCCTACCAGAGAAGCAAGGATTGTTCTCTATGCTGCGATGGAGCCTTTGTACATCCAGGTAGCCATTTCGATGGCAGAAAGAATGACGTCAGAGCTGTCGCTTTTCTGAAAAAAATATGGGTTGGAGAGGTAATCTAAGTTGCACGTTTTCATAAATGCACTCGGGTACGGTTGAGGGCTTGAATTTGTGGAATCCTGAAAATGTTGTGGCGCCCTCAACAATGCAAGAAGAGATAGTGGTATACGAGCAGCTTGCTCATTTTGTAGAGGTGCTCGCGGAACTTCACGACAGAGTCAATGAAGAAAGGTTGGCTATGGGAGCAGTTGTTGATGCGGCTGCTCGTTTCTCCGACATCCCTCTTATCCCAGTATGCAACAAGAAGGACTTGCATCTGCCGCTTCGTTGGTTAGGGAGTCCAGTTGGCCCATAAAACTAATGTACCCCACGGCTTTGCTAGCATATGCACAACCATTGGCTCAACTCCAAGCTTTAGCAGCACTGTCTAATCTAGAGATATAGTTTGCAGGCCAGTAGGGCCCATTTTCAAACCGTTAGCCATAGAACATGGTAGTGAAATAGGGTGCACAAATTGTGATCGAGTATAGTGCAGGATATGTAGATTATGAAATAGCATACACTGTTTTGATCATGGTTTGACTGAGAAAAGCTACATATTTTTTGCTGTGTTTTTAGTAATGTTCATTGAAAATGGGTTCCAGGGCACCAATTGCACTCACTTTACTGGTTGCCAGTGTGATTTAAGTACTGCATGATACACAATCAATGGGGTGATATGTTCCCGAGTAGTTGAAGAAATATACGGTTATTTTTAATGAAGGTTTTTAAAACTACATAGAGACATGTCACATTGCATATCTGTGTTTTAGAAATTCTGTAACCATTTCCTGTCTTAGTCTTTTGCTGAAACATAATTAAGAATTTTGTGTTGGGGAAACAATAAATCTGTGTTTTTTAACATGGAGAAATAGTTTTGCTTTTCTGATTACTCGTGTTCTTTTCATGTGCTTCGGTTGTTGCACTGTGTCTTGGACCAGGTCCACCTCCGCTTACCACCGCCACTCAAAAGAGAAAGCGTGTGAAGATAGTTGTGTTTTGATTGTTAGCTTGATCTGGCAAATTTTGTTGAAGCTTATAAAAAGATATAAACGTACTGCAGATAGGGGTATTATAAGTGTAAACTTTCTTCGGAATAGCAATGATAAGAGAGTTTTGGCTGGTATTGGCAGACAGATTGGCCTTGTGTTTCTGTTTTGCAGTCTCTTCAGTAAAAAGAGATTATTTGCTAGTCACTGTTTTATATGTACTTAGTTTTCTTCTTATTTATGCTTCAACCGACTGTAGACTCGATCAATTTTTTCGTCTGAACTAGCATAGTGGGCCTGTACTACTTGAACTTCCTAAATGTACCTACAACTGTACTCTTTGGTAGATATTTCCTCTTTTGCTTTATGGTAGCCTTTTGGAAAGCCTATGTAGAAGTTATTGATTCAACCCGATGCATATTAGGAATGTAGGTATTGCTTGGTTCAATTTGTGTTTGCATTTGTGGTTTATTGGTTTATAATTAGCACAATGGTAATGACTTATTTTTCTCCCATCCAAAAGGCTAAAGTTTTAGCATTAAAATTGGTCCATAAAACGAGGATTTAAAAATAAACACATTTTTTACAAGAAAAAATTCAAACTTTTTTCATAAATTAAAAGAACCCATTGATATCTAGAAATTGTTCAAAAAAATTTGACTTGAAAATTGTACTATTTCTAAGTTATTGGTTTACGGATGGAACAAACCTTTTGAGATGGAGGTAGTAAAGGTGTGTGTGTGCCTATATATATGTATATACTATACCTACATATAAAACATGAGAAAGATTTCTCATTCCTTAACCGGTAAGACATGTAGCCACGGAAGAAGGATTAAGTGGAACATAATTGACTGGGTGGTCGTGTCATGGAAACACATCTTTCTTCCGTATTTTGGACCTTAGCTCCATGGAACAATATGCTACTTTACCATGGAAGAATTGAATATTAAGATCAGAGCAAATGTATTGATTGTATAAAATACCTAAAAAGAATTCTTGAACAACGAACTTTAGATACACACACATGGCTGAAACTAATTGTTGCAGACACTTATGTAAAATAGTTTTATCTCAGCTGAATATTGTTTCTTCATCCATGCGATAGGCATGTGTTAGACACAATCCAAAAAGTGTCTATAGATCCAATGCTTCCTAAACCCACTATATAACATTGAAACTTATTTTTGTACAGGACAAATGTTGGGCAATGAAGAAACAACACACAAGTAATTGTGCAGATTAGAATGGTAAGATGGATTTATGGTAAGGCTAGAAGAGAGAATAGTAGTTATGCAAACATATTGAAGTAATAGGTGTTGCACTAATTGAAGGCAAGCTGAGTTAAGGTGAAGTGGTCAAGTGCTATGAAGATCAGAAGATTATGCAGTGAGGAAGTGTAGTAGGTTACGTTAATGGAAATCTCAGTGGAGGACAATATCGAAATTGACATGAGATGTTGCAGTAAAAAACTCCTGAGGGGCAGTCCATACAGGGCTTTGCCCTGGTTTTAATTTAGACTCCCTGCTAGTGGATGATGGATTGGGTACACCAGTGTTCAAAAACAAGGAATTAATTGGCGATTAATCGCTGTTGGGGCCTATCCGTTCAGGTCTGACTAACAATTAATCGCCGATTACTAATTAATATGCACCGATTATGGCGATTAATCGCTCAAAGTTGGCTGATCGCCCAACTAACCCCTAGCGACTTTTAGAACATTGGGGTACACCATGAATTATGAAAACCAAAGGGTAAACGAATTATTGAATTTATTTCAACCTAAAGCCCTTGGCAAAGCACAATGGAGAAAAATATTTGATGTAGTAGAACCCCATTGATTGACACTAATTTGTCTTTTGTTTTGTGTAGTTCAGACTTTGGTATGCATGTTTTAGCTTTTCCTACCACCAAGTGGTATCTGAGTAATTAAAAGAAAATACCCAGGTAATGGTGTAAGTCCATTGTTTTTTTTTGTGCAAGGTCAAACAAGGAAAGATCCACCATAATTTTGTACTTTGGATAGAGGTACATGGAGCAGATTTATAGACCTCTGCACAGAGATTTAACCTTCCATATTGTTCTCTATTCCTTAGAATCTTAGATGCTTTTGGAGATGGTGTTCATTTGTGAGGGAGAATAGAAAGCCTTGAATCAATTAGAGGGTAGCTCAAGCATTTAAGTGATGTGGTTGTTGCTGATGGAGACAGGTTGCAGCATCTTTCATTTGTTTAAATTTCAGAAACCTGTTTATTTTGAGAGAAATGGACCTTTTCTGAATGAAATCCCAGGTTAGACATTGATAGCCCCAGAAAATGACTTTTAGGAGGCGAGACTACTTTTATTAGGCAACCTTTTTATCATTTAATTAGTCATGCGGTTGGTGGCTTGGTGCTGATGGAGACATGAGATGGCATCTGTGGTTCAAATCAAATAGAGTTGGTACTTATGAAAGCATTAAGCTGTTTTTAAATAGTGTACTGTGCTATTAGGATGTTGATGGCATTAGAAAACGACTTTTAGGAAGTAAGGCAGTTATTTAGCTGAGTTTATTCTCGTTAAATGAGTGAACAATGACTTTTAGGAATTTGAGAGAAGGTTCGTTAAGGTAGTTCATCAATCTGGAACAGTAATTAATCTTGTTTGGCATAATGTCACTTTCTATCCTTGGGTTGGCTCCACAAATGTCTGAAAATGTGGTTGTGTAACTGGAGGCCCAGTGGTAGGTGGTCTAGTTATTAGCTTCATTTAGTTCATCAATTTAGTTTCCCAGTTTATTAGTAGCTTTTTAACTCCTTCAAATTAGGACATCAGATCCGTCTACTTCTGCTTGTCTAATTTGGGGTAATGTCTCTGTTTGGCGGTTGGGGCATCTGTCTTAGAGTAGGAAGTAGTTGGCTAAAACTTATTCATAGATTGCTTAAAACAGGATCACAACTGAGAGCTTTTAGCCGTGTATATGTGATTAGATGAAACCTGCTTCCGCTTCTTTCTTTTTTTGTTTGCCTGAGTAAGTGATATTCATACTCTATCAAGCCAGAGTGAAGGGTATGAATTATCTGTTTGATCATTAATTGGTGAATGACCATATAACTCTACCAACTAAATTAATGTGAGAGGTTGAATGATGACCTTAAATGCACCGACTATGTTTTGCTTTCACGTACAAGTTATGACAACATATATGGCTTGGTGGTTCTTTTGCCAAAGCACCTGTGGACACAGAGGCAAATATATTTTGGTTTTTAGTAATATTCTGTTACCTGTGCAGTTGTGTGTCTTTAGTGAAAATGAAGCTCCGTAATTTCCTTCCCTGTTTTTAATAGACAATTACTTTTTTAATTAGGTGTTTTGAAGCACAATTTTAGTGGAAGTTTTGAGGATTGAAGTCCTGAGGATTGGAACATAATAGTGCATGACTTTGTACTGATGATACTGCTTTACGTTGAAGGAAAAGATCATATTTTTTAATGGTAGATTTTCCCTCACCTGGGACTATTTCTCCTCCGTTTGCCTACAGGATAAAGTTTTGACTTGCTCTACATTCCCGAATCAGCTCGTACTCTATTGGGTTTTGAGGCAGCAGCTTGGTCATCTTAAAGGCATGTAAAGTTAGGTCTAATACATTCGCTCATGCCTCTTCGAACATGTCTGTTCTTCGAACATGCTTCTTCGAATGCTATGCGTTAGTGATCATTACTGTTCACCTGTCTTGCATTCGTTGAATGTTGAAATTACTTCCATATTTCATGTCGATTTCACATGTGATTTGTCAATGAAATGATCTCAGAGCTTTTCTGTTGACGGTTCCAATCCCTTGGTGTTTAATCTTGAGATTATGTTCTTGGTTCATCTCAGTAAAATTGTGTCAAGTACATGCAAATATATGTGTAATAATTATCTATGACTCTTAATTGTCCACTAGGCTCCGTTCCAGAACACCTTCTTAAAAAATAAGTACTTATTTCATATTTTCAAACTCAAAAATAATCTAAATGAAAAATAAATTTTCAATTTTTTTTGCACCGTATTAAAGATCTCAAGGAGATCTATCAAACAAGATCCATATTGATAGAAAAATTATTTGCGTAAGCGCATGATTTTTGAGCTTGAAATTGCCTTCTTAAAAAATAAGTACTTATTTGGCTTTCCGGAACGGAGCCTAGTTTTGAAGACATTTATTGCATTAATGTACGGCATTCACTGCAAAGATAGTTGGGTACCCATATTATCAAGGGGTTATTTGTCTTGATTACCAGATGTCGTTATCTACCTTGAGGGGTAGCTCAGCTGGTAAAGACCCTACCTCTATTTTCAAGGAGTTTCCAGTTCGAGCATTCTAATAGTCATGGGCGCTAGAGCCTAGAGGGTTGCCTGGTTGTCAATTTCGGCTCCCAGATTAGTCTCAATTACCCTAGCAGGATAGCGGGCTATTGAAAGAAAATACTTTACTGGTTATCCTTTTTTGGGTTTAAAAATATATGTTGCATAATGCACATGCGTGAGTGTGAAAGCGCTTTTTGAAAACATCTCAAACTACTAAAATTTGTTAAAGCCAGAATTTAGAGCAGCTGTGAAGAGTTCTACCGGAGGATGCTGTGACCTAGTTTGGGATAGGAGGCTCTCACATCAGATAAACATTAAACTCCTTGAAATTATGCGTGGATGGTAAGAAGACTCCTGAAGATGGTAATGGACATTGATTACTATTTGTACTAATCGAAGGAAAATAGCTTCATAAATCACTTGAGGGTTTTGACTCATATGGATGTTACACAAGCATTCAAGTGGTGTCTTAATCGTGTAATCATGCTATGGTGAACTCTTAAGGACTGTCTTCCATAAGTGAAGGCTGATTTTGTAGACCAAGCTGGTATAGATCTTTTGATTAGATGGACAAACTATGTAAAGCAAGCTAGTCTGTGACAGAATCCTGGTTGTTGGAGCCTTTTATTAGCCTCTTTAAGGCACATCCCACACTTGCCTTAAATTTTAGTTCTCCAAAGAACTCTTCAAGTGTGTTGGTTTTTAAGCTTCATGAAGAAATACTGAACGTTACCGACTTGTACTTTTCTGGGAAAGAAAATTGAACTAAATATATTTTAACCTAGGGTTATAAGAAAGCTGAGTCAAGCTTAGTGTGCTGAAGTTTGGCTTGAATATTGTAGCGAGCAACACATTGCGTTTAGTCTTGGCTTATGTGCTTCGGAGTGAATCTCATATGAGTTTCTATTGAGCCCATTGCAAGTTGAACTTGAATTTTTTTTAATAGTCTTGGAGCACAACTAAATTTACTGGTCAAGCTTGAATATTTAGGAGTTTCAAAATGTGTTCAAAGTTAGCTTGATAATCTTGAACCTGCTCTTAATGCACAAACTTGAGCCGAGCTTGAATAACTTGGCTCTATTGCCTCCATAGTTGAACGTTTGTTTTTTCTTCTGGACGTGCAGTTCAAGTATCTTCTTTATATTCGATAAGGTCTTCTTGGAAACTGCTAAAACTGGTGTTGGAAATATTGAGATTAGAGTGCTAAATTCTGGTGGAATGTTATGTCAAGCACATAAGGACTAATTGTACATACTTACTGCTGCGTGCAACCTTCCCTTCTTTTATTTCCATCTTTTTTTTCCCGCGGCATAACATCCTTCGAGTTTCTCGGTTTTGGCTGCCGATACCCCCTCGATTGATGATTGCTTAGGTATTGTTATTGTTATTTGTCGTCTTTTTCCCACCATTTGATAGGTGAGCCACATTTAACTTGCCCAGCCACTGGTCTATCATGTTGAATGAGAAAAGACTTTTTTGTTTTCGAGCCCTGCTATTCGCAAGGAAGATTTGCAGGGAATCACGTAAAGAAAAATGCCGTTTGGGCACATTCCGGGTCTCACAAAAATTTAGAAAAATATCCATAAATTTTTAAATATTAATTTATGGGGCCCTATAAAAAATCAGCTTCAATGGATATTGGTAAGTATTATTTTTGGATTTGTAGGGCGAATTGAGCAGTTTTGTCCATATGAATTCAAAAGTAATATTTACCGATATTCGTTGGAGCTGATTTTTTTATAGGGTCCCATAAAATAATATTTAAAAATTTATAGATATTTTTTTAGATTTTTGTGGGATCTGAAATAGATCCAAACACGTTTTTTCTTGCGTAATTCCCTGCAAAATTTTCTTGCTATTAGAATTTCTGTTTGTGTTCTTGGAGAAATTATTCATTGCCCCAAGGGCAAGACGTCTATTTTGTCAGGTGGTGTCTCTCACCAATAAAAATTTGCCTTGTGGGTACAATTGTCAATCAGAAAGTCTATCCCCGTTTGAGGCATTAAATCCATGACACATGTTCTTCTCTCTCCACTAGACATAGCCTTCTCCTTCTCTCTAAAATCATAGGTGTGTAGATCGATCAAAAAATTCAAACTCAAGTTTTGTGTATCAAAAGCCAAAACCTGCAAAAGGACCAAAGACCCACAAGATTAAGGGGTGTTCCGGTAACAATTTGAGGGAAAAAAAGAGAGTAAGGCATTTTACCACGTCGTTCACATAAATCAACAAATTTTGATATTTTAGCATGCTGTTCATACTAACTTGTCAATAAAACCTTCTTTCTCAATAATTTTTTACTCACATACACATCTACAATTTATTTATTACCGAAAATAACTTGACATTTCTCAACAAGTTATTTACTACCGAAAACACCTAACAACTTGATTGTAACAATTTTTTTTCACAATTTACTACCAGAAACACCCTTTAAGGCTCCGTTCCACTAATTAGGAGTGCTTAAATTTTAAATTAAAGGTGATATATGGTGAGATAATGACTTATCTCGTAAAGCGTAAAATAAGTACTAAAAAATAAGAACTTTAGCGGAATAGGGCCTTAAAAAGACCCGATATGTTATGCTTAGATTGTTATACCTTTTCATTTTTTGTCCTTACTCAAAAAAATTGTGCTTTTGTTAGTTTTGCGTTAAAATTTTGTAAATTATTTATTCATTTCGATGAGAGAAATCGAAAGAGTAGAAATTCTGAATTTTATCCAAATATTTTTAAAAATATCCAAGATAAAGCCCAAAAAGCAGACTTAAAATAAAAATTATGACTTTTACCCAAGTATTTTGAAAATATTCAAGATAATGCCTCTTGGATATTAAAAAAAAATAAAAATACTAGGATAAAAGTAAAAAAAAAAAAAAATTGTCCGATTCCTCTCATCGAGACGAATCAATAATTCACACAAATTTGTTGCAAAACGAATAAATGCAATTTTTTTAATAAAGACAACATAAAAAAAGCCAAAAATTCAAAGTTCTCAAACACATTACATCATATACTAGAGTATAAACTACGGTAAATACATACACATCCACTATCCAGTAACAAAGATTCAATAGAAATTGCGAGCTTGACAGTTTGGGAGTCGGAGAGAAGATAACCAAATTTAACAAAAATAAATACATATATGTATAAACGCATGCATATACAAGCTATTGTATATGTTACATATATATTATTATTTTTTATTACTTAAATATCTTGCGGTCTGGTTCGGATAATCTATGATTTTCAAATGAAAATTCAATCTTAGTCTGTATCTCACAATTTTTTAATTTTCAAATTCATGTCCGAAGCAATAATTCACGGATAAAATTCAAAAGGTACTCGTATCAAATTGATTTGGACTGGTTTCACCATTCATCGAATTTTTTGTGTGTAGCCAATCTACACGCCTAGTGGACGGGTGGAAGAGGCATGCTTGGAAGCGGCAGCGGGTATTGGCGATGGATTCGTCAGAGGAGAGCAAAGGCATCAGAAGGGACGGACGGCGGTGGTGATTGCTAGTGGACGGGTGGACAGAAGAGGCGTCGATAGAAAGAAAGAAGGGGAAGGGAAATTATTAGGTGTTTTTGATAAATAACGAGAACTCTGTGGTCATTAGTGATTTGAACCGTTAGATTTTATAGTTGCCATGTGTCACATTATTAATAGGACTTGAGGATCCTCCAATTTTAGAAGGATTGGAGAGGAGCCGGACTCGTAAGTTTGTAACCAAGAGAGAGAGAGAAAAGTCTGTCTAGTGGAGAGAGAAGAATGTGTGTCAGCGGATATTTATTGGTGAAAGGTGCCACCTGACAAAATGACATGTTGCCCAAAGGGCAACGAATAATTTCTCGTGTAACTGGGTCCTCTGAACAGTGAACAACCCCAATTTCAGATGTACTGATTAATGACATATACTCTGGTTTCCTGTTGTACGTGTCCTGATTAATTTCAGTTGTACTGACGTACAGATAGCATAGGTAGAATGTAGGGCTCTCTCGCTCTGCATAGCTATTTCAATACTCCACCAAATGGGTTCGAACTTTGAATCCAGTGTGAACAATATATTTTTTTCAATATAAATGTGTGTCAATCAAGTATTAAACGGTATCCGATTAATATGATTTTTCGGCAAAGGTTTGATGAGGTCTACAACATGAATGGGTCCGATCATTCTTGTGGGCCCAGGATGTACCCAGAAAAGTAGAAATCGGAAGAAAGTACAACTTGAGAGGAGTCGGTTCCTTGATATGATTGGAAAAAGGCACTGATTTTGCCACTCCTATTTTCTATAATGACACTCCCCTTTGTGTCTCTATTAGGTGATTTGTTTTGTGAGAGAAGGAGAGTGCGGTTAGAGAAAAGGGGAGTGATAAAATCAATTCCCCGAAGAAAAAAAAAATTGAGAAAACTGCTTGTTTCTTGGAGTATTCAACAACAAAAATGACACATTCTTAGAGCACAAAACAGAGAGACTCATAATTACTGACTCCAGTACAATAGCAGCAGATTCCATTGCTCTTGCATTTTGGAAAAAAAACACTACGTCCCAGACGTTTATCAATCAACAGGAGTGCTTGGAACACTCAAGGACGAGCTGGTGCAGGACTGCTGCCGGTGAGTCTGCCACCACTCCCAGTGCATCTCGACGCCAGGGTTAGGGAGGAACGTATAGTCACCACCGGGTACAAAGAAATGAGGGGTAATATGGACATTCAAAGTTGAAAAGTTTTGAAATAAGCACACCATTTTGGGACATCTCAATAAAAAATAAGGGCATAACAAGGTGGGACGATAGAAGTATTTTTTAACCTAGGGCGATAAATAAGCCGAGTCAAGCTTGGGGGTGTTTCTACTAAATTAAATGGACTAAAACCCATGTTTTTATGTATTTTAGGCAGGTTAGTATTCTCGCATACATCAACTAAAATGTCATTTACCATAAACACCATGACTATTGTCATCAGCCTGAAGACAAATATTTAGCTGAAAGTTTGGCTTGAACTATTGTAGCGAGCTTCCCATTTCGTTTAGTCTTGGCTTGTGTACCTTAAGAGATTATCTTAAATGAGTTTCTATTAATCCTGTTGCAAGTTGAGCTTGATTTGTGTTATTAGCCTTGGAGCACAACTAAATTTACTGGTCAAGCTTGTAATATGTAGGAGTTTCAAAATGCGTTCAAAGTTAGCTTGATAATCTCGAACCTGCTCGTAATGCGGGAACATGAGTCGAGCTTGAATAACTTGGCTCGTCTTGCATCCATAGTTGAACCCTTCTATTTTCTTCTGGACAGAGACTTCAAGTACTAATTAGTATTCGATAAGGTTTTCTTGGTAACTCCTAAAACTGGTGTTGGAAATATTGAGATATGAGTGCTGTTCTGGTGGAATATATTTCGAGCACATAGGACTAACTGTGCATTCTTATGGCTGCATGCAACTTTCCCTTCTTTTATTTCCATTTTTTTTCCCCACGGCAAAACGCTTTTTGAGTTCCTCACTTTTGGAGGTATATGAGGTCTGCTATTATTTCAATCAATAAAATTCTCTGAGTAGTCACTTTGTGCTTATATTGTCAAAAGTAGGTTTGTCCTCGGTTCTCCGCATCTATATCCCCATTGGTTGAGGATTACACGAGTTCAACCGATTACACGAGTTTTGTTATTGTTGTTTTTTTCCCACCATTTGATAGGTGAGGGATGGGAAGGGTTTCACAGCTTTAAGCCATAAATTGATGAGCCACATTTAACTTGCCCAACCACTGGTCTCTGTCCGGTTACTAAATGAGAAAAGACTCTTTTGCTTTCCCGGGTCCTTGGGGACATCTGAACAGTGAACACCCCCAGTTTCAGTTGTACTAGACTGATCCATTTTTTTACCAGTTGGTATTCTGATTGTACTCATCAATTTCATTTTTACTTGTACTGTCCTTCACAAAGGGAATGTCAGTGTCTACGAATGTAGGGAGAGATTTTTTTGGTACCGGGTGGGTATATCCCACGTGGTACCCGCTCGGTACATTCGGACCGTCCAATACACTTTTGGATGGCTTGGATTAAAACCATCTCTCTCCTCTCATCCCAACACTTTCTCTTTTTTTTTCCTCTCTCCAACCCCGAGCCGTCAAAAAATGTAATGGACGGCTTGGATGCGCCGAGTGGGCACTACGTGATATCCACTTGGTACTGAAAAATTTTCTGAATGTAGGGGGAGTACATTCATTCTCTCTATACATGGCAAGTTGAATATTCTAGGCCAGTACGCACATATATTTATACCTGTCAACATGTATTACTAAAAAGTATGGTCGAAGAAAAAATGCATGAGAAAACTGCTTGATTCTTATTCAACAACAAAAACGATACTCCATCCTAAGAGCACAAGACTCAGTAACTAGGACTCCACAGTACAGTAGCAGCAGACTCCATTGCAGCACTTGCATTTTAAAAAACACACCACGTCCACTACGTTTTATTAACCAAGAGGAGCGCTTCGAAGACTCAAGGACGAGTTGGTGCAGGACTGCTGCCACCACTTCCCGGATTCGGCACCTCAACGCCAGGGTTAGAGGGGAACGTATCGTCACCATTGGGTATATAATTAGCTGCTGCTTGCCTCATCACCCCTACTGGATCCAGTGCTGCCCCCACAGGTGCCACCAAGGCCGCCAGTTGATCCTCCACTGGTGCCGCCATAGCCACACTGATTGAT
>BPLS01000172.1:38484-85933 GCA_019656275.1 Rhododendron kiyosumense | reverse complement strand
GGGGAAATGTCCCGTGACTGACCATTGTTCTTGACATCACGAGTACCATCGGTTTCGCGGGGGCTTGCTTCAGTTGGACGAACATGGATTGTACGATCGGCAGTGGTAGAGCAAGGATTTTGGGGGGGGGGAGGGGGGTGCGCACAGTTTAATAGATATAATTTTTTTATCGGAAGATATACTTATTATAACATAAATTTTTTTTTTTCAATACATTACATTTGTTTTGAAATGATACTAGCCTAATACAGTTAAAGTATACTAATCATTTTTTATTTTTTTTTAGGCTACTTCAACTGTTACATACTTATTTTTTATTTATGAAGGAAATTGAGAAATGAGAATGTAAAATAACCGTTTTTTAATGAAATCAAACTAAAATTATCAAGATAATTAGTAGGTATAAATAAATAAGTATCAATAATAATAAAAATCTGGTATAGACAAAATAAAATTTTTTAAATTCGGGAGCTCGGGGTGCTAGGGTCGGGGAGATCCCAACACCCCTCGGCCCCAACAAAGCTCGGCCACCGACGATCAGTCCAATTGTACTCTGAGGCCCACATAGCGAGTCTAGTTGGAGAACCCAAGGACTGAGGTCTATGTCTGGCTTGCATGGATGACTTAGCAATCAGTCGGATTCTACTTGGTGCTTGAGTGACACGTTCGGGACAGTGCGTGCTCAGCCATGTGCACACCGAGCGTCATGCATAACATCATCTACCTCAACGATTACGGATGATGTCATAGGGCTCATGTCTAGTACATACCTACTAATTACGGAGCAAGTAGACTTTTCGTATGAAAGCTGAAGGAGGAAATCCTAAACAGGTTGCCCTTATCCCTTCTCTACTAGTGTCTAATTTAGACATCGGAGTGCTCTTCGATCGGTTGAATTCAGTCGGGCAACGCTAACTTATTCCTTGTTTTGCAGACTTGCTCAAAAGGAGGAGGAGGAGGAGGCGGCTCATTCCAAGGATCCGTACATGGAGTGAATCACCACCCCACACTTGTGGACCCAATAATTGCATGTTTCGTGATCGCTTGTGAGACCGGTGCGGCAAAAATTGTACTCCCCATCTCGCAAGTATGGACATTCAATTGTTGTGATTCTTGTTTTATTGTTCCTGTGTACGTATCCATGACTAAATTAAGCAAAAATGTTAAAGCGAGCAGGTTTGAGTAAAAATAAATGAAAGGCTCCATATTTAAGAATTTGCTCTGTTCTAAGGTTATATGTTTAAAACATTTTAGATGCTATCAATTTCTTTGGAGCTAGTTCATACTGAGCAAAAGCTCTGGCTTTATTGGGATCCCCGTAAGTGAGCTGTGGAATTGGTCACTCAAGATTAATTGAGATATGTGAAAGCTGATCCCGACACCTATGTTATAAAAAAAAAAAAAAAAAAAAAAGAGATTGAAACATACTTACGCACACTAGCCCTTTTCTTTTCCTTTTCCTTTTTTATTTTTTGCGAAGGAAAGGAATATGCATTAGCCGATTGGTGAGCTGATTCTAGAGATATCCCAAAACACCAGAAATTTCAGAGTGCCGAGCAGGTATATTTCACATGGTGTCCGCTCGGAACTTTCGAGCCGTCCGATACACTTTTAGATAGTTCAGATTAAAATTTTTTCTCTCCTCTCACCCCTCCTCTTTCTCTCTCTTTTCTCTCTTTAAATTCGAGCCGTCCAAAATTGCATTGGACTGCTTGGATGTGCTGAGTGGACACCACATGGTACCCACCCGGCATTGAAAAATTTCTCCCAAAACACAGAGTACAGCAACTGGATACCTTGGCTTTAATTTTTATTTTATTTTTGATCCGATACCTTGGCTTTAATTCAATTAAATTAACTTCTTTTTCCATTTCATAGAAAAGAAGTTGGCTAACTTTTTCCCACAAAAAAAACTTTTTCCCACAATGAAAAAAGTGGATAAATGGCCACCTATTTCCACTAAACTTTGTGATGACTTTTTTTTAGCTTTTTGGATATCTTTTGCTACAAAGAACAGATAACAGCAAATAAAGCTCAAATTCAATTCCTTGCTTTATTTTCTTTTCGAGTATCAAAATGGAAGTGGGGTGAAGGAATCGCCTTTTATGTTCGATACACACTACTCTCTCTCTCTCTCTCTCTCTCTCTCTCTCTCTCTCTCTCTCTCTCTCTCTCTCTCTCTAACTTTGTTGTGTCGCTTTATTTGTTTGTGAAGCTCAAAATCTCGCACACTTTGCGATTGTAGGAGTCTATTAGATTAGCAATTTTTTTTTATAAAAATAATAATTAATACTACTTTTCATGTGTTTAATTAGCAAAAATATGACAGACAATCTGAGAAATAAAAATTCTTGTACATCGTACTAATGCATGTAAAGTTGTCTTTCTGTTGTCTAGAGGAAAAATACTCTCTCCATCCCCATTCTTTTGTTCCTTGTCCTATCCCAACTGGATAAAAAAAATAATTATAACTTTTAATTGATAATACTATTTATATGTAATATGGATTTTATTTGATAGATATGTTTTTTTATCCGCGTTTGATAGATCGATCTCAATGTGCTTTTTTTAAACAATATTTTCAAAATCACCTAAAAAATTATAGATTACAAGATATAATCAATTGAAAAGTGGTACGGACTCTTAAAAGAGACTAAAGAATGGGGATGGAAGGAGTACAACGGGAGTACTAGAAGAAAGAATTTCGAAAAAAGGAAGCTATGACTGGGTTTTACGTATCCTACCCATCTGATAATCTCTTATTTTTATCGTAGCGAAATTTTCTCTCTCGTGAATACAAGTACTACATTTCAAAAAAAAAAAAGAAAAAGAAAAAGAATACAAGTACTATATATCAAGGCCAAATACATAAATTAGATGTTTAATTATCTTTTTGTACATACGTGTTTATTTTGGCAGGTGCTTTCGTTGGCTTTCTGACGGAAGAGTAATAATTTCATTGATAGTAATAAATATTACAATCGTTGGTGCGTATCTACTACCCGTTCGGTTAAATAAGTCAATTGATTTATTTTTTTGTTTTTATTCAAAAAAATTTCGTATTTGTTAATTTTTTGGGGATTATTGTATCGCCATAACAAGAGGAATCTAAAAAAGTAAAAAATTACAATAGAAACCTAATTTTTTTAAATAAAGACAAAAATAAGCGAATAAGCCAATTTTTTCGTCTTTATTAAAAAAAAGATTTCGATCATAATTTTTTACTTTTTAAGATTTCTCTCGTCATGACGATGCAATAATCTCCAAGAAATTGACGAAAAACTAACAAATACGAAAAAAATTTGAATAAGAACAAAAAAGAAGAAGCCAGTTGGCTTTAGCCAAACGGGATTAATTGAAATTGTTGTCACTGATTTCCAACAGATAGTGCTCCCTTAATTGAATGCCACCCTGTTTATAACCTCAATGTGACAATATTGTAGGCCTGACCATTTTTTTTGTAGCTTAAAATGTTGCCGCCATACTGTCTCCTATATAAACTATCATCCAAAGTGACATTGTTAAATCAAACCCATTGATTTATTTATTTTAGTGACAAGGTGGTGATCATATTGAATTCCAGTTAAATAACAGCAATTAACCACTAACCCACTTGGGCAAATGGAATAAGATATAGAAACCTTTGTAGTTTTTCTAATGCATCAGAACAAAATATCATGATTAAAAGTGATGAATATTATTATATTACTGTAACCTTCGGCCTTAGGATTCTGGTGGTTCAAACAGTTACATTAAGACCCAAAGAAGAAGAAGAAAAAAACAAGAGGTTGACTGAGGTGCCGTTCCGCTTTCATTTTAATTCTTGTTTTTAAAATAGAAGGTAATTTCAAACTTAAATATAATAAAAATAAAAAATAATTTTTCAATTTTTTTTGCACCGTTTAAAAGATCTCAATGAAACATATCAAACAAGATCTATATTAGTAGGAAAATTATTTGCGTAAATACATGATTTTTGGACTTGAAATTGCCTTTATTTTCTAAGAAACCGGAACGGTGCTTGAAGGAAGGTTAGGTATTTGGGGCCGGTGACCTTAGATCCAGGCCATTCAACCAAATCAGAATGGGATTTGGAGATCCTGTAGTGAGTAAAGTGATTGCAGGGTTATATATATGGTATTAATGTTAATCGACTCTTAGGGGTTGACTTGTTAGTGAAAGGCTTGAAATCAAGATTTTGGGATTTGTTGCTTCCTAGATAGATCTTAGGTTTGAAACTTCTTAGATTCTATTAGCATTTTTAGGAAGATGACTTTGATTAATTGAGTACCCCCGTTAGTGGATGGTAGGAGTAATCCCGATTAGTTGAGGTGAGCGTAAACTCTCCGAACATCCCGAGTTATCAAAAAAAGGTGACTTATAGGTGCAGGGTTTGCCCTCGGTATCAAGTTCGAAACCTTCTAGGTATTATCACCTCTTATGGGGCTAGTCTGTGAGCTTCTCATTAGTGCCAAGACATCCTGAGTTATAAATAAAAGTGTTAATCAATTCATGTTTTATATTTGGTGAAGCCTGAAAGCATAGAACGGCCAACTTGATACCTCCTTATCGTCATCCAATTGGATGGTAGAAGGTTTAAGATATTGATATGTGATGTATTACGCTGTTTGAATTTTTCTTTCTTAAATGTTTGTTGACATATCGACCCAATGTACGGATGTACCTTAAGCCATAATTTAACGGCCAACTTGATGCCTCCTCATCGTCATCGGATTGTAGAAGGTTTAAGATATTGATACGTGATGTATTGTGCTGTTTGAATTTTTCTTTCTTAAATGTTTGTTGACATATCGACCCAATGTACGGATGTACCTGAAGTCATAATTTGCATCAACGTACAGTATTGAATATTCAATTAAGAGCACGGGTACAGTGTGAAGATTGAGAGTAGGAGGCCTCGGTGTATACCTCAGACTCAAGCTTTTTGTTTACGATGAAGCCCATTTGACTAGCCTTCCCCATCTATGGTCTTTTGTGAAGCCCATTTGAGTGGCCTTTCTCTTCCGGCCCATGTTGGGTCACTTTTCCCACTTCTAAGGTCTGTCATATACAACGCCCAATTGGGTGGCCTTTCTTTCGAGGCCTGTGTATGGTCACTAGTCCTAATCTGGGCTTTAAACGGAGGCTAACCCAAAGAGGGATCAGATCTTATCTGTCCTCCTTTGCGTAGGTGTGAGCGGTTAGCGCAGGCATGCCAGGAATAAATCACAGCTCAATTTGATGGAGCTAGGAATATGGCCTTGATTGGACTTCTACTTCAAACAAACATATGTGGCTTAGCGGTTAAGCCCCAAGAGATTTTTTTTTGCCTCAACGAAGAGAACTTCAAATTTTCTCACCGTGGGAAATGTGGAATCAAAGTAAAAGCTTAGACCCAAATGAAGAACTCCATTACTAGGTGAATAACGAAGTTTGAAACGGAAATGGGAAAGGGACAAAGGAAATGAAAATAACACGAGAGGGTGAGTTTCTCCTAAACTTATACTGTAAGAAATGAAGTTGGTTTTGTCCTGATTGGAAATTTTCGCATTTGTTAGTTTTGCGCCCAACTTTTATGGATTATTGATTCGTCTCAATAAAAGATTATTTCATTTATTTTGCTAAAAAGTGGTTAATTTCTCAAAATACTTAGGTAAAAGTATTTTTTTTTTACTTTTACTTTTCCGATTCTTCTCATCGAGACGAATGAATAATCCACAAAAGTTAGGCACAAAATTAACAAATGCGAAAAAAATTCAAATAAAAAAAAAAATAGCTTAATTTCTTATAAGTTTAGAAGAACTCTCTAGGCTTGAAATGGAAATGAAACTGAAAGGATTGAGCGACTAAAGAAATGGAAAACGGTGCTGGAAGTACTAGTAGGAAATTATAACAATTGGAGCAAAGGTTACTCAGGTTCCCACCTCCAGGGGCGACTGTTCGCAGCCTTATATTTTCTCCCTAGCCCATTATATTTCGGTAAATAGTTGTTGAAAATCATACATAACATTTCGGTAAATAGTTGTTGAAAATAAGATCATATTTCGGTAACTACATGTCGAAAATATGTTCAACCTTCGGTAAACAACTGCCGAATATACATTTTCGGTAAATAGCTGTTGAAAAAAATATTATATTTCAGTAATTGGATGCTGAAAATGTATCTCAATTTCGGTAACTAACTGTCGAGTATAATTGAAAATTTTTAATGGGCTAAGGGAAAAAATACGGGGCTGCAAATAGCAGCCTCCCCACTTCCTTGCCAACGGGCTTGTAGCCCAACAACACTTCCTCACCTCTTCTACATGAAAGGCGATTGAGGGTTCGATCTCGCTAAGAGCGAGAGCAAGCGCGAGTGCTTGGTGCGGTGGTTGATATCCTTTGGGCTTGTTTCACCTATATGCCGCTTAGCAGTACCCATTTTTCATCCCTTCAAGAGTAGGCTAGATAACTATCGACTGAAAAAAAAAGACAAAGACATAACTACCCGTTTATCATGGGCTTATTTTCTTGGATGCCATTTTTCAAGTACATGGATACCAACTGTAATTACTATGATTAGTCTATACTATACATCTTATTCCAAGGGTGTGAGCTTCCTGTGATCTTAAATAAGCTCTTCAAGTGCGGACCTCCCAATTCTCCCATTTCTCGATTGAATTTCGATGATTCGAGCCGCTCAATGTGATCAGAATGTGATTTTAAGGTTACCAGCGAGAAATTGGCAAAAAAAAAAAGACCGAGAAGGGCTTGATTTGAGCAATTTTTTTTGAACTGTTCAATAAAAAACTGTTCGGATGAAGCCCTTCCCGACCATTGTTTTTGACGATTTAGTGTGGATGCCCTTAAAATCACGTTTTAATTACATTGAGCGGTTCGGATCATTAAAATTTGATCGGAATCTATAAGATTCACACTTAAGCTAAGTAGGGGATCTCTCATAAGAAGGGGACTCATGTATATGTATATATATAAAGGGAAAATTTCAAAAAAACCTCCAATGAATACGCGCAATGTCCCATAAGCCTTCAAACTTATCGAAATATCAATTAGACCTCTGAACTTGTCATTCCGTTAACAATTATGCCTCTACCGCCGATTTTTTGGCATGTACAAACGGCAAACGCTGACGTGGCACCCTATGTTTGCAAATAGGCCTCCAATGGCTCCAAACTTTAGAAACCTCATTTTTCCCTTTGAACTTTAACACCCTCCAATTTACACCCTTACCAAAACGACAACGTTTTGGAGCCAAAACGACGTTTTGCCATGTTAAAAAAAAAAAAAAAACATTTCCCAAATCTGAGTTGCCTTCTCCCTCTCCCCACCATTACCACCTCCCCATGCATCACCACCATCTTCCCGCCCTCACCACCATGTACAAACGTTATTATTATTTTTTTAAACGTGGCAAAACGACGTCGTTTTTGGTAAGGTTTCTACTTTCTAAAGTTTGGAGGCCTATTTGTAAACATAAGATGCCACGTTAGCGTTTACCGTTTGTTCATGCCAAAAAATTGACAGCAGATGCATAATTGTTAACGGAGTGACAAGTTCAGAGGTCTAATGGATGTTTTGATAAGTTTGGAGGCTTATGGGACATTGCGCGTATTCATTGGAGGTTTTTTTAAAATTTTCCCATATATAAAATAAAACAGGATTGATCACCACACTGCATATATACAAGCTAGGAATTTCCCATGTAATCTCCTCACGAGATTTTCATGTTTGATTAACTTGATGTTTTAATTTGCATGAATATCTCACGCATGATCGTGGCGGGTCTCATTTTTTGTGAAAAAAAATATTCAATGCAATGGTTATTTATAACGCTCTATCACATGACGTGACCCTTTTACATATAAAGGTGGAGGCATAACAAATAACCGTCGCTTTGGAAATTTATTTTCCAATCCTATAATGATTACATAAGATCATACGGAAAAAATCACAAACAGAGGAGGATCCAGTCTCACCATATATACCACATGACAAAATATTGAATCTATATCGATATTTAGTTCTATATATCTACCTGAAATATCCAAAATGTTAACCTCATTGTTAATAAACTTGACAAAAATAAAATTCCCAATAATAATTTAAATTATACTAATATAAAAAATTTGCTACCACTGAAAAAGTAGCTCCAATTTATCTTCCTCTCACTAGAGCCTTCTCAGCCGTCTCCATCTCTTGTAGTATCCTAGCCTTCCTCTTCGCCGGGAGCGGCGCAGTCGGGCCGAAACTGATGTAATGGCCGGAAACGGCGTTAAGGGCCGAGTAGATATCCCGGAAGGAAGCCCGGCCCAGCAGTTCTTTCTCCTTCCTGTACTTGGCCACCCACGAGTTGGAGGCCTCTCTCAGCTCCGCCACAGCCGCCGGCACGTTGGGGTCGGTTTTGTCCATGTTTATGGTGCTTCTGATCTTGCTGATCACCTCTTCTGCGTCCTTCACGTACTCTTCGTCCTCGGCGGCCCGTGCCGGCGTGGCAGGGAGGAGGAATGATGGAGAGAGGATGCCGGCCGCGGCGAGGGATAGGAAATGGCGGCGGCGGGGATGTGATGTGGTCGTGGTGGTGGGAAGAGTGAGTTTGGATTTTATGATATTTGGTTTGGTGGTGGTGGGAGTGATGAGGGTTGGAGAAGCCATGGTTGAAGTGGAGATTGGGGAGGGGAGAGAGAGGGAGAGAGAGAGAGAGAGAGGGAGTGGTGGTGGAAGAGAATGTGATTTTAGTAAAAGGGAGAGATGTGGTTTTTTGCCACGCAGGCTTATCACCTTATCTTCAATTTTGGTTTATGGATGAGAAAAGGTTCGATTAGATTTTGGTGTGATTGTACCATATGCTTGTGTACTTGTGCGGACCAAACTGATTTATACCTTTAAAGTATTGTCTGTGAATTAATGTTCCGGATACAGATTTAAAATTTAAAAACCGTAAGATACGGATTATAATTGAATTTTCATTTGCAAATCGTAGATTATCTAAATCGGACCATGAGATATTTAAAAAATAAAAATATAGTATATATATTGCATAGTAAATAATTATAATTTTACAGCTATTTTTATAAATCATTTGTAACTACTACCATTTGACAACATCGTATACGGTATACCAATATAAACTGTTGAACCTAAGGAGGTAAAGTGCAATTTTAATTGTAAAAGGAAAAGCTGTATACTCGTTTGAGTGGTTTTGTTGATTTTTTTTTTTTTTTTTAATTCTCGTGCCGCGCTCTAGAGAATAGAAGATTTATATTCATGTTTTTTTTTTTAAGTACTTTGCTAACCTAGAACTAGAATTCTTACTTGGATATTTGATGACTTGATGTAATGAGTTTTAGAACTCAGAAAGTCTACACACACATATTCTATGCACAGATTTCGTTGTGGGGCCCACCACGGGTCCCACACAAATCATCGGAGCCGTTGATTAAATGTAAAACATTTTTTCAAGGGTCCCTGTAAAAAATAAGCTCAATCTGATACCTATAGTGCTCGATCCAACCATATAACTTTTCATTATCCGAAAATCTGAATGAAAAGTTAGATGGTTGGATGAAGCACCTATAGGTATTGGATTGAGATAATTTTTTACGGAGGCCCTTGAAAAAATGTTTTACATTTAATGAACGGCTCGGATGATTTGTGTGGGACCGTGGTGGGCCCCACAACAAAATCTGTGCACAGATTGCTGTGTGTAGCAGGACTCTTTAGAACTTGGAATACTTGCTAAATACTTACTGTAATAATCTTTTTTCCATTTTTAGAGTATAGAATCATGTATTTACGGGTGATGGGGTACTTGGTTGATGCAATCTATGAACAAACTGTGAGATTTTTGGTCCAGACATGAATTTTATTTTTACAAGTGACCAAATCGTGAGAGTTTTGGTTCGGACATGGATTTTATTTTTTCAAAAAATAGTGACTCGCGAATAAGGATGGGATTCATAAGAATTAGATCCGATTCGGAGCGTGCGCAGCCCTACTTTCAAAGCACCAAAAAATAAATAAAAAATGGAGTAATTGATTTTGGACATACGCCGAGAATGTGCCCATCGGGTCCCTTGTTTTTGTCTATTTTTTGAAGGGCCCTTTACTTCTCTACTTTTTTTTTGGGCCAGAGGTATTCCAACAAAACTTAGGGCCCAATTTAATTGAAAATCCCAAAAAAAAAAAGCCCAAAAAATGAGTAGTAGTAACTTTTATTTAAAGAATCCAAACCCAATCATTGGAATCAAATGATGAAGAAACACCCATGGCCTTCATTTTACTTCCTTTTCATCATCATATGAAGAAGCTCTTTACTAGGGAATAAAATAATGGTCAAAGTGGGAGATTGACTGGAATCAATTATGATTGGCTAGCTCTAGTTTTGTACTAGATCTCATCCTTCTTGTCTTTCATTGTTTGATAATTTAAATTCTCATTTCTAGTTGCACATGATTATCTGGATCAAAAAATTTTATATCGGCTTTCTTTTTATATTCTGAACAATACTGTGTAGGCCGAAATTGGAATAGAAATGGGCCTTTGTGGGCTCAACTAGACTTCACCTGGGAGCGACTTGTGAGTTTTAAACTGTTGGGCCCCCGAGTATGTTACGAGGCAGCCCAATATTATTGAAGAAACAGAGTCTAACAGCTAGATATCACCTTCAACAAAAGGAAAAAAGGGAAGAAAAAAAAAAAAAACAGCTAGAGATGAAAATAAACAAATAAAAACAAAATATAAATTGCAGATGTTTAATTACCAATGATCAGACCACCATTTACCAATGTTTTCCAATGCTTTCCTTTTCGGGTGTTTTATGAATCAATTTTTTTTTTAAAATTAATCGAACGGGGGCTGGGGGTTGTTGAAATTTTTTTAAACCGAATAATATATTTTCTTTTTCTTTATTGGTTTCATCTATAAATTCCTCCAGTGACCTATGATTCATAGTTTTAAAATTGCAGGCCATGTTGTGTCGGCCCAGTCCAAAGAAATGATATAGAGACATTTTTTTCTTTCTTCTAGAAGTATGAAATGATAGAGCGTCGTCACATGGAAAATGAGATATTGTCCAAATCTGCCACGTGGAGCGAGTCTGTGTAGGTAGCAGCGTTCTGTGTTTTAACAAAAGAAAGAATAAGATAAAGACGGTGAAAACCTCAAAAAGATCTGATGGCTAATGCTCGTAGAGGTTTGCTCTTTTTTAAAGTCTCAAGCTCGGAATATCTCAGGTGCAATCAACTCCTTTAGGGCTCATTAATACAGTGCTAAATGGCGCTGAACACTTGATTATAAATGAATTAAAAAAGGGATAAAGATGGTGATTGTTGTCCTAACTTGTACCAAGTAGGTACAAATATTCTAATGAATACTTATCAAAAAAAATATTCTAATGAAGGGAAGGCCCATTCCAAGGATATGTCACTGTGTAAATTTGTATAGTACTATTTGCTAGGTCAAGAATTGCCTTCAATGAATTGAGTCAAGTGATCACCATTTCAAGCAAGGGTGTTCCAAAGTTTAAGTACTACTAAAAGTCGGATCCGGGGTCCTGTCGTGCACCCCCTACACTACATGTATAGTGCGACTTAATTCGGCTATCCATCTCGATAATGGAAGGCTCGGATTGTTATCCGAACAATAGATAGTTAGGATTTGTAGGAGTTCGGATTAAATTCGAGCCGTCCACGCCGAGATGAACGGCAAGATCGGTTGTAGTGTAGTGCGGCGGGTGCACTATAACCCCTCCCATTCCCTAGAAACCTCTATAATTTGTTGATATCTTTGGTGAAACTGTTAAATTTGGATAAATCCTCTTGGAAAAAGTAGACATGTTCTTGACAAATCAAACGTTCGGTTGGTTTTATTTTCTTGGAGTTAGGCAAATTTGTTTACAGAGGAGATAACGATACATATGTCTTGTGAATCGGTCAAATGAAAGAAGTTTCCAACGGCAGTATAGCTTTAGTAAATATCTCGTGTGTGGCTCATTCACAAGAGTCTCAGAAGTTCAAGTCCTAGTAAAAACAATGTAGTTGAGATTGATCAGAACTCCGGAGCATTGTGTCCTGCGTTTAGTCACTTATGCTTTGTTTGGATTGGAATTTGAAAAGTGTTTTTGAAAAATAGTAGGGGTAATGAGTGGAGAGAGATAGAGAGAAAAAGGTGGAAAGTAGGGGGAATTTTTTGAAAAATTCTTTTTGAATCGCGAAATGAACAAGGCATTAATCTTTCAAAATGACCGTCACTCTTGCGCTCTATAGTACTCACGCTCTGGACTCACGAACTCTAGTTGTTTGGTGGAGTTTTGAAATGTGCTTTCACGCTTCCGCACGCGCATCTACATCTGCACGTGTATTATGTGACTTAGGTCCCGCTACTGACAACATGATGGAGTTAGGGGGTTACTAGTTTTTTATTATATGTTAAAAGTTCGATTGTATACGAAATTTCTTGGACTGAATATATCATGTGGCCGTACTAGCTCATGATTTGGTCCACAGAAGACTTGGACAAAATCTATCATCATGATCGCATGAGCATCTGAATGAACAACTACATAAGTATTTTTATCTATAATTAGCAAGAAATTAAGGGGATTTGGTCTCCCTCCTTTCTCCTAATAACATATTCGGGTGCTGTTAATGATAGTCAATCTTTGTTGCCGATTAAAAAATAAATAAAATTTAGTCACATCAATTAGGAAGCATGTATTAAAAAACTTGTGCAGGAGGACTTGGTCTCCATCCATTTTGCTACCGTGATCTCTATCCACTCTCTTGTTTTTTCGCAAATTGTAAATGATATTCGGACGGTGTTTTAATCCACTAAGAGATAAACCTTATTTGAAAAATCCGGTTTGATTTTTCTTGGTGTACTAGCTAGGATAATTTGGACAGTCGAAACTTGTCATATATCAATACTAGCCTAGCCTAGTATTGATAATTTGGATTCATAAAATCGTTTCGATTAAATGTTCCGATGGGCCATGGCTACGATTGTCTAGCCTAGTAGTGTCAC
This sequence comes from Rhododendron kiyosumense, assembly GCA_019656275.1. Taxonomy (NCBI): domain Eukaryota; kingdom Viridiplantae; phylum Streptophyta; class Magnoliopsida; order Ericales; family Ericaceae; genus Rhododendron; species Rhododendron kiyosumense. The sequence continues at coordinate 72,913 of BPLS01000172.1, read as the reverse complement.
CTTGGCTCTTACGAGCTCCGGTGCTCATTATACGGGATTGTATATATCCCGCTACCACCAACAAAAGAAGAAGAAGAAAAAGGGTTAGAGTGATCTAAAAAATTTAAAAAGTTTCTGGTTCGTGTGGGTACGAGTATGGTTTTAGTCCAAAGGAGAATTGGACCAAATCTGTCATGAAAATCTGGAACACCAGTAATTATATCTTATCCTATAAATAATAAGCGAGAAGGGGATTTGGTCTACCCCCTCCCGGCCTGTCAATAGATTTCCGGCGCCGATTATGATTAGTCACATCAATCTTATAGTCTGTGTTAAATAACTTGCGTAAGACTCACGGAGCTGATGTTGTTCTTGTGATCCATATTGCTACTCTGATCTCTATCTGCTCTTAATTCTTTTGTCAACTATAACGCAATTTAGATGGTCTATTATTAGTCCACGGAGAGATCGATAATCCTTCTTTGAAAAATTAGGGTTTGAGTTTTCTTGGCGTTGGAATAACTTGGCCTTTCGAAACTTGCCACAAGAGACAACGAGACATGTTGATAAATCCATAAAAGATTTGCTGCGAATGAGAGGTTCAAATCTCTCGTCCTATAAAAATGTTAAGAGATTACGAATTGGTGTGTTGATCAAATGAGATCGTATCACGCTACCAAAAAATATATTGATAGAGTTCCTAATTATTATTATTATTATTTTTTTGGAGAAAACAAACATATGCGAGGAGCAGAGGATTTCATCTCCCTCCTTAATTACTGCTAATAGGTTTCGGCGCCCACAGTAAGAAAGTAAACAGCATGCATTAAACAACTTCTGTCCAAGCTAAACAAATACTCCATCCATTCCATATTGGGGTCAACTACGAAAAATCGTATCATTTTTTAAATCAAAAATCAACTATTTCGTGCATAATTTTTTGAATTTCCTCGCATCAAATTAAAGTACTAATTGAAATGTTTAATACGGTGCGAAAAAATTTGAAAAATTGTACACGGAAGTAGTTGATTTTTTTATTTGAAAAATAGCAAAAGAGAGTAGAGAGTATTAGACTCCGAATATGGAACGGAGAGAATATACTTCTTGATTACTATGTGAGAACAAAACTAAATTCAACATTCAACCCCAAAAACAATTGACGAAGTTGTGATGGTCCCAAGCGCCCATTGATGGAGCGCAGACTTCTTTTATGAAACTATTTGCAAGAAGAAAATATAAACTAGAAGTACTCTCTCTTCGAACATACAATAATGAGATAAATTTTGTTTTCTTCAATTCAATAACAATCATCTTGCCCTGAGGCTTACATCCTTTTTAAATAATGATAGCATTCTACCCTAAAAAACTAAAAAAGAATTAAAATAATGAAAAGCTAAATCTAAGTCTTGGAGAACAATAATAATAATAAAATACAATCAACCTGAGTAAGAAAACCTAATATTCTAAGCAATTTATGCTAAAATGGAAATATCCATAATAAAATACTACTACTAATTTAGAAATTATAATATAAAATTCATATATTTCTAGAATATTAGCTTGCATCACCCACAACTTAAGTACTACTTAGCAAATCTTCCTCAACACGCCCTATGCGGAGGAATTATTTTATAGCATTTCACCTGCATTTTCTCTTTAGCTAACTTCTTGATGTTGGATTGATGTCTGAAAGCTCATTAGAATAAACTGATTTTACACGAGGCGAACTTAGATTTGAAATTTTCACACTTATTCGATATTGGTTTATGATTTTGTAACAACATTCATCCCCGATGTGCTTGGATTAGAAATTTATAAAAGCTGTTAATTAATCATATGCAAAATGAATAATATTAGCTTGTTTATTCCATTTATTCTAGCCAATTTTTCTTAGGATATTCCAATCCGTACGACACTGGTTTAGTGAATTTCCCACTTTATTTTCTCACTTTAGTTAAAGTCATAAATAAAGTTGGCCATTGCGTTTGCGGGTGAACTACTTGTAAAAAACCAAGGGTAATGATAAAAGGCTAATAGGTGATGGGACATTAGATAATGCAACTTGAGCATATGGACTATCAAAAAGGTCATTTGTTGTCTTAAGAGTTTGAAAACTCCTGTTTTTGACATGGGGACATCGAGTAAGGCGTAAATGCGCTTATAGACATTTGTTAATTGAATGCGGACGTGCCAAGACGCGTCACTCTTAACGTTGAACGATTGAATATCGTTTATCTAACTTCTAAATGAGAGTGAATGCATGTGACTTAAAAGGGAAAACCATAAAATGGTTCGAGGGTTGCCACAACGGAGTAATGGACTTAATAATTTTCTAACCGTCTAAGAAAAATAAGAACGGAAGTAATAAAAGAAATTAATCAAACTCCATTAACGGTTTAAAGAAGTTGGTGGTTACAAGGAAAAGAAAATGGTGCTGGACCAAAGGTAAAAAAGTACAGGGTACTCAGTGCATATATTGAGTGTAAACGAAAGAAGCAAACTTTGCTGGAAAGTTTGATCGTTGGATAACTAGTACTGCTGCGCTTGATTAGTGTTGGAATCCGTTTTTCGTCTACCAACATTGTACTTACTACTGATTACATGAGAGAGAGCATGCCGCGCGAAATGGGGTAGAGAACATGGGCCACGCTTTTGTAGAAGTGGAGAACATTTTCTTGCACTACTTTGTCTCCATGCTTGACAAGTGTCCCTGTCTTTGCATATTCAACCACCAAATTGGTTTTTATTTATTTATTAGAGTATGTTATTTTTTCGCAATATATTATTTTTAATTTAAAAAATAAGTATGTGTTTGAAAAATAACTACTCATACTTATTTTAGTCAGTGAAATACATCTTGGCGGAAAAACACTTTTACACTAAGGCCCTGTTTGGGATAGGACTGGAAAAGTGAATTGCCGTTTAAAAAGTGTGTTAATTTGGTTGGATTTTTATCCTATGAATTACAAATCCCATGGGAATATCAATCCCCTCCATCTCATGGGATTTAGTCAACCCAGGGGTGGTATTACTAATCCCTCCCCCATGGGATTGGTGGTGAATGACTTTTATATCCATCTTTTTTACTTATTTTGACACAACTGCCCTCATTATATATATATATATAGGGCCCTTCTAATGCGGATGCCCGCATTCAAGTAAGTTGCGGAGTTTGCCTTTCTCGATCGAATTTCGATGATCCGAGCCGCTCAATGTGTTCAGAACATGATCTTAAGGGTACTCGTGAGAAATCAACAAAAAAAAAGGATCGGGAAGGGCTTCATCCGAACAGTTTTTGTTTATTTTTTATTGAACGGTTCAAATAAAAACTACTCAAACCAAGCCCTTTCCGGTCATTTTTTTTTCCGATTTCTTGCAGGTACCCTTAAAATCACGTTATGAACACATTGAGCGGCTCGGATCATCAAAATTCAATTGGGAAAGGGGAGAAATGGTGTGGTCCGCAACTTGCTTGAATGCGGGCATCCGCATTAGAAAGGCCCATATATACATACATATATATATATATATATACACAAAAATCTTCAAGTAAGGACCTTAAATGTGGACTACCCATTTCTCACCTTTCCCGATCTGATTTCGATGATCCGAGCCGCTCAATGTGTTCAGAACGTGATTTTAAGGGTACCCATGAGAAATCGGCACAAAAAATGACCGAGAAGGGCTTGATTTGAGCAGTTTTTATTTAAACCGTTGAGATAAAAAACAAATAAAAACTGCTCTGATGAAGCCATTCCCTGTCTTTTTTTTTGCTAATTTCTCGCTAGTACCCTTAAAAGCATTTTCTGAACACATTGAGCGGCTCAGATCATCGAAATTCGATCGGGAAAGGGAGATCCGCATTTTATTAAAATAAGGTAGTCCTTATAAGAAGGGGACTCATATATATATATATATATATATATATTCCTATTATATTGTTTCTCAAATAAATTATCATATTTATTTGGGAGTACAATTAAAAATTATTATTCAATTCTCCAATTTTGAATTCGTTTGAACCACTGCGAGTCTCTTATTTTCTTAATCATTTTATTCTAAAGGGTTATAAATAATTTTTGTTTATATGGCTTTCATTTAGCACCCCGTAAAGCAAATACTTAATTTTTAAAGTCCTAAAGATAAAATTAAATTATAACCCTTTAGAATAATATGATTAGAATAATAAAGTCTTTTCATTGGTTCAAATGGATTGCAAATTGGAGCAATTAATTTTTAAAAAAATTGTAGCATTTTATTTTTATACTGTTTATATATTAAAAAAATGGTTAAAAAATTTTAAGTGTTATGATTTTCAATCTATTTGAATCGGTACCAAGATCTTATTATTTTAATCATATTATACTACTAGCTCATAAATAATTTTTGTTTCTACGACTTTCATTTAGAAACCCGTAGAGCAGATACTTGATTATTAAAGTTTTAGAGAAAAAAATTGATCATAACCCTTTTAGGATAAAATATTAGAAAAATAAGATTTTCGCACCAATTAAAACGAATTGAAAATTAGAACACTTAATTTTTTAATCATTTTTAATATATAAAAAATCTAAAAAAATTAATTTTGCATAATTAATTTATTAACTATATTTTTAATGTTTGCTTCATTTTTTTTGATCCGCATGTTTGCTTTATTTTCATTTACCATTTTTTATATCAATTTGGGACAAGGGTAAAAAGGGAAATTGACAATTTTAGTCCAATCATATTCCATGTACAACAAACATGTTACGTAATAATCCTATCATTTCATGCAAAACAAATATGCAAATTACTAATCTCATTTCATTGTCAATCTATTCTTCTTGCCAATTGCAATTCTAATCATATCTTATAACAAATCCGCTCGAAACGAATTCTCCAATCAGGCCCAAAGGCCGTAAATGACAATTGACAAGCCATAAATATTTTACTCAAAAGAAGTGGTGGAGAGGACAGGACCCCACACTAATAGAAAAAATCACCCTTCACATTCATGGCTAAAATGAAGTAGTGAAAAGTACAGGAGAAGATCCAAATTCCTAATAGAGATGGACCCGGTTTCTTTGTTGTGCAATTGCATAAAGTTCATGTAATTGTATCACGAACATTTATCTTTATATTTAACGGTTTAGATTTTAAAAAAATTTCCGGGGAAAAGTTAATTCAATGGTTCAGATTTCAAAAAAAATTTCGGGGAAAAGTTTTTTGGGAAAAGCTTTTTTTTTAATCTCGACTGTTAAAAATATTATCCGATGGTTGTAAATACTCTAACTGCACCTCTGCAGTCCAAATGTGGATTGCAGACCGCAGACAAGCCTTCTGCAATAGAGATCACCCATCACTGGAGATGCCACTGAGCTGCATCGTCCAAAAATTAGAGGGAATCCTTTGTCAAAAAGAATTGGTCCCCAAAAGAGTCACGTGGAATATACAACAATAAAAGAACTCATCTGGTCTCCAATCGGGAGTAGGGACCGGGAAGAATTAAAGATAGGCTTAATCTTTAACGATATAAATATGCACAAAATCACTACTCTCAAAATATATAGCACTGAAACAATAGTCCACCTACACCTTCAAAAACCGAGGAGTTAAAGAGATATTTTGCTGTGGAATTATGCTCCCAAATCAAAGTCGAAAGATATCAGAGAGGACAAGCCTAGAGATCAAAATTAATTTATGTGCATATTATCGGACCCGGGGGCTCTGCTGCCCGGATGGGCGCAGTAGCCCCTACCCACGCCAGAACGGCGTCGTTTCATTTAAAAAAAAAAATTCAAACCATTAATTTACAATCCTATGGAGCAGAAACGTGATTATAAGAGTCCTAAAGACAAAATTCGATTATGTCTCTTTAGAATAATATGATCAAAATAATAAAATCTTCACACCCGTTCAAACGGATTAAAAATTGGAGCACTTAATTTTTCATTTAAAAAAAAAATTCAAACCACCAATTTACAATCCTATGGAGCAGAAACGTGATTATGAGAGCCCTAGAGACAAAATTTGATTATGTCTCTTTAGAATAATATGATCAAAATAATAAGATCTTCACACCTGTGCAAACGGATTAAAAATTGGAGCACTTAATTTTTTAACTATATTTTTAATAAAAAAATGGTCTCAAAAAATTAAGTACTCCAATTTTTAATCCGTTTGAACGGGTGTGAAGATCTTATTATTTTGATCATATTATTCTAAAGAGACATAATCAAATTTTGTCTCTAGAGCTCTCATAATCACGTTTCTGCTCCATAGAATTGCAAATGGGTGGTTTGAATTTTTGTTTTAAATGAAACGGCACCGTTTTCTGGGCCTGGGTAGGGGCTCCTGCGCCCATCCGGGCAGCAGAGCCCCCGTGTCCGCATATTATCATGTTTCCTTCATTCATAGTTAGGGACGAAGGGAAAGAGGGGCACGTGCCCCCACTCAAAACTAAAATAATTTTGTTATATTTTCGTATATTTAGCATACTTATGAAATTAAATGTGCTACTACACATACACACTTGCATATATCTTGAAAATATAAATATATAATTAGTTTTATGTTTCAATTTCATCATATGGGGCATTTATACTTATTGATTTCCGAACTATTTGTCTATTTAGATCTATACTTTCTTAATTGTACGTATTTTTAACCATCTAAGAGCAATATTTTAAAATAATATCATTAATAAAACTATATCGATCATTCTAAAACTTGTCAATATCAGGTAAAACATACTCTCAAAATTTTTCTGAAATTTTATGCTTATTTTTACATAATTTAAGCAAAAGTACGTGTTATATATTTCTGTTAATTGTATATAATGTTATTGTGGTTAACAAGAAAAATAAATTTTTATCACTATGATTAACAAGGTGCCCCCATTAAATAACATTCCTAAATCCGTCCCTATTTAGTAAATCACAACACGAGTCACATGGAATAAATAGAGAAAACCCAATTTTGAGTCATGCTCGGGAATATACTTCTAGACACCAATCGTGATAAGTATATTCTTTCACTAATTCTTACTAAAACAGAGCATATTCCTCGTAAGAGAAATGTATCACCTTCACATACATAACCGTACCAAAAATAGATCAAACATGAACTAAAAAAACGCTAGATATACATACACACAGATTTACGTGACTTCCCAATCGAGTAATTGGATGAAACCACATCCCAAACCAATTTTCATTACACATGCATCGAATGAAGAAGATGATACAATTTACATTGGCTCAGAGCATCCACAGTGGAATAATTAAAAGTGGATAGTCAAAAGTTGCCATATCATCATTTGGTTATTTATTTAAGAGATTGTTAAGGTTAGTAATGTAAATGTCCATAATGGTATAATCAAAACTTTGCCACATCTCCTTTTCAAACTATAAAAATTTAAAAATTGTGAACATAGAAACCAATTTTTTAAAAATAGTTTTCAGACTAATAAAAACATGTTATTAGAAAAATAATAATTTTTGGAAACTTTTTAAAAAAAAATAGTTTCCAGAAAAAAGTTTTAAAATCAAAACAATTTTAAAAACAGTTTTTGCAAAAAAAAAAAAACTTTTAAAAACTTTTTTTTGAAAAAAAAACAGTTTTTGTTTTGAAAAAATTGTTTTAATAAAAAAAATAATTTTTGCAAAAAAATAAAAAACAATTTTTTAAAATATTTTTCTTAGAAATATTGTTGAAAAAAGAAAGGGAGAGAGAGAAGGTTTTTTGTGTAATGATGGATGTACTTGATTGAAAAAATATATGAACTACTAAATTTGGTTATTGGCAAAAGGTTGCTACTTTTGATTATTCTAGGGCCAAAATTTGATAAGTTGCGAAGAGCTTGTTAAGTTTGGTTATTACACTGTGAGCACTTTTTTGACCAAATATTGTTAACCTTAACAACTTTTCGGTTTTAATTATTCCACTGTGGATGCTCTAAGTATAACACGTTATGTATTTGTATCCTAGAGTCATTATATCACCAATTTACATCCAACGGGCGATAAAGTCAGTGCGGTGGCAAACTAAGACCAGATAAATCGTACTTCACAAACCTAGTGCAGCGCGATTATTAATAGCCAATCATGAATGAGTGATTTTTAAAGTGCACTTCGGTATTGTTCCGCTTTCTTTTTAAACCTTCTTTTCAAAAAAAATGTAATTTCAAACTCAAATATAATGAAAATGAAAAATGATTTTTCTATTTTTTTGCACCGTTTTAAAGATCTCAATGAAATCTATTAAACAAAATCCATATTGATAGAAATATTATTTGTGTAAACACATAATTTTTGAACTTGAAATTATCTTATTTTTTAAAAGTTCTTTTTATAAGAAATCGGAACGGGGCATTCGCATATGAATGAAGGAGAAAATGCAAACCAGCAGGGTCGATCAAAAGGGAACCTCAGTACTAGTTTTCGAGAAACATCCCCCAACTACCAAAGCTCATAAATCACTGCGCTATTTGTCAACGACCATAAAATCGTGGACCCAATCATCAAAAAAAAGTAAATAATAATAAATCATCGAAGTCTCACTCACTCTTTGCCATTAAATTCAACGATGGGGGAGGAGGAAATTAAACCTGACAGGAGACAGCACAAATAGTACTAGTATGACAACGTACTCTGGTTCCTTCCTTTCGGTAATTTCATGATTATCAACATTCGATATAAATGCATGGTTGTTAGGATATGGTTTTTAGTTGATGCATAAAAATGTGATTATATATCTCTCCTAAGACTACTTCCAATTACGGCATCATGTGGTCATCTTAGAGCATCAACGGTGGACTAATCAAAATTGGATAATCAAAAGTTGTCACATGATTATTTTTTGATTATTCATTAAGGTTAACAATGTAGATGTCCACAGTGACATAATCAATATTGAATAACACCTGCCACATCACATTTTCGACCTGTAAAAATCTAAAAATTGTCGCCATATAAAATAATTTTTTAAAAATAATTTTCAAACTAATAAATCAAGGTTATTAGAAATAGAAAATACATACACTTTTCCGATAAAGTTTTAAAACAACAGTTTTTGAAAAAAAGACAATTTTTTTTTTAAATAACACAGCTTTTGAAAAAAAGAGAGTTTTAAAAAAGTAGTTTAACTATTTTGCAAAAAAAAAAAACTTTTAAAAATGTTTTTCTTAGAAACATTGTTGAGAGAGAGAAGATTTTGATTATTGGCAAATGTTGTTAGTTTTAATTATTCAAGAGCCTGATGAGTTGCTAAAATTAAGGTTGTTAATTAAGTTTAGTTATGCCACTATGAACACTTTTTGAAAGAATATTACTAATTTTTGCAATCTTATGGTTTTGATTAGGCCTTTTGATTATTCCACTGTAGATGCTCTTAGTGATTAAGATTTAAGACTACTTCTAATCACTTTAGTTGTAGGTATTCGCAAGATAATTAATTTGCATTCAAGGAATGGGTCAAACAGTATTAGAACCAAAGTAGTTTTATTTTTTTCTTACTATCACTACAAACACTGACCCAAACCCAAATACGTACACTCACACGTGTTGTGGGCCCCGCACACACTGCACAGCTTCACTATGCGTGAGATCCACCGTGCATGCGAATTTGTATGTGTTTGCGTAAGTGTTAGTGATGGTGCATGCGAATTTGTATGTGTTTGCGCAAGTGTTAGTGGTGGTGGCAGTTTTGTTTGTTTTCCATTTGCTAATCGAAAGCAATGATTAACCTAACGGATTAATTAAACAGAAGATAGATATTACTCCGTAATTGTGGTTTTGCTTTACAATTGACTATGACAACTTTTCATATCTCGAAAGTATTAGAACTAGGTCTTGGGTGACCTTACCTCACTTGGAAAGTTTCTGTCATCTCTTTCGTCCGAGTTAATCGCTTAGCTTTTGATCTGTCGCTTCCACATGCATCCGGGCTACACGTGAAGGGGAGTGTTAGGCTTAATCCCACATCGCTCATCTAAGTCACTCAAGCTTGGTTAATAAAATCTAGAGGCTACTTCACCTATTGCCAATTAATTTTAGGTTAATTAGAACCCTCCAAAAAATTTAACAGTAGCATTTGCAATAGTTTTAATTTGTGGAAGAGAAGAAAAATGCTTGAACATTTACGTCGTGTCTAGCTAATGTTTGTAATCAAGATGCGTGAGGTGATTAAGGGGTTGTTTGGCAAAATAAACTAAATGGCTTAATTTTTTTTCCTTATTCAAAAAAATTTCACATTTGTTAACTTTTTGTCCATTTTTTGAGGATTATTGCTTCTTCATGATGAGATGAATCTAAAAAGTAAAAAATTACAAGCAAAACCAATTTTTTTTAAATAAAGATGAAAAAATTGACTTATTGGCTTATTTGCTGTCTTTATTAAAAAGATAGATTTTTAATCGTAATTTTTTTAGAATAAAAAAAAAGAAGCCATTTAGCTTATTTTGCCAAACAGAAATGATTTGTGCACAGTAAGTTGTGCACAGCAGCCGTTTTCTCCCGCCTCGGGTCGCACAAAGATGATCGGAGCCGCTCATTTTGTTCAAAATACGTCGTTTAAGGTCCCTGCAAAAAATGAGCTTCGTTCGATATCGTTAGAGGTGATTTTGGGTGTTTTGTTAACGCCTCTAACGATATCGAACGAAGCTCATTTTTTGCAGAGACCTTAAATGACGTATTTTGAACAAAATGAGCGGCTTCGATCATCTTTGTGCGACCCGAGGCGGAAGAAAACGGCTGCTGTGCACAGCTTGCTGTGCACTTAGCACAGCTCTTTGCCAAATGACCGCCAACCCGACTTTTACTAAGGTGTCTCCGCCCCTGTTTAATTACACCGCGGATTTATGACTTTTTATTTTTGAATGGTTATTTACAACACAAATGGGATAACACTCGTCATTGTTTCAATTACGAGTGTTATCGACTCCCGACAGTGCCGACAGTGTTGCAGGAGCTAGCAAGCCAGCACTCGGTCTATATACCCACCTCTGTCAAGCTGGACGCACAAGCATCCAAGATATATTTTTCCTTAGTGTGAAACCAGAAAATTGAGTCATGGCATTATCCTCTTCTCTAGTTCTTTTATTTCGAAATAAAATTTGCATATATTGTGTACCATCGCAAACTTGTGGACCAGAAAATGATCATTTTTTGAATGAATTATGCCTTGTTCACTTCGCGATTCAAAAAGAATTTTTCAAAAAATTCCCCCTACTTTCCACCTTTCTCTCTCTATCTCTCTTCACTTATTACTCCTACTATTTTTCAAAAACACTTTCAAATCCCAATCCAAACAAAGCATTAATTAGCAAGCTAGTTTTTTTTTTTTTGTTAAAATAGAGAAGATTGTATTGATAAACGCTCAGTGACACTTACAAAACGGAGATCATTACAAATAACTTGAATAAAGCCAAACTAATCGTCTAACAAATACAAAACAAGTAAATCACAAGACAATCGATGTCTTTCATCCTAACTCAGGCATAAACATTTTAAAACTACCTAACATCTAATTAGGAGTCTCAAACGAGAAAAAAGACAAAGTTAAGGACAAATTAAAGACACCAAATACTTAGACGATCAGATGCACTCCAACTAAGTATGATCGCACAAAAACCACAAGTCTGCCAAGCCGCCACGAGTTGTCCCACAAAAAACATCATGTAGGGATATAATACTGAAACACAAATATTGTTGTGAAGCAATCTTGATTGAGAGAACCCGATCTATAGACAAAAATTCATCCAAAGACGAAACTAACAACTCTCATATAATGAAAGACAAAACTCTCACAAATTAATCAAGTAGATCGAGCTAGACGGAAGAAAAAAAAGAAAAAAATAGAGTCAAAATAATACCATGGCCAATAATTTGCGCCCACGTACCGTGGAAATATGGAAGGGGGTGAGTCTGGCCGGGGGAGGTGATTTTAGGAAAATCCAAACTGGATCGATCAACAATAACGGAGGCCACATAAATATGCATGAGACATATCGTTGACAGAATTTCCTTCATTCACATTAGACATTTGATTGTGCTATTTTTGTCTTGAATTATCAGACTTGTGTGGAAAAGACTTGTTTGAAAATCCGTAGCATGCACAAAATTCTATTTAGATACATACTCTCACCGTCCTAAAAAAATAATGATTTTTGGAACTCGAATTATTTTTAATTACTTATATCTTTTAATCTATAATATTTTTTTTATGAGTTTGAAAACTTTGTATAATAGAACTAATTAAAAACTATCAAACAAGATTCATATTACATACTTTTAAAAATCCATATTGAAAAATATAAGAAATTGAAATGGTGTGGAAAAGACTTGTTTGGAAATCCGTAGCATACACGAAATTCTTTTTAGATACATACTTACTCCATATATCACTATCAAAATTATAAGTTCAGTGTACTCTTATACTTTTCATTAGTATGTACTCCCTTCATCTCAATTTGTTTGTCAAATATTAAGAATCTAACTTATTTAGGAAGTATAATGATTACACTTAAAAGTAGTTTACTTTCCACTATTTACCCTTCAACTTTTTTGAAAAGTTACTTTATTTAAAAAAATAAGGGCAAAAAGGAAATTTTATCAATTTAAAAGTCAAACGGACAAACAAATTGGAACAATATAACGGATGGAGTAATTATGATAGAGATTTTGTTTTCTTGGTCATTTAAATTAATTAGAAAAGATAGGATACATAAAAGAAAAACATGAAACTGTCCATGAAATAACATTGGATGGTCTAGATAGGCCTCGATTTAAATTACTAAAACGCATTTAAAAGTGAATCTAGATTATCCAATGTTGTTTCTTGGACAATTTTATGTTTTTCTTTTATGTACTGTATCAGGCCTCGATTTAAATTACTTAAACGCATACAAAGGAGTACAAGTCACTTTGAAGTTTTCAAATATCTAATACAAGAAGTATATATAAATTAACATCACCACTTGGACACCCACCCATGAAAAATACCTAATCAGAATATTACTCTATCCCTAGTTAGACATGAAATAATTGAAGTACATATATTTGTGATGGGTCTGTTGAGGTGTGAAGTCACATTCATCAGTCTCAGCGATTTTGGTCTTGACAGTGGTGATGAATTCGGTTCTAACCGGTGTGAAGAGAAAGTAAAATCCGAAAAAACGGTCCTGACCATGCTGTCCTGACCGTCGGGTACGTGAAAACACGTGTTTTGAGCATTTTTAGGATTTGCTGCAAGGGCTTTCTCTTCTATAGTTAGGGCGCTCCAAGTTCTAACTCTCCTTTTCTTTTATCATAATTATACACCACAGTACTCCGTAGAGTACGATTAAGCAATCAACTTAAGTTGGAAGCAAGTAAATTTTTGTGTCTTGTTTTTCTTGCTTGTGATTGTTTTCTATTCTTGGTTTGTTCTTCGATTGTGTGTTAATTTGCTTGTGGATTTGGATGTATGAATCTCCCAAGGTTAGTGGTCGTATACTACAAGATTAGTGGTTGTCTGAATATAGGAGAAAAGAGAATGTACCGAAGGTACCATATGGAAACTTTGGTTGTCTGAATATAGGAGAAAAGAGAATGTACCGAAGGTACCATATGGAAACTTTATATCCATCTCAAAACCAATTGGCAATGAATGGAGAGGTTTCAAATATTATTTAGTGAATCACTTATTTCACTCTGGCCTGTACTGATACCATATAGAAACTTTATATCCATCTCAAAGTCAATTGGCAATAAGTGGAGAGATCCCAGATGTTATTAAGTGATCACCAATTCTACTTCCAAGCAATGTGGGATTCATTTCCTTAACACCGTCAGACATGATTTGATGCTTTTGAAAGCAGGATTCATCCCATCTAAGAAGAGGAGTTTCTTTCTTCATGAGATCCCGGCTTTGTTCAAATTCATCCCAAATTCTTTGCCTAAAGTACGAGCTGTAATTGGAAAAAGAATACATGGCATGTATTTTCTACAAGACGGAACAAACAAAAAGAATAAGATTATATGAATTCTTGAAACACATAGCAAAAAGATAACGAAAATACATTAATTCAAAGTCTCTCTCTCTCTCTCTCTCTCTCTCTCTCTAATTTTTTTTCTTCCTGTAATGAGAATAATTCATTTCACATTTGACGTGATCCTTCATCCTACATGCCCCATATATAAGTACGGAATATTCATCTTGTAGCCCTCCATAGAGAAGTTCAATATATTAAAATTTTAATTTTATCATATAACAATAACTGCTAGTCGGTCCATTTATACTTTTGCAGACGTGATTCGCTAGTATAGCCACTGACATCGTATCACACCAATTTCTGGAATGAATAACCTTAATTTTCTATAGATTCTACAATATGAAAGGTTTTGATGATCAACTGTGTGGGCCCTATAGTGGCCGCAAAAAAGAAAATCATCCGAAATTGAATACTTTAGATTAATGTACAGCCATTTAAAAAAAAAAAAGATTAATATACAGCAATGATCGATCAATAACCTGACAATTATGGGCCCATCATTATTAGAATTTTGTATACCTTGTCAAAGAAAGATTAGCGATAGGAAATTAATTTTGGCATTCCAATTTTAGCTACTGATACTTCACTTTGTATCTTAACATGTGAGATTATAAAACAAAGAGTGGAGTGTCACTAGCTAAAAATGAAGTGCCAAAATCAAATCCCTTAGTAGTATTTCCCCTTTTATTAAAAATTTCATTACTCAAACTCTTGCTATACAAAGATGACCTAAACTATGGAGTTAGATACTATAGTGTCATAACTGTAAGATTTTAATTAGCCTAATAAATTGGGTAGCTTTGTTCCATTCTTCACATTCACACTCTATAATGAGGGTCCATTTGATTTGATTTGATTTGATTTACTTGCTTATTTATTTAATCGAAAAGTTAAAAAATTAAAAGATTAAGATAGAGTAACAAACAAGCCCGTAAAAATTTAATGAAAATAAGTTGATTACGAACTCTAGAACTCCTTTTGGGTGAAGCAATGTCCGATAGAACGGGCCAATAACAAGTCGACCAGTTGATGAACAAAATAAGATTTGGAAAAAGTGAACAGTGAATTGGAGGAGATCCTAATAGCGATGAATTAGAAACAGTACAATGAGTTCGATAGCTCAAGTTTCTTTAAGTTTTGTGGTGTAAGCTACTAGTTTAATCAGAGATGGATGTAGCAATGGTCATATGGGGGCCACGGCCCCCGCGTTGTTTCAAGATTTTTTTTAAAAAATTAATTAATTTTAACATTAGTTATTTTTTATTTGTTAAAAACACTTAGATATTGTATTTTGTATGGAGTATTGTTTAGACATTTAAATAATTTAAGAGTGTTCGTTTTGGATCTCAAAACTCAATTTCTCTTTGTGCATACAGTCTCTTATAAGTTTTTTTTCGATTATTAATCTCATTTTTCTTTCTCTTTAATTATCTCCACTCATTACCCAAAAAACCTCCCTCCAAATTTAAACCAAACAAACTATTAGAATTCCGAAACTTGAAATTTCAAAATCTTGTTACTCATAGTTCGGCCCCCTCGTTTATGACATCCTGGTTCCGTCCCTGAGTTTAATTAAGATTCAAGTTTAAGATTAGTGTGAATCAGAGCTAGTTTTAAGTCATAATCTCTCAAACGGAAAAGGTTCTAGACATTCTAGTAACGAAGTCATGCCGTCGATACATTTTTTTATTTTTTATTTACTATGATCGATGTTTTTTGAAAAGAGTCGATACATTTTTTGCATATAAAAACCAGCATCGGGCACGTGCTATGCACGCCCTAAATACTAATCATCTGAATACTCTCAAAATCAAAGTTTGGATTTTGTAAAATTTACTTCTAAAAATTTAGTTTTTGTCTACTTAATTAAAAGCATCGATATCCTACTGCGTCATCTCTATTGACTGCTCCAGAACAAGAATGATTTAGTGAGAGGGAGATAATTTTAATTTTTCAAATTGCCTGATATTTTTCCGGCAGTTCTTCATTCTCTGCAGTACTAAAATACAGTAACTAAAACAATAAGCAACTTTTGACCACCACTATCATCAAAATATCATAGACATCATGAATTTTCGCTGTATTTCGTTACGTAATGTATATATTAGGTTGATATGCATTAATTTACGTTGCACATCCCAATCGTCATAGTTGTTCGCCTTTATATTTCAAAGGACCAAAGATATATGTTTTTGGTATGGTTTTGAAGTTGATTGGCGTTGTCGCTTTCTTCAAATCATTATTCTTCTCACTTGTGATCGCGGATCACATTTTTAAATTTTCTATCAAATCGCCTCGATATCTAGTATTTTCGGTAGGTCATCAGCTAGTGTCAATAATTTCTTCCATCGGCGTCCTCCATCATATTTGCCTAATTATAACCTTTCCTTGTGACCTAATTCATATTGTTTCATTAAATTTCTTTCGGCTACCCAATTTTAGTGTTTGTGGGTCCTGCAAAGTTTTATTCTATAAATAATAATTAATTTATTATTATGAGTTACAGTCCTAATATACGATAAGATATAAGCGCTATATTAATTACTTAATGACCGTCTATTATTATTATTATTATTATTATTATTATTATTATTATTATTATTATAACACTGAATGAATGACAAGAACATAGAGCTTAAAATGAAGGAGGAAAAGAAATGGATAGTTGACTTAGCGATGTCGGGGAAAAAACATTAAGATCGGCGAATCCAGAATACTGTAATTCATTGATATTACAAACGAATTTTATGAAATATAGAATACATATTACAGAAATCAATCCAAACCAAGCCCTATAAATATTCTCTTTAAAACAGATTTATTGCCTCACCGGTGGGTGTTAAGGTTGACCGATATCTGTGTCCCGATATAGAACGACTAAAACATCAGAAGGAACACCTCCGAAAGCCGCCTTGGTGAATAGATTACGTCTGCCTCCCTCTTAACAAAGAGCAATTCCAGAATGTTGTTGGGAATGCAGACAACTTTCAGCAATAGGTTCACGCGGCAGAGTTCCCCACCGGGTAGGCGCCCAACCAGGCATCCCGAGGTAGGAGGGGTCCCGTGCATATTTTGGCTTTTACCTAGAAATATCAGTTGTTGTATCATTTGTTGAGAGACCAGAAAATTTCTAAAGAGAGAAAATGCAAGAGAAAACTTTTCTTAGAGAGAATAAAGACTTGTAATCTTTCGTTTTCTTCGTTCACAGTAGATTTGTGTGGCTTCCGTGGTTTTTCGTCACATTGAGATTTTCCACGTATATCATGTTCTTCTTTCTCTTCATTTTCTCTGGTTTGTTTTTCTGTGACGATAATATATCTCAAGATCCTGATTGTTTTTTGGTTGTTGTGAATCGAGCGCGCAGTTCGATTTTCTTCAACAAATGTTGCTGTGACGAATTCGTGGAACTGGTGAGAATTTCTGAAAACGGGATTGATCAATTCGTAATAATCAAGGAGAGAGCCTTGAGTTGATGTTAGAAATCAATTACAATTGAAACTATTGAAATGAATATATCGATGAAATTGAATTCTGCCATAATATTCGATCTCACATCATGGGGGAGTTACCAACAATAAACCATGGACCTTTGAGCTGCCATGCCAAAAATATATGATCAACCACGGAGGGACCTTTCGATTGCCTTGAAAGAATTTCTCTAAGTTCATTCACAAATTTGCCAACAAGAAGCGTGATAATGCAGTGGAGGTTGATATTTTTGCTAATGAGGGGGGGTTTTTAGGTTGGAATTGAAAATGTTGGGTAATCGTCTCATCAGAATTAGGGAGCCTATGCCATAAATTAAGCATCTCCAAACCTACTAATATTTATGTACTCTTCAACCACACAGGAAGACACAAAGTGTGTGGGTTTCACAATTAATGTGAGAGAATTTGTGTCTTTGTCTTTGTGTGTGAATGTGTCTGTGGTTGTAGTACTGTCGTATTTTTTGTCCCAATCGGAAGTACAAAAAATTAAGGTCATTAATTCTTCATGCCTATGTATTTTTTTCATGTTCATACTTGATCGATGTAGAACAAATCTCTACGGATTTTGTGGAAAAGACTTCATTCGTCTACAAGTACAATATCTAGCCTCTTCTGCTGCGTCAATACTCCAACACGGGAGAAAAATGTGAAGCTAGCCTCTCCATGCGGCTAGGTAAATGTAGCATTCAAAGTTGCTTTTCAGGCAAAATGCAAAGACATATAGAAAGCTCGTAAAAGTAAAATAAAGAAAATGAGTTTATTTTTTCTTTTAGTATCGTTATTTGGAAAATTAATATTTCCATTTGAAATTTTCCTAGCTAGCGTAATGAAATTTTTTTTTTATAACAGTTGGAGCTAGGTTAATTAGCTATGGTCCTATGGAATAATCTATTTCTTTATGTAGTTATTGCAATCCAAAGACGGCCTTAAACATGGAGTTAGATAGTGTGATCATAACTGTTAAATACTAGTACTTTAAAACTTAAATGTAAATGAGAGTAATGTTATCTTTATTGAAGTTGGGTAATTAAAAGGTAGTAATAAATATGAAAGGTCATAAATTGGATAGTTTCATTCCATGCTTCACCCTCATAGTACTCCACGCTTAATTAGGGTCCATTTAATTTACTTGCTTATTGATTTATCGACGAGTACAAAAAAAATTATATATACCGATAACAAACGGGCCTTTAAAAATGACTTAATTTAAACAAAAAAAAAATCCATTACAAACTCTATTTTGTGTGTGTGTGTGTGAATTATAGTATAGTTTTTGATAAAAAAACATAAGTACATAAGATAATCACATAAAAGTAGCATCCGTCTTTAATCAGGAGATTAGAAAGCCACAAGTGAAGGTAACCTTCCCAGTTCCAACATACTGGTCAGATACCGTTACTACTTCTTCTAGCCAAAGAATGAGCTACCCCATCTGCACACCTCCGAAAAAAGAAAATTCTATGTGAATAAAACCTGAATATCTGTAGCAGCAAGGCTAGCAAGCCAATATAATTACAAACACTAATTTGGGGTGAAGCAATGAATGAGCCAATAAAAAGTCACCAACCGTTGTTCGTTTGGGGGTTTTAAAATCCCTGCCCACAGTCTCTAATACAATTTCTCTATCTATCTTTCTTCACTCAAACATTCTTCAAAACTCAAAACTAGTGTTTTTTATTGTACTTGTAATAAAACCTTTACTGGACTGCAGTGTTTCATAGGGTGGTCTCCTCCGCATGGTATACAATTTCGTAACGCGGAAGTTCGATATTCCACAGGACCACAGCCTTCTATTTGTCTCTATCATTTTCCAACTTTATCCAATTATCCTTATGGAAAATAATTTTCAATTTTCATACTCTCCTCTTTTATAAGTATTATTAAATTTAAATGTAAAATTTGTCTTCTAATCACTGTAATGGCACAAAAATTCGTCGAAACAAAGATGGTATTAATTTTCACCCTCCTTAATTATACGAGCATCCTTCTTACAATTTTTATTCATTTGAAATTATAAAGTCTTTTTTTAAATAAAAAAAATAAGTTTTATTAATCTCGATAAGGGTACATCACGCAGCCACTAGAAAATTGGAGGAAACACCTTAAAGGGCCAAGCCTGAACCTCCAATTACCTAACGGGCCAATGTTATCCTTTCACTTGTTTAATTTTTCATACATGAAATGATATTATTATAAATTTACATAAATAAAAATAAGAAAAAAACACGGGAAATGGTCAAGAACGTGGTATTAAGAGGTGTTGTGGCACCACATGCTCAAGACCGATAAAGAAATACTCCACCAGACATTTTTACCGATTCAAGAAATTGAAGCTGTCAACTTTAAAAAGCCAGCTATGGCAAAGTCGACCTTTCACTAAAGTTCCACAGAGATTAGGAAAAGATACAAATATTTTGGATAAGTCTCACGCAGTTATATATAGTAAATGATGGTACAGTATTCTTATTATGGTGCCTTCATTATTGTCCCGTCTCTCTCAGTCTTTATCTAAAAAACCCACAAAGGGAAATCTCCCTTTCTTCTCCCCACGTTCACACCCATTTTTTTTTTTAATCGGATGTCTGGATCTGCTTGCACGCACCTCGACTAATTTCAGAACTCTGGAGGTAATGACCGAATGTGACTCTTAGTGGTCCCAAGGTTTGAGATTTTGGCCTCCGTAAAAATGGAACCTGTGATCTCATGGATGAACACTTATTGCTTTGACACAAATGCTTGGCCAAATCCGTTGGAGTTCACGTTCGCACCTATTTAGAGTTTGGTTAATTGGCTTTCTAATTACTCCATTAAACAAATTAAGTTCACAGCTAGTAATTAGAGTTTGGTTGATTGGTTTTCTAATTGCTCCATTAAACAATCTTTTCAAATGATAATCATATCGGTTGTTAATTACTCTCCGTCCGGATTTAATAGTCTTTTTTGAGAGTTCGTGTCATTTTTTAATCTATTATATTTTGTAATTTATAATGTTTTTATGTAATTAATATTGTCTTATAGAACTAATCGAGATCTATCAAACAAGATTCATATTGGATATAAAATTTATTACTACTCTAAAGATATAACTCTCCTTTTTTTCCTATTAGAATCGAACGAGTGACTATTAAATTTGGACGGAGGATACGATTTTATGACCATTATTTTTGAACTTGTTCAAGTACTATTTGACCAAGCACTTAAAAATTAAACGACTCTAGCTCGTTATCGAAATGGGATCAGGATCTTACAAGTGGGGTAATGTTCACTTATTAGTATTTTTTTTAGATATCCGTAGAATTAATTAAGATCTTTTCATATGATGATTTCTATGATGTACCCTGTAACATGGACTTTTCATATGATGATTTCTATGATGTACCCTGAAACATGGACGCGGGGACTGTGCTGTGCAATGTGTGTTGTGCATCATTTAGACCGTCCGTCTCAGTAATCAATGGTCCGGAATATAAAAATGAAACTTTTTTGGTAAACTCTTCCCCGGAAAAGTTTTTTAAAATTTGGACCATCCATAACACTTTTGGACGATTGAGATCACACAACACTGTTCTGTACAGTAGATGTGCAACACGTCCCCCTTCCCCTTATGTGATGCAAAATAGAACCTATCACAATCCTACTTGCTGACTTGAGTCGCTCATTTCGTAGGACTTAGGCCATGTTCCCACTAGATTTTTTCACTACAATTTTTTGGTTTTAGTTAACTTGTTCATACTAAATTAAGGGCGTGTTTGTGATAATTGTGGATACAGATTTTTAGATTTTAGTTTCAGATTCCACTACAGATTTTAGATTATGAATTTAATAGAAGTTAAGAAATATGTTTGTTGTAGCTGCAAGATTGTGAGAATTTCTTTCTTTTTTCAGATTCTAAAAGTTAGTTTTCTAGAATTTTTGACAAAGATTCTTCCCTTATTTTAGAAACTAGAATCTAAAAATATGTTAAAATAATTTTTCGCAAACCTCCATTAAAATATTTTGTCATACTAAACTAAAACATTCAATACATTTTATTCCAAACACCCAACACATTTTCTACAATTTTTAACTTAGTGAAAACAACTTGAACTACAAAGAGCTACTAGAAATTGCCCACAATGCCCCCTTATTGTGTTCATCCATACAAAAATCAAGCTGATTGAACATCATTAAGGGCTTGATCGAGTCATATTGGTCTTCTCGGGATTAGACATTGACCCTCCATTGCTCTTTGAACAATTATTACTCGGTACAGGTAGATAATGGTATCCAATCAATGTAGCTTTTTGCAGAGCCAAAAAATACATTGGTGGAAAATGTGAAACGAAATTGGAATATAACGAAATATGAACAACTCTTGCATAACTCGAGGTTAATCTTTTGAGTAACGTGATTACGTTAAGAGTTAGTAGATTAGCTGGCACGGGGCATTACAGTTGATATAAAATTTTAAGGCCCCAAGTCTTGGAATGAGAGATATTGCCAAGCACCCTGTGCTTCGCAGCGTGTCGAGCGGCTGATCTGGTCGCATATCTCGGTATAGATGACTTGGATATAATTTGAGAGGATAAAAATCCGAGCCGTCCATTGCTCAGATTAACATCCATGCCATCGATTACTGAAATGAATGGCCAAATTGGCCGTTTGACACTGCTATCAAGTCTCACATAAGCGGGGAAGGAAAAGTTGGTGTACTAATATATAAGGAACGCGTCAAGGTAGTGTATAATTCGACATTAACTTTTCGAACCACATAATTAGGTAAAGAATCAAGAATTATTGGGTCACCTGGTGCGAATAGTTACACAATGCCCTTCTACGGACTCAGGGGGGCTGCTCTCCCCCTTGGGAGAGCAGCGTGCTGCTGCCCCGTTTTTCGGACCCATCCTGGTCTCGCTCCGATAATCCGAATCGTTCACTTTGTAGAGCTCGTCGAGTAGAACAATTATGCAAAAAATCAGCTTAATTGGATATCATTAAATGCTTGATCGGAGCCTTTTTACTTTGAAAAGAATGGATCCGAAACACTGGATCAAATCCATTATTCCCAATGGACCAAGAGTTATATAGGCTCCGATCAGGCACTTAATGATATCCAATTAAGCTGATTTTTTGCATAGTTGTTCTACTCGACGAGCTCTACAAAGTAAACAATTCGGATTATCGAAGCGAGACCAGAATGGGCCCGAAAAATGGGGCAGCAGCACGCTGCTCTCCCCCCGAGTCCCCCTTCTACAAATCTCACAATTGCGAGAAATCCAACACCGTATTCTTTATAAAAAGAAAAAAAGAAAGGGAACACGACGTGACAGTATTTCAGATGCATTGAATAGTTACTCCACTGCATCAGCACAGTCGATGCAACTTCTTTTAATGGACGGTTACGGTTCACGTAAGAGAGCATATATATCTACGTGTGTATATGAGTACATACGTGGTGATCTCTTCTATCTCTCTCTCTCTCTCTCTCTCTCTGATTACAGTTCAGTTTCCTAGTTTTTTTGTTTTTTTCCTTTTCCCCGGAAAGTGATACCAGAAAACATGGGTTTCCGTTGAGGAATAGAGATCATTCTTGTTGTGAACACAAAAACAGTTTTTCTTGGTGGATCGCGTGATTTCTTCGAGTTACCATAATCCAAAACTTTCCCCATTTGAAAGCATTCTCAAATCCTTCATATTTTTCCATCCCTTGTCCATTCCGCGAATGTCGGAGGATTTTCTCGGATTCTCGAAAATCCACTGTATCTGATCGCGTCGTTTTTTTTTTTTTTTTTTTTTTTCCTTTTTTTCTTGATTTGCTTTGAATCGTCGCGAGTCGCGACTTTTGGGTGTGTTTGCTTTGAGTTTTGTCGAAGCATTTGTGGGAAAAAAAAAGAAAGAAGGAAGATTGAACTTTTGCTAACTGGTTTTTCGTTTTCTCACCTTGGACGGGAAAATTTTGGCCGGAAACCGAATTTTCCGGGACTGGATAAAGAATTGGTTTGACACCACTTTACAAAAGAGGACTTTATCTTTCAGTGAATTGCGCGAGAGAATTTAGGGAGATTTTTTTTCCCCTTTCTATATATTTGCTTGTCTAAAGTCAAGAGAATAGAAATTCTGTAGACCAATTTGCATTCTTCCCTCTCTCTCTCTCTCTCTCTCTCTCTCTCTCAAAGAGGGACAGGAAATCCCGAGTCTCTCTCCCCCTCTCCCGTTTCTCTCTCTCTCTCTCTCTCTCTCTCTGTTTCTTTTTCCTTTCTCTGTTTTCCCTCTGTTTCCAGGGTTTTGAGAGAGAACCAGAGAAATCTCTCTCTCTCTCTCTCCCCCCAAAACATGATTCTCCAGAAGGGTTCAACGCAATCCAACCTCGAGTGCTTCCTAGATCGCACAACACCAGCGGTCCCCTCGCAGTTCTTACCCAAGGTTTGTTCTTTTCTCCCTCTCTTTTTTTTCGGTTTCAATTCGGTCTTTAATCTTGATTCAATACAAACACACCATTGATATATCATAACGACCGACGATTTATATGTAGTGTGAGACAAGAAACCTGAATAGGCTCTGGCACCCATGGGAGAGGGAAAAGCTGGAGTTTTTCACATTGGCTGATCTTTGGAATTGTTACGATGAATGGAGTGCTTATGGCGCTGGAGTTCCAATCCGTTTGGACAACGGCGAAACCCTAGTTCAGTACTACGTCCCTTACCTCTCTGCAATCCAAATTTTTACGAGCAATTCGCCGTTGAACGGTCTAAGGTACCCATCTCATTGCAAAACTTCCTTCAACATTTTCCATACAATTTTTAAGGCTTATTCTTGGGATTTTCGTTTGGGTATTTGTTATATCATTCGAGGTGTACGTGAGGTGGTCTAGATTCTGGTTATAGAAAAAAAACCCATTTGGGTATCCTTTACCGCTTTTATTTGGTGTTGGTGTTGTTGATTAGTTTTATAATTGTAATGCTTTACCCTTCTTCTTGACATCGATGCCTAAGGCAGTTACAAGATTGAGGCATGCTAATCAATAGATTTTTTGATTTTTGAGGGGCTGTGGTGAATAATACTTCTGGTGATTCTTTTTTCAGGGAAGAGAGTGATTCAAGTTGCGAGACGAGGGATTCGTGTAGCGATTCATTTAGCGATGAGAGCGAGAGTGAGAAACAATCGAGATGGGACGGATGTTCATCCGAGGAGGGATTGTTCGAGCAAGAGTGCCTTTGGCCTTTGAATGATAAATTGGGAAATCTTTATTTCCAGTATTTTGAGAGATCAGCTCCTTATGGAAGAGTTCCTCTCATGGACAAGGTAACCTTTGCTAGCTCTTATGTTATTTCTTTTCCGTCTGGTGTTATCTCCTGCGGATAGCCGCATCGTGTTGAGGGCAATGCTCCCTGGCGGAGTATGTAGAGTAGTTTATCTGCATATCCAGTTTCGTACCGAAAATATAAAGATATGTTGTGTTTATCGTTTTTAAAATGTGTAATTTCCACAAGTTATGGGGCGTAGGAGTAAAGAAAAATGTTCTGGATTATGTTGGAATCATTTAAATCCTTTTCATGATAGGCATCTAATAAAGTTGGAATCAAACTTTCGACTTTTTGGGATCATATGAATCAAAATCTTTTTTTTTTTGTTTTAAATTCCTTTCTAAAACTGTGGTGGTCTCAATTAATATGTCATCTTTATTCAAATTCTTTCCTTGTGTGCGTGCGCGCACATTATGTGAAATTGTGAATTTGTACTCGAATTTCCTTTACGTGTGATTGACGATTACGACTACTTTTATGTCTTAATGAGCATATGTTCTTACCTTTGATGAAGCATTTCTCAAATCATTGGTTATATTGGCTAAATATCTGATTCCAAGGGAAACTTGAGGCTTAGAATTTTCAAATCATAGATACCAATTACAAAACTTTGACATCAATTCCTTTCATGTCTATAGCATATGATGTTTGGTGGTTCCCATTGACACCATCCTTTTGGTACCTTGTTTTCAGATCACTGGATTAGCTCAAAGATACCCAGGATTGATGTCATTAAGAAGTGTAGATCTTTCTCCAGCTAGTTGGATGGCAGTTGCTTGGTCTCTCTCTCTCTCTCTCTCTCTCTCTCTCTCGTTTGAAAGCTATGGCTCCCACTTCAAGGATGCAAATTCATGTTTTCCTGTCAAAAAAATGAGAAAGATGTTTACCCTTGTGGTGGAGTATCTAAAACCAACATATTTGGACATAGATTGCACATGGATTTGTTATGTATGTCAAAATCACTCCTCAAAATGAATATTCTTATTTAATGGTGTCAATGATTTTTTCAGGTACCCAATTTATCACATTCCCATGGGAAGAACCATAAAGGACTTGTCCACATGCTTCCTCACATACCACACCCTCTCATCTTCTTTCCAAGGTATTTATTTATTCTCTTTTCACAACTTTCGACTCTCATTTTTTTCTCATTATTCCCTTTCATTTCCACCTTTCTTAGTCTTGTTCAAATTCCCAAGAAACCGGGGAAAAACGCCAGTCACTAACATCTATGTCACTTGCAGATACAGAGATTGACGACGAAGACAGGAGCGCCGAAAGGAAGAGAAAGGAAAGGGAACAAGGCATCTCACCACTCACCCCATTCGGTCTGGCCACTTACAAGATGCAAGGCCACGTTTGGGGATCCAACAGGAGTGGTCGGGACCAGGAGCGATTGGTGTCGCTGTTGAGCGTGGCGGATTCGTGGCTAAAGCAACTCAGGGTCCAGCACCATGACTTCAACTACTTCACGGGGATTAGGCGTGGCTGAGCAAAATCACAGCACACAAGAATCATGATGGAGTACACTCCAAACAACCCCACCCACCCACGCCAAACAAAAAAAAAAAGGAAGAGAAAACGGTTTCGAAAACGCGGAAACATTTCTTTGTGCTTTTTCGGCCTTCGGGTTTGTGTTTTTTTTTTTGGGTTGATTTTGAGAAACGGCCTTGAAAAAAAAGAGAGAGATGTTGAGGATTGGACTTGTTTAGGCTTCATTTGTGTAGCAGAGATCGACTGATCAGGAAACAGAGCTTGTAAGGTCTGGACCTCTTTTAACTGCTTTTTCGCAGGTTTAATTTGCACAAGTAAATTTTCATGCTCTTGCATGCACCTGTGATGAGTTTACTATCTTCTTTTGAATTTTGGGGTAAGAAATCAACAGCTGATGCAATGCCTTAACACTTAAATCACAAGAATTGTGGTAGCGTTTTGGTTTGCGGAACAACTTTGGCATCCCAATAGACGTATCTTTTTAAGTTGAACCAAACGTCAAAATTTGTTTTGTTTTTATTCCGATGATTTATTAGTGTTACAAACAAGTAACAAGGAGTTTGTACATCAAACACATAGGGTGATGTCCCTGACTGAGTGGTAGGTATTTTAAATTAATAAAATCTCTCATTCAAATGTCTTGTCTCTTATTACAAAAATACCATTGTTTGTAACTCTTTTTATTTATTTATTTATGGAAAACGCAACTTATATTGATAAAATTAAATGCAAATTGTGCGGTTCATTGGCCTGTAAACAACAAATACAACAAAGACCCAGAATGGTCACTGTTTGTAACTTTTTATCATGAAAGTTCGTCAAAAGAATCTGCGTTAACTAAGGAAAGATAGACGGTAGGTTAGTACACCATTTTCTCCCCTCCTTTACAGGCCACTATACCAGCGGCCATAGTAAAAAGTACTTTATTATGTTGAGGTTTTATGAGGGGACGTGGTGGTTTGTTTAATTATCAATGAGAAGAGTACTTGGACTTTCTCGTTCAATGTTTGGATTCAAGTCTTCGAGTTTGTGATCATTGAGCACGGGCTAAACATGCATTTCCGTGCCCATAGATTGCAGGTTACAACTTACACCCCAACTTCGATATCAACATAGGTGTGATTAGATTCTCTGCAAATGACTATGTGACGGAGATGTGGACTAGCTTTTTCAGCTTATCCATTTATTCTATTTTTATAAAAAAAAAAAAAAAATTGCAAAGGAAACGTAGGGTCCTCAATTTGACAAAATGTCATGCTTCACGACACCTCACTAGTCATGTGGGGCTATGGGTCTTGTTTTTGTGCGATATCCCAAAAACAGTCTCGAAATGATGTGGGCTCTATCCATCCACCCTACCCAAAAATGTCAAAATCCTATTGTCTCTGTATGCGTTATCTCCAAGTAAACCACTAATCTTTACTAATCTATATATTAATTAACGTGGCTCTTAGGGATAGACTTCTTATCAAATCTGCTAAAAAGCCAAACCTTGTTTACTAGGATGGTGTTGAATATTGGTTAATTAAGATTTTGGATCATCTTGCAAAGAAAAGATGTCTTGCAAAATTTCTTTGTTCACACCTCCTTCCTTGTTTAGATGTTATTATGAAGTGTTCTAGTAATAGGAAAGCTTAAGTTTATTGGATATTCCTTGTAGATATTCCTTGTAAGTGATGTAGTTACAACACTGCGGACGTTGGACACTCTGGCGAACTACATAAATTGATGGATCTCATCGAACTCTATCAATCAAGATTCATATTGTATATTTTTAAATTTCAGTATGCCTATTAATTTTAAACTTGAAAATTACAAATAAGAATTTATTTTTTAAAGGACAAAATTGAAACGCCACCCGTAGGGTAAGCTTTGTCCAGATTGATAACGGCAATGAGCGCCTACTGAATGACCGACAGACAAAATATAGCATTTTGTTTACACCGAAGGCACTCCAATTCGCTTTCCCTCACAATAGTCCTTGACTCCTTGTGCCTCAAACTGTTCGAAGATAGAAAAAGTAAGTGGATGCCGTGATGATTAGCATTCCAGCATCAAGCCAGTAATGGTCACTTGCTGGAACCTTCTTGTTTGGGATTGGGATTCGATGAAATTTTTTGAGATAATGAGTAGAGAGATAGATAGAGAAATAAAAGTAATAATTGAGAAGAAAGTTTTATTGGAGACCGTGCGTAGAGAGAGGAGTTGGGTCTAGAGACCCCAAACCGAACACATTTTTGTGGTACTTCTTGCAAATAAAAGATTGTTGCCGTATAATGTGGGTCACTTTTTGTCTCCCAACTGCCCAACAAAAGTGAATGACGCTCCGTCCCGCTAACTCAAATAAGTACAATACTTATTTTTTGAATTAAATGTGATGTCTTGTAAAATGACCTTAGCGGAACGGAGCCTAATAACGTTCCTACCGCATAATTTATAGATACATATATGATAGGGAGAACTGCACAAGCAACGCCACGTGGTACTCGGAGAACTTTGCATAAGTACTGCTGGAGAACCTGAAGGTTGGTAAACACTAATGAAGCACATGCATGGCACATGTACCCTGTTGGTGGTTCATCATACAAGAGTACCAAAGCCATCCCATCTGCAATTCTGCATTGACTTTTCGCTTAGATCAAAGGTGATGAATTTACTTGACCTTTTTTCTGAGTGCATTAAACATCCCTCTCCATTTTGGAAAATTTAGTCCAGAGGAAAGCAACCCAATTCCCAATCTTATCCAGACAGATTACATCACCTTAAATTGATCTTAAAATTGCAACCACTAACTATAAACACCACAAAAAAAAATATAAATAGTATATTATAAAAAAAAATAGCTTGCAAAACTTAAAGTGCAACCACCAACAAAAAACTAATACTATCACACATGGCTATTGGTTCTTACAAGTCAACATAGGCTGTGAGACAGGTGGGATTTTAATTAGGTCATTTTTAAATTTTATATTCCCCAACTCATGAACTTCATGATCCACTTTGGCATTATAGCATCATGCCACCTGTCAAGTAATTACAGCTTAATTTCTTTTTCCTAATTGGGGCATCCCCACTAAAGGTTTTTTAATTTTTTAATTTTTATAATTATATGTTACCTAGTGCATAATGATTTGGACAGGCGGTCCCGTTCTATATTCCAAAATAAGTACTTAAAAAATAAGGACATATTTTCAAGTTTAAAAATAATGGATTTACAGAAATAATTTTTCAATTTTTTTTTTTAGGGTTTGATAGATCTCATTGAGATTTATAAAACTAAATTCATATTGCATATTTTATTATTTCAGTAAGCCTATTATTTTTAAACTTAAAAATTGAAAATAAGTTCTTATTTTTTAAGGGGATAAATAGGAACAACACCTTAAACTAGGAGGGAACATAGTGTATTTATTTCAACTTAGTTAGGGTACTTGAGGGCTTGTTCGTTTGGGATACTCATAATCCCTGGGCACAATTTTCAATAAATTTTCTCGATCCATCTCTATTCACTTATTACTTTTAAAAACCTGCCTCAAAACCCACGTGCTATCTCGTTCGTGGGCCTGGTTTTGAACCCGAGAAGTCTTCCTCGGATCCCCTAATATAAAATTCGGCCTGCATATAGCAGGATCCTGCTACAGAAATCGACCGGGCGTACCGAAGGCCACATGGGGCCCACTCCGGTTCTGCACGGATTATCCGAGCTGTTCAATAATAATTAAAAAAAAACTTGAGTGGGGCCGTGAAAAATCGGTTCAATTTGATATGTGAAGGTTCTTGATCCAATCTTTCATTTTTTCTTTTTTTTTTCGGATCCCCGAAAAAAATAGAAGATTGAATCAAGTATCTACACATATCGGATTGAATTGATTTTTAGCGGAACCAATCGAATTTTTTTTAATTATTAAAAAGCTCGTATCATCCGTGTGGGACCCAAAGTGGATCCTGCGTGGCCATTGATACACCTGGTCACTGTGCCCGATCGATTTCCTTAGGTTTCTCGCATATGGCACCAAAGGGTTGTTCAAAACATCTTAGGGTCCGACGCTGATGAGCATACATATATATTAAAGAGGTTGTATCTAGTACTTAGAGTTTGCCTGGATTTGGTACCGCTCCGCGGCAAAAAGCAAGATAGTAGCTGTAGCATATCTTGTTCTTTCTTCCGGAGTTCGGTTTTGCCTTTTCTGAAGCATTACCATTGCCATGACAAAAGGAAAACCAATAGCAGTTTAAACATGGGTTTAGCAATCTCTAATACCACACTACAGGATTACTTGGTAATGTTTCATCACTGTTGTGATTTCGAAGGACACAAACCTAACAAACCCCAACTGTGCAGATTAAAATCCTTTCATGATGCGATTCGATTACCACATTGGACACCAGATTCCCTATCCTTTTTATGCCCATCTTTGAGGTGGCTCCTGCGAAAGTTGAAGAGATACGAAAGCAACCCATCTCTTACCAAAGCTAAAGACAAGAGAATTGGACAAATGTTTAAAACTATTCGATCTGCATTTTGATTGAATCTGCTAAAGTCCACCAATAGTCGTTAATGTTCTCCAATTCCAGCCTTCCTTAATTTACAAATCTCAGCACTAAAATTCCAAAGTTAGTGTACCAGAGAACGTGATCGGGATTGTACATTTTTTTGTTCTTTTTGGATCAACAGTGGACTTCAAGATAGCCTTCATTATGGAGATGTCTTCATTCATTGCACATGTGTCCAAACCCGAGCGAACGACTGGTGGCTTTTAGCACTAAGATATAAGCAAAACTAGTAGTACAACAAGTTGTAAGCTGGTAGGTCTTGTATCCGATTTACATCTTCTAGCGATAGTTCTCTCTCCAGTTGTGTCCGCGTTACTCTTAGAACCTCCTGAAAGACAGGAAGTGGTAAAGTATCAGCCCATTGGGGTTCCTAGTTTACAGAAACCTGTTGTGGACACGGATAATGAATTTGTCTCCTATCTGACAACAAAACCCAACAAAATCAACTACAATGAATTCAGGTAATACCCCCCAATATCAATAATCTGAACTTTAGAAGTTTAAGTAAATTAAATTATGGAGTTCTGGCATTAAAATTCGGTAAGAACTCCTAGAATGATCAAGGGAGAATAAATTAAGAAGCAATATGCATCGACGGGAAACAATAGA
Source organism: Rhododendron kiyosumense (assembly GCA_019656275.1). Classification (NCBI taxonomy): domain Eukaryota; kingdom Viridiplantae; phylum Streptophyta; class Magnoliopsida; order Ericales; family Ericaceae; genus Rhododendron; species Rhododendron kiyosumense. The sequence continues at coordinate 41,492 of BPLS01000172.1, read as the reverse complement.
ACCATAAGCAAGACAAGCACAGAAACAAGAGGACATTGAAGCAGAAAGGGATGCTCAAACACTTTTTTCCATGTTTCTGCTGCAACAAATAAGTAAGTTGATTCCCGAACCAATCTTATGCAATGTTTCAGGCTTCATTTCAATGTACAGCAGATAAAGAAGACTGCATCTGTGGATGTCCCAAGCTTAACATGAATAAAAGTTGTGTCTATTCACTACTCTTGCATCTAAAAACGGAGTCAGTCCCCAGTATTCAGCAAAACTTAGGACTCTTATCAAAACAGTAAAGACGCGGTGCTGCAAGCACAAACCAGTTCAAAACTGCAAGTGTAAGATATTGTGGTTTAACTTCAAATTTCACTATTGAAATTCAAAGACCAAGAGTAAAAACTTATTGTGATAATTGAAGTCATTTATTGTCGGGGTAAAAAACATGCACTGAGCTACAGCAGGATCAGTTTCTAAGCAGTGTGATTATGTACAAGTTTTTTTCCGAAGCTTTTGAGCTAAAAAATGATTGAACAAGCAAATGGAGGCTTCTGCTCTCTTTGGTACCCAAGAAAAGGAAAAGAACCATTGACAAGCATAAGGAGATTGAACCAGGGAGTCAACAACTGAGGGTGATATCTAGTGTTATCAAGCATGAGAGAGAGAGAGAGAGAGAGAGAGAGAGAGAGAGAGAGAGAGAGAGAGTACATTAAATTCCATATATGAAGCACGCATAGCAAGCCACTGAGCATCCATCATTGCGAAAGCTATACAATATAGAACATCAAAGGCTTCTTCATCATCTGCAGTAGTAAAGATGCATCATTTTATTTGTTAGGAACGTGGAAAACTGGACATTATCCTTATAAATTCTAGATGCAAAGACACCTTAAATTTAATTAGCCTGGACATTACCTCCTAATAATCTAACAAAATTGATTCCTGGGAGACATCTTGGTTTTGCTGCGAAAGAGAAGGGAAAAGAAATTATAAAGCAAAAACGACAAATTTTTTTGTTCATCATTCAACATATTGTGGCATCTAATCTCCCAATGCCCCTTTTTGGCATTGAATCCCCTAAATGTAACTGGCAACATAGTAAGTTAACAGACCTGAGTACAAATCCAGCATTTGAATCAACATGAATGATACATTAATGCCGGCAACAGCAAAGGGATATTCCCAGGTTGCTCGTTTCCCTCCTTTCTTGAACAATAACCTATGAAAAGAAGCCTTCATTTGAATTTCAGGCAATTAGTAATAACTCTTATTTTTTTCAGGGACAGAGAGTAAAAAGGATAAGAATTTACGTTTATCAAGGAGATAAAAAAAATAATACAGGAAGCAACAATCCGAGGACTTCCTATTCATACCGGATAATTCCTTGCAAAAAACAGCAAATTCTCGAGCGAAATAAAACCACAACCCCTAAAAACAATAAAATTCTCAATGAGGAAGAATCCATATAAACACAAAAATATTCTGAAGTACAAAAAAAATTCGAACACAAAAGTTTAGCATAATGTCAAAAGTCCAAGAACACACATATTTCTGTTTTGAATGCATTGGAACACAAAAACTTTAATGTCCCAGCAGCACCTTCTGCCCCAGGCACTGGGTGCCCCACATACTCTCTACAGTCTACAGCAAACCAATCATACTCAAAAAAAGGGTTTAGCAAGCCTTTAAAGTTGCAGAAATGTACCTAAAGTCGGTTGATGGATTAGGACCCTGCCAACCCATATCTTTCCATTGGTCAGAGATCAAACCTTTAAGAGCGACATTCGGAAAGGCTGCAAACCACAGGTCTCTAAGAGCTTCCTACCAAGAGAAAGGAATAATGAGATCTAACAGGGCACATCCAACAGTGAAAATAGAACAAAAGTGCTGAAAACTACTGCCATGCACCTTCAGTGGGTTATACAATAGAAAAAGGAAAAAGAAGGAAAAAAAATTCTGTGGCCAGATATCCTAATAGTACTACAAAAGTTAACGTGAATGGCAAATGCGTGCAGTTTCTACTGGTTGAATTGCATAAAAGCAGTTTCCATGTTGAGAAAAACAAAACCGTGAAAAGCAAATATGAACTGAAAACTACACAGGCATGACGTAGTAAAGTACCTGATGGGCAGCACGAGTCTCGTCAAAAGGTACATGCAAACGCTCCTGAAGTTGTTGAAGTCTTTGTTCCTGCTAGAATGCAATAGAACATGAGAGAGAGAGAGAGAGAGTGTTGACGAGAAAATACTGCAATAAGTACAGGCACTAATGCTATCCCAATTTACCTGAAGAGGACTCAAAGAAAAGTCAATGAACTTGCCACTTCCATAACGTCTATTGCCTGAGCGGCTAAAGATCCCTCCTATCCATGATCGTGGTCCAACCATAGCATTAGCTATCACAAAAATTATTGTCAGTAAACTAAGAGGAAATGAACTAAATTGAGTAGTCCCAAACTTAATGTTGCTATGAAGTTCGACCTAGAAGAACCACAATCTTGATTCTCGCCCAATGTGCTTTTGAACTTGTATGGGATTTAGTGAAGGGAGTGTAACACCATCCACATATTTGCTCAACTTTACAGATTAATAGCAAGAATAAGAAGAGAATATGAACACATTTTTATCATGACTTAAAATTAGGGACAATCAGGGATCAACAAAGTTGATCAAAAAGAAGTTTAAATCATCACATGATTAGGTTGTTTTGATTATTAAACAATAGTAACATTCTTTCAGCATATTCTCATGAGCACGATGAAGTAAAGGCTGAAGATAAGAGTTGGCAGGGATGCAATGTTTTCTCTTAGCATAGAACTTGGTTACAAAGCCAATATTATGAGTTTATGACATGAATTACATCAAAATGTCTTTTCACAATGTTTACAAATTGTTTGTAATGCTGCCACATTCCCATGTTCGGAGCATGTTTACTACAATACAACCTGTTATAGTGTCATATAACCAAATAAAGGAAGTAACAATCAAAACAACCCAAATAAGAAAATGGATATACCAACC
>BPLS01000172.1:0-15720 GCA_019656275.1 Rhododendron kiyosumense | reverse complement strand
TCTCTCTCTCTCTCTCTCTCTTTCTCTTCATTTGGAAATCATCACAGTTAGTTGGCTTAGCGTAGGAGTCTCAAACTAACCACTTCTCTCGTCAGCTCCGCTTCCATTTCAATCGCCTTCAAATTCCTTGAACGTCCAAATGTCATACCTAATCTTTGACTTTCATGCTATTCGACACAAAAATTAACTTTGAGAGTTCCTCCAATGAGTATTGAATTTTCTTCCCAGTGTTTGGATTACTTCATCAATCAAACTGAAATCACTTAATTCCACCGAATAGTGCAATTTTTGTTCAGAATTTCAGTTATCTCGATCATTCAAAAACCTGAGTATTTTAAAAGCAAAAAACAAGGAAGATTGAGCAACATCAAAATGAGTTCTGAGAGCGTAGCAAGAGAACTTGAACGAGTTTTCTAGATTTACGGACGGGATGGTGGTGGTGGTGGTCCGGTGGGTAAGATTTGTGTGGGCAGCAGAGAAGAGAGGAGGAGGAGAGGATTATTTGCTCTGTAAATGTGAGGAAAAGAGTAGAGAGAGAGACTCAGACTGTAACGCCCCGATTTTCGGAAATAAAATCGGAGGCATTAAATATTGATTTCTAAAAATTTATTAATTTCAATTCAAAATCCAAACCGGATAAAGATTCGTCTATTACAAACCATTATTGAAATACTAAAAATAGTCTTTGCGATAGTAAATTAAACAAAATAACAGAGCCGTCTTCTAAGATTGATACAGATTCCAAGCATATTCTGGCTCGACTCCCACCTCTGAATTCTCTTTCACATAAAACTGTTCGCCTTCAGGGTTCTATGTTTCTTCTTGATTTTCTGCAAAATCTGGCACGGAAGCCAGGTAATCCGTACCTGAGTGAAAGAGTTCACCCCGAAGTATAATCCAACCCAACTACCCCTCTTGTTTTACAGTTAGCAAGCAACAGGATAATAATAATGCGATAAAGTAAAACAGAGTTTATTCCATATAAACCAGCTTATTACTATCCATTTAATTTGTCGTGAAATCTAAGATCTTCTCCGCGGAGTCTTTCCTCCCCAACCGCTAGCTATGCCCTGTCCCATGAGCTCACTTTCTTTTGTTGTCGCGGATTGCACCTCAGTTATGTACCTAACGTGTATCCCTCGTATTACAACAAAAGGAAGCTTATCATGCCCGAATCATAATTAGGGTTCGCATATCTTATGCACCACCACACAGTCATCACTGGGCTTATTTTGCCAGTTTCAATTCATCACTGGACTCTCGCCAGTATCAATTCATCAATCACCACTGGGCTTACTTTGCCAGTTTCAAACCATCACATCCAACTCATCACAATTCAAAATCCCGCCTGCAGGCATTCTAAAAATAAAACCTTCCATTTCATCCACTATCTAGCATCGTCTAGGTGAATTCTATTCGCATACCACCCCATGTCTCTAGGATCCAATTTTAGCATTCAAATCAGATATTGGTGCAATATACAAATAAACCAAATAATAATTAAAATAAATAATCAGCAATGCAATCACACAACCTTTTATGAATGGGTCATTGCCCTTATTCTCGTATGGCCACAATGTCAATAATGAAGTAAAAATTTTATAAAAATTTTAATAAAATATTTTCTAGGCTCTTATTAATTATTTCTAAATAATTAGATTAATTAAAAGCTAATTAAATGCATTAATTAGATAAAAATATTAGAATAATTAATCATGACCTAATAAGAGTCCTAAAGATCCTATATAATCAGTTGAGTGTCAAAAGCTGGGTTCGGAGGGTCGAAGAATTAATTTTCATGAAAACGTTAATTAAAGTGACCGAAAGTGAAGTAAATAGACAATAAATAATTGGTTATAAAAATAAATGTTGAGACTGACATAATTTCATCTTTGGACAGTAAGGAGTCTAAATAAAATTATCCGAGCATTTATAATAAAGTTTATACGATCGTAAAGTAATTGTGATTGGAATTAATTTAAAAATAATAATAAATAGTAATTAAATAAAAAAAATATTTAATTTAACAAGTTACTGTATTTGAGATTCAAGAAGTCTAAAAAAAATTAGTTTGAGTGTTAAAACGTAGGTTGAAAGGTCGTAACAAATTTTCGTTTGTAAACGTTGAACGATAACTAATAAATAATTTAATAAATAGATAATTAAATAAAAAAAATATGATCTCAACAAGTTATGATCTTTGAGATGTGAAAAGTCTAGGAAAAATAGTTCGGGGGTCAAAAATCAAGTTTAGAAGGTCGCAAAACAATTTCGAACCAAAACAGTTGAAACCGCAAGGTCTGACCGAGTCAACCTTGCGGTGGAGTGCCCAGCCGTAACGTTGGCCCTGGTTCTTGCGGCCCTCACCTTGCGGCCGCAAGGTTCAATGCAGAAAACGATTTTTTTTGTTTTTCTTGCTGTTTTCGATGCATGGGGCCATGTGGGACGATGGGTTATGCCTAAAAACAATAATTATACTTAGAGAAGTGATTAGGAGAGATTATACTACCTCGAATCGGATCGAATTGGTTTTTAATCGAAACTTGAAACTTTGCGAAGAAGGTTTCGGATTCTTCGATCGGGAAACTTTGGGGCCGAATTGAATGATGTTTGGCGATGCTAGGAGTTGTAGGAAGGGATTAGAATGATCAATTCGGGTTCCGGTTGATCGTAGCTATGAAACCCACTTTTCTCTCTCTTTCTTTCTCTCTCTAGAACTCCATGGATTGGAGCTTCAATCTTTCTGATTTTTTTCCTCTTTCTGGACTAGGGGGGCGTGAGAATTATAATATTTTGACCTAAGGTCGGATTGGTGACCTATATATAGGAGAATGTGAAGAGTTTCGATTAAAATGGGATTTTAAGAGGTTGTAATCTATAGGGCTTCGGAATGGACGAATTTGGGACGAGAATATACTGAGGAAAGAGGTAGAATTTGAGTAGGAGAGTGAAAATTATCAGGATTTATATGCATGCAATTTACAAGAATTAAAAGTAGGATAATTAAGAGTAAAATTAATTTTATTTGTGTATATCTATTAGATAATTATGATTAAGAATGTTTTATTATTACTATTAATATTCTTTAAATGATATTATAATTGCTAAAATTTACGGTACGTTACACAGACGAGAAAGGAAAGTGCGCTGGTTCAGTTGATGGGAAACTGTCAAGCAATATCAGTTGTCGTGGCAGCAGAAAAATCAGTCGTGGCTTTATCATTAACCCTACTGGAAACTTGAATTATAATTTTGGAGTCACTAGCGTAAAGGTTAGCAGCCAGTCAACATGGAGAAATTTTTCAGTGCCGGGTGGGCACGGGACACGTGGTGCCGGCACCAATCTCGGCCATTCAATGAAGTTTTGAACGGTCCAAATTTGTTCGGCTGCCGAGGGGTATTTTAGTTATTTCACACTTCAAAATTAGCCGAATAGATTTGAGCCGTCCAAAACTTCATTGGATGGCGCGTGCCCACCCGGCACTGAAAAATTTATCGTCAACATGGGTCATTACGGAGATGGTGTCAGTGCCTACGTTTTGAGGATGAGAGTATTTTTCCAGGGAGCCTCCGTGAGCAGGATTGTTTACGTAGCTGTTTAATCTCAGACATCCATTTCGGTTTTAGACGGTTCAGATTTTAATGAAATTTTTTTGGAAAAAAATTAATCACAATCAGTTATTACCGGTCATAATTAGTTTTCAATTCGGATTGTCTAAAAATACTTTGGACGGGTCGCGATTGACCTCCGTAACTTCTTCTTTACGGAACAACTGTAAAGAAGATTTTCTCCTGAGGATATGTCTCGAAAAAAAGTGAAAACAACATTTTACGGAAACAATCATTCTACAACCACAAACATTTACACAAATATTTATATTGGGGTCCACATACACTATGCCTCCTTTGTGTGAACCCCACCAAAAGATGTGAGTGCGCATGAGTGTTTGTGGAACGTTGAATAATAATTGTTGTTACGGAAAAATCATTACACTAAAATTTTGTGCCGTGGCATTAACATCTCTGCTAAAAAGAACTATGAACAACAATGTCACACCCATCTACTGTTTGATCAACACACTCTTATTTATTTATTTATTTATTTTGGTCAAACGGAATTCCTTAAATTAAAAATACTCCCTCCGTCCCAATTTACTTGTCACTTTTTGGAGTTCGTGCCATTTTTCAATTGATTATATCTTGTAATTTATAATATTTTAGGCGATTTTGAAAGCATTGTATTATAGAATAAATCGAGATCTATCAAACAAGATCCATATTGGATATAAAATTCATTACCAATTTAAAGATATAACTAATTTTTTTTTCCGGCTGGAATAGAACTGTGACAAGTAAATTGGGACGGAGGGAGTATAATCCAACGAAACTGCCGAGTTTTACCTCCTTTAAATTTGGGATTTTGTGTGCTTTCTATGAGACAGAGAGCACGTAGGAACACTGACGAAAACTTTTAAAATGCAGAGTTCATTCAATTGCGGTAAAAGCGGAACCTCAATCAAATGAAATTGCAGTGACTTAGCAAAGCACAATATATTCGAATGGTTGTTATTGGTTATTTGGTATCTAAAATAAAATTTCAATTAATATGTCTCCAAGATTTGGACATATTTACTACGGGGAAAAAATACTTTATCATATATTTTCTTTCAAAAAAGCATATTCCTTTTGAACGAAATATCGGAGTCATTCAAGGCGTATGTGGTTATGACGGTATTGGTGAATGGTGATTTTGTGGATATGGATATGTCATTAGAGAGATTTCATATAAGATATAGTCTTCGAGGACTTTCTTGATTACCTAAGAACTATGCAGAGTGTCAAGTTTAAGCAAAAATAAAATAATTTTGTGATTTTTAATTCTGTTCAAGATTAATTACTGATTCATTTTAAGTCGTTGCATATTATTAAAATAAATTTGTCAAAACAAAAATAAAATCTGTTATTGTATTCTAAATTAATATGTATGAATTTTTTTAAGAAGAAAATTTATTAGAATAAATTTGTCAAAACTAAAAATAAAATCTGTTATTGTAGTCTAAATTAATATGAATGATTTTTTTTTTAAGAAGTAAATTCTCTCTCTCTCTCTCTCTCTCCTTCCTCTGTTTTTCCTCTGTTTCTAAGGTTTCGAGAGAGGAACCAGAGAAATCTCTCTCTCTCTCTCTCTCTGAAGAGTGAAGTCAGAATGCTTACCTTTTGCTTTTGAGATTTTCTGTAGTCCATATAATTTGAATACCCTATGCTCTGTTAAATAATTTCTGGTGATCAATAGCACGAGTTCATGCAATTGATAGTTTTAGATTTTATTTTAGGTTTTTATTTTCTTTTTGAGCTGTTGGAGTATTATCATTTGCATTTTCAGCTGGTATAAGTTGACAGCGTAGATATTCAAAAGTATAGTATAGTGAACAGGAAAATATCATTGCAAACCATCATAGATGGTAGATATGAGAAGCTTCCACGAAATCTTCGAAATAAACTCTCTCAGTCTTTTTCTTTCTCGTTGAGACAGGGTAATCGGGTTGCTTAGGAGTCAACTATCTGAGCTATTCGATTAAAATTTTCTGCCTTCGTAGAAGAATGAAATCCCTAACTAGCTCGTGCCCCCCTATAGCATGATGAATTAGATATTGAATTTAAATGTTACACATCTCGTGCGTAGCACAAATTCGCCTCGAAAACGAAAGTAAAATAAAGTTATCATACCTGCCTGAGAGTACCAAAAATAATTCTTTACTGGTATTTAGTTTCATCACGCTTAGATAAAAAGGCATCAATTGGTATGTCTTATACAATTTTCTTCTCCTATGTGACAATCGACAATGATCTCTTTGGACTTACCGATAAAATCTCACAATGGTCTATGTTTTGACTTTTGATGGTAAGCCCACCCTATAATAACAGATCGAAGACTTTTTATTTTTATTTTCCTCCTCAAAACAAAAAGAAAGTAGTACATAATATTTTCCAATTGGGACAGCAAACGAATTGAGCTGTACGTGAACAGCTTGGGGTTCAATTTGTTAAGAGCTTGGCTCTGTTGTAAAGATACGGTTCGTATGACTCTCTCATAGAGGTGCATTTAGGGGGAGTTTTCTTACTTATTTTTTTTGTTTTTTTGTCTTTATTATTATTTTTTCACTTTTATTAGTTTTGCGTCTTTTTTTTTGAATTATTAATTTGTCCCGGCAGAAGAAATCGAAAAAGTAAAAAATTATTACCAATACCCAAATTTTCCCAAGACTAAGTTTCGGCCAAAATTTATTACTTGTTCGATTCCTCACAGTCAAGACGAAAAATAATCTACAAAAATTTGATGCAAAATTAGAAGTACAAAAAAAAAAAGAAACAAAATAAAAAGCCTAGTCTGCTTTTTTAGGAAAACTTCCCTTAAAATTAGTGAATTGGAGGATATTGTTATGTAGAGATGTGCTGCGTACCTCCGAGCAGCTCAAGCTTGAACTCGAATAACTCGGCTTGTCGCTCGTTAGATTTCCTAACTGGGATGTTCCTTATTTTACTATGTTTGGGGTTTTAAGAGGTGACAAGTGTCCTGACAAGGATGTTCCCATAAAAAAAAAACCGTCTCCATCCCCCACCACTTCTCTCTCTCTCTCTCTCTTCTTTCTCTCTCCTCCCCCATTTTTCAAGCCCACTTCTTCCTACTCCGTTTTCCCCTCTCCTTAATAACCACTCCTCTATCCTAGTTGACCCCAAACTGTCAATTTGTTTCCTTCACTTCTTCTTCCATTTTTCCTCCCTCAATCTTCACCCACCTAATTAATAACCCCCCATACAAGTTTTGGTAACTAACATAATGGAGTATTAACTTTCCCATTTTTGCTAAAGTATGTATCCTTATAAACGAAAATCATGAAAACAGAACGAAAGCATAAAACTTACCCCTCACTCCTCAGGAAACTCTCTCTCTCTCTCTCTCTCTCTCTCTCTCTCTCCCACGTCCCCCATCTCGAATTAGAGCTTTCTGTTTGCTTCCCACCTCTCCAATTTCCCTGAACTTTCCTCACCGCTTCTAGTTATGACCAAATTTTCGTCAACCCATTAATCTCAACATCCCACTTTACAACAAACCTCTCGTGAAAAACACAGCTCCAGAGACATGTTCGATTTCTTGTTTGGATGGAGGAAAGCCTCCTACTGGTAAATCTCAATATAATCTTGTCTATTTATACCTGTGCCTCTACGTATAGGTGATTCTTATAATGCTAATTATTTAATTTTTTTGGACTGGTGCAGTAAGCAGCTGATCAGGGGAGTGCAGTGCCGTCTGAAGCTGCTGAAGAACAAGAGATGCTCGATCGTGAGGCACTCACGGGACGACGTTGCCCAGCTTCTCAAAGATGGCCATGAACAGAGCGCCCAACTTCTCCAAAAGGTATATGCTCTGTTTTTTTTTTCTGCAGAGAATTCTCAACGGAACTAGTTATACTCTGTTTTCTTCTTCTCTCAACTTCTTTGAGGCTTCCCCTGTCTACGTACGTGTATCTATTTGTAAGCAAAGCATAAATACTTGGTTTTTGTTATGATCAATTAGTTGGATGCATAGATTACTCGGGCCCGGACACGCGTGTCGAAAATTAGTTGGATGTATAGAATGATAATATTTTGTCAGGACAAGAAAGTTGATTGATGAATTCAATAGTTACAAAGCGGTGTTATGTTAGTTTTTTTAATTTTTTTGTCATCTGGAAAAGTATTTTTGCTTTTGTTTGTCTTCTTGTTTTTGGTTTTACGATGTGGGTATCTAGTCTTTAGTGGATTTCTGAACAAACTCGCACAAGAAAAGCAAAAGAACATCTTTTTCCCCACCCGAGCCGCCATGCCCAGGTTCATATCCCACCGTCAATTGAAAAATCTCCGGGTCACTGTCGATTTGCTCTGTCGTTAACTTCAGCACTCCGAGATGTTGGTTTTAATTTAATATTTTTCTTTTTTCGTTAACATTGATAATGGGTCTGAGGAGGAATAATAGGGATGTACAGTTAGAGTTAAAATAGGAGTGTTAGTTGTAAACCATTTTGACTAGGTCTCCTATTTTTTCTCCTGGTTTTGAGACCACTATCTGTTAGCATAACAAACTTACGTTTTATTAATGCTTATAAAACCTCTGCTTTGTTATTCAACTGAAAAACGATCAGTACACAACTCTGTCAAAAACTCTCTCACTTGCTTTACAACTTACACACTGATATTTGGTACAACTATATATTTGGATTTCGAGTGTCGGGAAACTATTGGTTCGTGAGTTCAATTCACTGCACAGAAGAGAACTTGAAGGTCGATGTATCTTAGGGAAGGAGTACCATTCAACCCTGTGCAAGAGGGGGTATATCGTTCCTTAGGAGAGCGTTATCACGTGCCTCGACCACCCTACAGGCTGTTCTATTCTTTTCTCTATTTATTTATATCGTTGTTTTTGATCGATGAATATGATACATAATTGTTATTTTACCAGAAAATTCCTATGGCATATATTTTCCCCAACAATCTAAGGAACGATAATTATAGAATTTTCTGTTAGAATAATTTCTAGCATGAATAAATCGATGTGCTCATGAAAGAATTATATGTTCGTACGTGAATGCAGAATTCTAATTGTTTACAGACTCAATTACATGTATCTCAAGTTACTAAATATGAATTAATTCTGCACTTCGCTATGCAGTAGAAACTTTGCATAGGACACATTTGATTTTGTTAATGACTCGCAAAACCCTTCAATGGATTTAGGAAAAGTTTATTTTGTAACTAAAAGCTGCAAGCTAGAGATTCTTTTTGAACTACCCAGTTCTTTGCAGCCTGGCGTAAAATATTTCAAAGTGTGGGGGTGTTCGGAATTCTTTGTATTGGCTGGCCTAGTATGCATGTAGATGTTATTTTCTTATGCTTGAGAAAATAAATGTTGAGATATTTTTTTTGGAAGTGATCAAAAGTAGATGTTGATTTGCATGTCATATTACACTACATTAATTTTGTATTGCAGAACATTGTTTGAAAAGTTTCAGGTGCATGTTTGCTAGCTAGCTTGCAATGATGAAACAATCGAGTCTGCAACTATAAACTTCTAAAAATGTGGGGGCCTGATCAGCCTCAAGAGACAAAAAGATTAGTTTGTAGGCTAATTCTTGTTAGTCTTATTAAAGGCTTAGCGCGAAGGCTAGTCTTTGAATCATCGAGGGGAATGGGACTGAAGCCTATAAGTTAGTCACCTCGGCGGACACCTAACCTTTGTGATTGGAGATCCCATGAATCAGGTTCAATAGGTACCAACGAAGCTGAATGGTGACTAGGAGGAGCACTAAAAATATTAGAGGGGAATCCCTGGTCCTATTCCTATGGTGATAGTGCTCATGTTATGTGACGATAGGAAGAGCTTAGCTCTGAATGTGTCCAAGGTAGGATTTCTACAGGGTGTTGGTCACAAATCACCCTTGGAGGATACACCTATATGAGTGTGGCAGTGGGGTCGCTGCTGTGAGAAATTAGGCTACTCTCTAAAGACACTCATGAAATAAGATACGTGCGCATGACCGTCTATCGCGCCAAACCGTTCCAGAACCATAATGTTTCCCGTACTGTGTGTGTGGTAGGCGTAAGTTTGATTTCAAGGACCTAGTTCAAGACTTTGTTCACTACGGTCCTTTAAGCTGAAACTTGCTAACACTAAGCGTAGGTTCAAGTCCGGAAGACACCTATGCCCATTGCACAGTAAAAGCACTCTGGAAAAATTTTAAATTTGTGGGGGATTGTTGGTTTTAATTTAATATTTTTCTTTTTTCGTTAACATTGATAATGGGTCTGAGGAGGAATAATAGGGATGTACAGTTAGAGTTAAAATAGGAGTGTTAGTTGTAAACCATTTTGACTAGGTCTCCTATTTTTTCTCCTGGTTTTGAGACCACTATCTGTTAGCATAACAAACTTACGTTTTATTAATGCTTATAAAACCTCTGCTTTGTTATTCAACTGAAAAACGATCAGTACACAACTCTGTCAAAAACTCTCTCACTTGCTTTACAACTTACACACTGATATTTGGTACAACTATATATTTGGATTTCGAGTGTCGGGAAACTATTGGTTCGTGAGTTCAATTCACTGCACAGAAGAGAACTTGAAGGTCGATGTATCTTAGGGAAGGAGTACCATTCAACCCTGTGCAAGAGGGGGTATATCGTTCCTTAGGAGAGCGTTATCACGTGCCTCGACCACCCTACAGGCTGTTCTATTCTTTTCTCTATTTATTTATATCGTTGTTTTTGATCGATGAATATGATACATAATTGTTATTTTACCAGAAAATTCCTATGGCATATATTTTCCCCAACACGAGATTAGTCAAAGGAGCGTGAGCTGGCCTTGACACTTTATTAAAAAAAAATGAACTGGGATTTTAAATTCACTCCGGCTCTAAAGAGCTAGCAATGATCATTCAGGAGTCTCTGTGTCAGACTTCCTTACCAAGTTGAGAGAGACACACACATGAAGACATTCCGGCCAAACCACGGAACTCTCGGTCTCTAAATTGGGGGTGTGAGCAGTCCACGATACTTAACATTTTGTGCAACGGGGATTCAAAGGTTGGAAAGCACTGGGTATCACTATTTTCCCTCAAATTAGTCCCTAACTTAAATGGGTTTTGTTCGATGGGGCTGACGAAGTTAGATTGGGAAAAAAAAAATTGGATTGTTCCATGTCGGAGAGGAAGTCTCGGCTAGTTGCGTCTTAAAATACAGAAGTTTGGAGTTTTTCAAGGCCTCGTTTCATTTTGAGAATCTTCATTCATACTGGAATGCAAGAATTTCCACTTGAGCCTCAGTTTTAACCTATCTTTTTTCCTTTCGTTTTGTGTTCTGATTCTCAGGTTGAACTGATCTTCAAGGATGAAAGCATAGTCGCAGTGTATGATCTGCTGGATCATTTCTGTGAATTCATCATCATTAATCTGTCATATATCCGTAACCACAAGTATGCTTTCTCTGCGCTAATGAGTCTCTAACAACTCACCTTCGTACTTTTACAAAATTTTGGCATATCGAATTGGGACAAGAACGTGCATTGGATTTGCACTTCTCTGTTCATACTTTTACAAATGTTAGGTACAAAGAACCGCGACATAGAACGTGCATTGGATATGCACCTCTTCTGTGCCCCAATTTCGTGTCGTTGGAGTTATATTTGAAGTTGCATGTTGCTTGTCCTTATTTGGCGTCATTTCTCTTATGAAGCAATGACATTGCGTTGTGATACGTATGGTTGGTTTCAGGGACTGTCCTAATGATGTCAATGAGGCAGTGTCAACTCTTATATTTGCATCAGCAAGGTGTGGGGATCTGCCCGAGCTTCTGAAGATACGGAAGCTCTTTGGAGAGCGTTATGGTCAGCAGTTCGCCTTGGTTGCTCTCGAATTACTACCCGGAAATCTCGTTAATGAACAGGTCACCCATTTTTCGCTTTCAATACTTAAATGATACTAGTTACAGTATTTTTTTTGGTTGCTGTAGCATACAGTTGCGAATTATATTTGCAACTCATGTATCTGTGACTTTAGGTTAAGGAGAATCTGTCCATAACATCAGTACCAGATCATGTGAAGTACAAATTGGTGAATGAAATAGCCAGGAGTTGCCTCAAGCCAGCGCCTTTGGCACTTGAGTACTACTCGGAGCTGCAGCTAGGGCAGGTAACTCATGCACTTCTCCTGGATCGGGATTGGGATACTCCGTCTGATGATGATGACCTGGAGTGTTTCGATTCGTCCTATTCTTCTGGTTAACAAATCTCTTTATAGTCGTTCTGGACCTATTAGACGAAATATGAGAATTCGGCTTTGAGAAGCCGATGAGTGGCAATGAAGGTCCCGCTGATTGACCTTTTCTAACTCTCTATGTAATGTACTAGTGGCCTTGGAACCAATGCACATAGGTGTAAGAACAAGATATCCAGCAAGAAGAAAAAGGAATAGGATTCAATCTAAAAGCATCATTCTCTGCCTAAATTGGCCTTACTTATTTAGAAAACTGGAGAGTAATGTTGTGGCTCGGTAGGCTAAATTAATATTTTACCCTTTTTCTTTGATACAGCAGATGAATAAAAGCGAGGGAGATCAAGTTCCAGGACGTGATGTTCAAGTGAATTGCCACAAAAGTAAAGAACATCAAGTGCATGATTTTAGCATCATGGAGGGAGAAGGAAAGCTTGTGCCAGTGGATTTTACATCAGAGAGCAGAAATCTTGTTGCTCAACCATGTTACTCTCACCAAGGCTATGATGCTACCGGAGAAAGCAGCAGTCCTCTTTCACTGCCTTGGTCTGCGAACCAGGAAGACGGATGGAGAGTTGGAAACAATGCCCACCTGGGATCTCCATATGAATCAAGAATCCAGGCCCCTTCGGTTGATAAGGGAGTTGGGATGGCTATAGAGTCTTCTTCAGATAGTTCATATCAGTTGGCCAAGGAAATGATAAGCCTAGATGACATAGAGGAGTTCGAGTCTACGATGAGAAAAGATGGGAATGGTCAGGATCAACGGCTTTTTCTGTTCAAATCACCGGTTCACTTCGAGACAGATACGGTTGAAGATGTTTTTGATGAAAGCAGTTCAGAAAAATGTGAAGAATGGATCAATGACAAGGCCTCGAGAAGCTCTAGAAAGAGCAGGAAGGCATCTGGAAAGAGACAGAGAATGAGATCCGTTTCTAAGGAGGGAACAAATGTGAAGGATGTCGAATCTACGATGTACTACGGAGGGTCATTAGATAATTCTCAAAACGAAAATCTCAGATCTCATCACCGCCGAAAGCATCACAAGTGGACTCCACCAAATGAAACCCGAAAGTCATTGGGAGAACAAGCAAGAGTAGGCCAACCATGCCACCGTGTCAACAATGGAGAGGCCGGAATTGTCCACAATTGCAGCGTGGAAGATCCATGTTATTTCTGCACTAGTGACGACAAAGACAAATGTGGAAGTCGAGCGTTGCCGGCGCATAATCTGAAGGAAAAATTAGGAAACAACATTCACTGCCCCAACTGTCGATGTTTTACGAATAGAGAGACCAACAACCAGCAAGCGAAATGGCCGCTTGTACTTCACAAACCAAGTGGAGATTACAGGATAGGGGTTATCGTGCCTAAAGAGACTAAAGAGAAAGTTGGGAAATCCGATGGATTTGGTCATGCCCCTTATCTAAGGGCTATGACCATGCCTGTTGAAAGAGCAAGCGATTATCACGTAGGCCACATGGTAAGGTCGAATACGTTTGCGTTTCAACAGGCTAGTCACGTCCATCCTAAACTGCCGGACTACGATCAGTTAGCAGCGAAGTTCACGGCTATGGGGAAAGCAAATCTGGAATGCAAGAGCAACCAAGTTACTTCAGCAGCATGAGGAGTGTCTTGTGCTGGTCTAGATTCCAATATTGTGTTTTCTTTTTTGTTTCAGTGTCCTGTTTCATTGAACTTTTTTCCCTCACCTGTTTTGTAATTAGTAGTGAATAGTGATACCTTCTTTTTTCCCCTCAAAATATGTTTATCAATTCCTCATGATTGGTATCTGTACTCGTATTTCTACCCAGTTTTACTCTCTGTTCTCAATCTCGTAGTCCTTGTTTTAGGATTCGGATTGGACTTTTGGTAATCTTTTCAGCTAAGCTGTAAATTCATGATTTGAAGAGATGGAAGTTGCTTATATACGCTAGAAAAATGACTTGATTAATTCCTCAACCATAAGGAACTGGTGACAAAACTTTATCAAAACAAAAGGAGAATCCTATGGTACACACTAAAAAAAAAAAAGGAAAATGATGGCCAATGACGTGTTTTGATAATTAATACCCGTCAAAGACATTTTCAGTATTAACAAATGTTCTTAGTATGTCCTTGACAGGTATTAATTATCAAAATACGTCCTGGGCCGTCATTTTCCCAAAAAAAAAATTGGTGACAAAATTTTTGGTTACTTTAACAAAAAAAAAAAAAAAACAGTGTAACCAATACAATAAAAATGCACAACTAATGGAAAAAATATGCGTACCGCACACTGTGGGGGTTCGGTTTGTCATAACCTTGACTGTGAGGGGGTTCCGGTTTCTTCCTCCGTTGTTCCGCACGCCCGCAGCTGAACCTGCAATAAGTCACTAGGGCTGTGGAAGCCCAGTGACCCTCCGACGATCAAGTTAGACCAAGGGAGAAGTGTACAAGTCTAGGATTATGGTAGAATGACATAGCTTTTATAGACCTTACTTTGCTTGGGTTCTAAACTAGTGCGTGGAGGGTACACTAGGGTAATCGCTTCGGGTGACATCATAGGCAACGTATGAGTAAGATGGTTACGGAGCACATGACCAAATCAACCCTAATGATGATTCTCGTGCTGTAACCGCCTTGGCTTATGTCATGGTGACGCGTATGCCCGAGGTTCTTGGTTGCCCGAGGATGAAGATTATATCCGAGGCACCATGCGTCGTCACTCCGTGATGTACCAAGCACTTCACTTGGTTTTCTGAGCTCCTTAAGAACATACCTCGGAGCTATGCACTGATGGGCGTTAGGGACCAGACTGAGGCGTGCAATAGTAAGTGCCTCAGGGTCAGCCCGAGCCCGCTTATTTCGGGCCACTACACACACCAAATACACTTGTAACGGGCACCAAAAATGTGTATCATCTTCCAAAATTATTTGTTACCACATCCTCCAAAATTAGTTGTACTCACCTTTCACAACTAACCAAAACATGTGTTACATATACCAAAATCGAATATTGCTTGAAGTTTGTTTTCTGAAAAAATATTTTACATGGATTGTAAAATAGTTTACATCGAAACAAGAAGAGCCTTAATGTGTAACATAGACATGGTACATATTGGTTTGGCCCGTGTCACGAAATATGTTGCATGTGTGAAGTTGTTTCGGTGTCGTAATGAATAAATGTGCACGGTAAAAACGTAATTCATGTGAGAGTATTTGCGTTTTGCGAAAAATTATTTTGATAGATTTTTAGATTATAACTTTTAGACAGCAGTTTAGAATGTTTGTTAAAAATTTCTACAAAACTAACTTTTGGAATCTACAAATTCTAAAAACCTGAAAAAATAACGAAATTCTTAAAAATTATTAAGCAACACAAATTCTCAAAAAATATGAATGAAATTATCATAATCTCGCGGCTATAACGAACGTGGTTGTCAACTTGCACTAAAATTCGGAATCCAAAATTTGCAGCAGAAACTGAAATTAAAATTTAAAATCTGTATCCCCAATTGTTGCAAACATGCATTTTTTATAGTTGATTTTGCTAGCTAGGCTTTTTTTGACTAATTGGCTAAGATTTTGTAATATTAGCTAGTGACTAATTATATAGGGTGGTTAATTAGGAAAATACGTATTGCTTGATGTAGGCTTCTCCTCCTCTTTGCATAATTTCGTTCTCTCTCTCTCTCTCTCTCTCTCTCTCTATATATATATATATATATATATATCAATTGCAGAGAAAAGAATAGAAAAGGAAAATAAAATTTATACTCCTACTTCCTTGTTTGGTTGCGAGGGAAAATAAAATAGGTGAGAAATCAGCAAGCAAACTAGACAGGCGTGTGAGAACCGTTTGTTTCCCATGAGAAAACGTGGGAGAAAAACGAGGGAAAAGTTAGGGGAAGATTCAAGATTTTTAACAAGCA
>BPLS01000171.1:1510555-1558619 GCA_019656275.1 Rhododendron kiyosumense | reverse complement strand
GCACATAGCCTACTTTACGCTGTTCGCGATACCATTGCTGTCGTCGACGGCGACTAGGACGGCGTCGATAGCATCGTTTGCGGGGTACATAAGCTACATAGACTTGATGAACAACATGGGTCACTGCAACTTCGAGCTCATCCCCAAGCTCCTCTTCTCCATCTTTCCTCCTCTCAAGTTTCTCATGTATACTCCTTCGTAAGTCTTCCCTGGACCCCAACAACAACAACAAAAAAAAACACATAAACCCTAATCACTTTTATTCAATTTACTTTTGTTTCGTTATTGTTAGTATCTTTTTGTGCATGTATGTATGATCCTTAATTTTTTCAAGCCGACAAAAAGAGGGGGAAAAAAAAAAGAAAAAAAACCACAGCTTCGCGTTAAGAATCAAATCATGGAAAATGGTACCTAGGACACTGCATGCACATTTTATTTTTTGACCCACCAATTGGGCCCCACGCGAGGACTGCTCATTTGGGAAGAAAGCCAACCATTTTATTACGAGAAGTTTTTCGGTGCCGAGCGGGTATTGCCGACGTGGCACCCGCTCGGCACACCCGAGCCGTCCGATACACTTTTGGACGGCTCGGATTAAAACACACTCTCTCTTCTCATTCAAACACTTTCTCTCTCCTTTTCTCTCTCCAAATCTGAGCCGTCCAAACCCGTATTGGACGGCTCAGATTGCCGAGCGGGCACCACGTGGTACCCGCTCGGCACTGAAAATTTTTTCTTTTATTACAGATGCAACAATATTTAATGCGAAAATACTAAGGGCACCGTTGATACACAGATCGGCATGCGGGGTTTATTTTGGGTTTTGCACAGCTGATCTGAGTTGTTCACTAATTTTAGGGAAAAATGAGTGGGTCTCGTGAAAATTAGCTTTAATTGAATATGTGTAGGTACTCGATCTAATATTTCAATTTTTCATTCAGATTTTCAGATAATAGGATCTTGTAATCTGAATGAAAAATTAAAAGATAAAATCAACCACCCTTACATATTCAATTAACCTAATTTTAGCAGGCCAACTCATTTTTGTTAAAAAAATTATTAAAAAATTCGGACTATCCGTGCAGAACTGTAGTGATCCTCATGGGCCGGAGTGAGCCCCGAGAGCTGGGGGCACACCCACTGGTGACCGTAGTCGGGTTGTATTTGATGCGACATTGAATTTTCCTCCGACGGATTGGTTCAGGCCCCGTTCCGCTTTCTCCAAAAACTTTCTTTTTTAAAAACAAGGTAATTTCAAACTCAAATATAATGAAAATACAAAATAATTTTTTAATTTTTTTTGCATCGTTTAAAAGATCTCAATGAGATTTATCAAATAAGATCAATATTGGTAAGAAAATTATTTGCGTAAACACATGATTTTGGAGCTTGAAATTACCTTCCTTTTCTAAAACTTCCTTTTTCTAAAATCTGGAACGGCCAAACTTGGATTTAGTTGGACAACACTCATGGCTCGTTTAGATGTGGGATAAGAATTGAAAGTATTATTTATGAAGGAGGATAAAATAGTATGGTGTATTGATTAATAAGAGATGAACATACATTAATGTTTATGGAGAGGGGAATAGTTGGTTTGAACAAGGTATTAAAAATGAGGAGATAAAATAGTACTTAGATTGGAAGAGGGATAAAAAAATGGGGGGATAATGTTGCTTTGTAGTTGAAATGGAGGATGAGGGGGTATTATTTCGGCCTTATCCGGAGTATTAACTATTAACACCCCAAAAACCACCCATAAATAATCCCCGGCAAGGTTTTTGGGTTGCCAAATTAGGTGATAAATCTGGGCCCACGGTCTTAGGAGGGAGGAAAACTAATACCCGTTCTCGATATCTCATCCAAACGAGCCCTTTGGTTAAAGTTTCTTGTCGCTACTTATTGAGACTAAACATACTCCTACCGACCTCCACATGCAACAAGATTTTAATTTTGGTTCCAAATCTAGCTTATGATATAAATGTGTTGGAATTCCCTACCTATAGTGATAATGACATAATGTAGTGTCACGGGACAATAGGAGAGAGGGTTGTTTCCGAGCTAACGTGATGCCGCGTCCTTTACCGTTTGCATAATAATAATACTAGTACTACTACGTACAAGAAGCTGGGATGAGATGATAGAAATTGGACGAGGCATTTATGGGTTCACCCACCAAAAAATACTCTCCGTCACCTGATCTATTCATTTATTAGACGAGGCATTTTTATTTTTATTACCAAAAGAGTGGGAGGAAGCAACCAGTGTAGCAACTCCCTACGCTAATGAAATGTCTGATTCGAGCCATAACTACCGTCCGGAAGGATGGACCATTACCATGGCACCACCTGATACACAGTTGGCATAAGCTCCTCCCTCAATGGTTCGAAGACTCATCCAAAAACGTGAGGTCAAATCACCTGCCAAAACTCGGAGTCACATCTCTGTTGAGGAGAGCTGTGAATCCTGCCAAGTGCCAACTGGGCTACCATTTATTAGACGAGGCATTTACAGGTTGACTCACCCACCCCCAATAATCGACTACACCGTCGCTAGCCTACCAGCTGCCATACGATCTCCTGATTTATTGGTGCGAAATCAATCAAAATGTTCACATGCATGGACCCAAAAGAAGAATTATTATGTGTCCAAATCTTTCCCTTTCTCTCTCACCTCACCTCACCTCACAGGGAATCTGTAGTACCCAAATGGTGTAGTAAGTTAAGTAGTAGTACCACATTAGGCAGGTGGCCCTACCACATTAGGCAAGTGGCCCTGCCACCGCGTTGGGTTGTTGTATAGTATGCATCAATTTGGATTTGATCTGCCTACACATGCTAGATGCAATGCAATCCAACTTTATAAGATAAAATAATAATTGAAGTCTTATTTTTAGTAGTAATTCAATTTTGCTTAATTTTTTTTTTAGAATAAAGAATTTTTTTTATGAGAAAAATCTATGCAATATATAAATGAAATATGAAAAAAAAACCTTTTCAAAAGATGAAATAATTCAGGGGTTATTTTGCATAATAAGTCAAATTAATGACTTATTTTTTTGTCCTTATTTAAAAAAAATTGCATTTGTTATTTTTGTCAATTTTTTTGTGAATTATTGTGAGAAGAATTTAAAAAGTAAAGAATTACGATCAAAATCTAAATTTTTTGAATAAAGCTGAAAATAAGTCAGTAAGTCAATTTTTTTGTCTTATTAAAAAAAATTGAATCTCTATCGCAATTTTTTACCTTGTAGATTTCTCTTGTAATGGCAAAGTAATAATTCACAAAAAATTTACAAAAATCTAACAAATACAAAAAAAAAAATTTGAATAAGGACAAAAAAAAAAGACATTTTGGCTTATTAAGCCAAACCACCCCTCAAAAGGACAATTTTTTAGTCATGTTTTTTTCTTGGGAATGACTTCGGTGTCCCCGGTCATTTTGGGGATACCGTAACTTTTGGCATAACAAAATCATTATAAGCATAATCAAATTCATTACAAGTATAACCAAAACCATTATAAGTATAACCAAAACCATAACAAGGCATAACTTGGTTGGTTATGCCTTGGTTGATTTTTGATTATGCCTTGATTGGTTTTTGGTTATACCTTGGTTATGCCATGTTATGGTTCTATTATACTTGTAATGATTTTTGTTATGCTTGTAAGGGTTCTGTTATGCCAAAAAATACGGTGTCCCCAAAATGACCGGGGACACCATAGCATCATCCTTCTTTTTTCTTTATCTCTTCTGAACTTATAAAATTCAATTATTTCAATTAATTTTATTTTTTTTTTTGTAGTTTTATGATTCTTTTAATGACAAAAATGATAAATCCCAAATACCTTGACCATAATATAATCGTTAGTAGGGAATAACATGAATGGGTGGTCGATCGATCTTCAATTTGGTGTACTGTTGATCGATCACCTCGATAATTAATTTAAGCCCCAAATTATTTTCTACACAAGTTAATTTCTTTGCATTTTCTAATACATCATGCATTGCTCTTTCTTCATTAGTGGAGTAACACATAATTAATATCCGTACGTTCTCAATTTGGCAATTAATTACATCAATGTGTGATTAATTTCCAGGTATCACTCCCTACACCACACTCAATTCCGGACCAACTACTCCCTTTTCATGCCGATTTACGACTACATCTACAGCACCATGGACAAGTCCACCGACACCTTGTACGAAACCTCGCTCCGGCGACCGGACGAGTCGCCGGACGTGGTGCATCTAACGCACCTAACGACACCGGATTCGATCTACCATCTCCGAGTCGGATTCGCCGCCTTGGCCTCCAGGCCTTACACTTCCAAGTCCAAGTGGTACTTGTGGGTGATGTGGCCTTGGACATTTTGGTCCATGATGGTTACCTGGATTTACGGTCGCACGGCCTTCGTGGTGGAGAGGAATGTTCTGGGCCATCTCAAGCTACAAACTTGGGCTATACCAAAGTACAACATTCAGGTAATTAAGCAATATTCCATTTAGTGAAGATTATACGCGTATTAATTTATATAATCGTTTTAATTTATGTATATGTTTCTTCTTTCTTCGGTTAATTCAGTACTTTATGCATTGGCAAAGAGAGTCCATCAATAACTTGATTGAGGATGCCATACTGGAAGCTGACGAAAGGGGCACCAAAGTTTTGAGTCTTGGTCTCATGAATCAGGCAAGTCTTGCAATCTATCCCGACATGATTACTGTTATTCGGCCTCGATCAATATTCGATCGGCCTAGCTATCATTGTCGCACGATTTGGTAATCTTCGCTGTCTTCTCTCTCTCTCTCTCTCTCTGGATGAATGTTGTTGTTGTTTGTAGGGGGAGGAGCTTAACAAGAGTGGGGAGCTGTATGTCCGAAGGCACCCTGAGCTCAAAGTGAAGGTGGTGGATGGGAGTAGCTTAGCAGTTGCTGTTGTGTCAAATACCATTCCCAAACAAACAACCCAAGTCCTCCTCGTAGGCACCTTCTCCAAAGTTGCCTCTTCCCTTGCCCTGGCTTTGTGCCAAAGGGGCATCCAGGTAATTTACATTCCACTTTTCAACTTTTTGGTAAGTTATCTAGACCAATTAAACAAGCCGAGTCTCGAGCAGCTCGGTTCGTTCGCAACCCTACCTGCCCAACGGAATCACGATTTTGTTTCACTTATTTATGTTATCCATCCAACTTGAATGTGCTACTAGGTGTTTGTTTTGTATGAAGATGACTATAAAAAGCTTAAGGCATCAATTGGCACCAGTGCTGCAAGTAATTTGGTCCTTGCCAAAACTTATGCTATCAAGGTAAATGCTCCACTAATTGCTTTTATTTGTGAATGAATTCATGTTTGTTTTTGCTTGGTTCAAAGCTAAATTTGTTTTGTAAGATGAATTCCTAAGTGTTATTATTATTATTATTATTATTATTTGCAGACATGGCTGGTGGGAGATGGATTTAATGAAGGAGAACAATTGAAGGCCTCAAAGGGCACATTGTTCATTCCATTCTCACAATTTCCTCCAAAGAGAATGCGCAGTGATTGCTTGTACTACGACACACCCGCTATGGTCACACCCAAGAGTCTGGAGAATGTAGACTCTTGTGAGGTAAAAAATTATTTTCGTAGTATTCGCAAAAGACACTGGTCAAGGGTTTCACTCTTATCCGCGCGCACTTGTTATCACTTAATCAATCTGTACAGGGCCTTGTCCTGACTTTAGTTTGGACACTCCGAGTTATTTGAAAACAAGACTCGATTGAAAATAAACACCTCTATGCTTGCCTCATGGATGCGATTATCTTGTGAGATTAACATTGCGATGTATATATGTGTTGCAGAATTGGTTGCCAAGAAGGGTGATGAGTGCATGGCGTATAGCAGGGATAGTCCATGGTTTAGAAGGGTGGAATGTGAATGAATGCGGGAACATGATGTTCGACATTGACCGAATTTGGGAAGCGGCTCTTCGGCATGGTTTTCACCCTCTCAAGACTTGATCATCACACCAAGGACTTCTCAAATGCCAGGCTTGATAATCACACTACCAATCTCTATTATAATAGCATCAAAATTTTCATGCAAATCTCTCTCCACATTGTTGATGTTTAAGTACTTAAGTTTAAACTTGAACTGTATACGCAGCTTGGCTAGCTAGTTTGCTACAATTTGTCTCTGAACATGGTTTGGAGCAAGTATTAATGTCATATATTCTATCTATATATCCACCATCTTTGAAGCCTGAGCTTGAAATTAGGCTACCATTTTTAATTATTTTTGATCTCCAAAACCTGCCCAACAAGGCTACAAAACAGAAACTGAAACTCTGGCTAAAACAGAAACAAAGCCGAAGGGGATGAAACCAATTAGGAGGAAGAGCCGCGCGCTCTATTAGCAGTACTGAATGCCACGGCATGAGCCAGCCCATTAGCTTTCTTCCTCATGACCCAGGCAAACTTGAAATCGAAATTGAGACGATAGTGACGAATGCCCAGGACCAGTGTCAAAACGTCCCAAGGAGGATCCGGTTCAAAAATGCTGCGCTTGAGCCTTGATGGCTAATCGACTATCAGACTCAATGATCACCCGAGTCAGACCCAAAGAAACGGTCATCCCACAAGCTAGACTAATTAATGGAGTAGCAAATAATTTTTCTTGAAGTGGAGATGAAATAAAAACTGAGCCCACAGACCCATCCACCACGAAACCCTTGCAATCTCTTATATATAACCACAGCTGTCTTGGTATCTCTTTTGCCGTTCACACGTGAGAACGGCATCACAATAAAGGAGAGAGTATCCCAACTATGTTGGCATTCAAACCGTTAACAATCATATGCTCAATCACGGCCCCAAACAAGAACAAGTTGACAAGGAGTCAACGATTCAACTAAAAACATCGTTTACAGACAGAGTCTCTAGCAATCTCATCACCGAATCATACTGCTGAAATACAGAACAACAGATTGCTACCCTTTTGATCCTTTGGGCCGGAGTTCCCAGTAAAGCTATTTCCTCCATTAATCAAAACGCCAGACTTTCCAATCTGTGGACTTTATCATTCGCGTTGATGAGTGAACCCCTTAAGAATCCATAAGAACCCATGAGTCGTATCCCTTAAGAGCCATTTAGTCAGCCATAAGCTATTGCTGAAGTATTCTCCATCATCCCTTGTCTGTTGTCTCCCATAGAATCCTTAAGTCGGCCATTCTGTTGATTAATTGGTGCTTCCTCCCTCCATGGTAAATCTTTTGATAAGCAAGCTGTAAGTATGTTCTTCCATGATCCAGTAAACCAATCTTCAGTTCCTGTTAATATTACAAGAGCACACACTCGCACACCTTTAGGGGACACAACGCGAGCACCCAACGCACACACACACGCAAAGAAGGAGGGAGCAACCCAAATGGAATACAAAAATGTTTATATCCCGCCCAGTTAGGATGCTCCCCAGACTATGTTTGAAGTCATTGACAGAGAAATACCATTTTAATTTCACCCACCATGCGATCCTGAATTTTGCCAAATTCGTTAAATCCTAACTGGGATATATCTTTACCATTAGAAAGAATGCTGTTGGGTTGCTTCAAATTCCCAATAAATCAAAAGTCTTGCATGGTTGAAGTTTTCTGTTTTTCCCAAAGTACGTGCTAGCTGTTGTGCTAGCTGTTACCTCTTTAATAATGCCGTGACCTTCCATCTTCAGCGGGGAACGTGAATAATGTTATTAATGCATGCATGGGTGGGTGGATGCTAATAGTAATACAATGGCATGTGGAAGTGTTCTTTTCGTAACAGAGAGGGAGGGAAAACACAGTGTGTGCAAGGGTCGAGTCTTGTACTTGATGAGAGTAGTGTCTTCTTGTATGAGTGAATATATAAGGGTTGGGTACTTGGGTGTGGGTTATTTCATACTCAAAGTGTACTTGTACAGAAAATTCTCATAGTGGAAGAACGGAATCCTCTCTATGTAGTAGGTGTGTTATTGTCAAACCACGTAATTCTTGTGTGTCTCTCTATATTTTATTTTTATGAAATGCCATCCTGAATCTTTGTTTGGCTTGGGAGCGTGTCCAATGATAATCGTCAATAAGCTTTGGGCTACATGTTTTCTCTTTCCTCGTGCATTAGGTAATTTTACGAACCATCAAAACACCGATGATCTGGTATCTATAATTCATAGCTTTTTTATTTGGAAAAATTAGTCGGTGCTCCAAGGGCGCTGAATAATCATATCACTCTCTTATTTGAGAGTGGTCTAATTCAGTTGTTAATTTGATTAAGTTAATCAAATAATATGCATGAGCTACCGACTATATATGACATGCGCTAATAGAGCTAGATGGATAGGGTATTAAAGCTTCCAAAGCAACTACTACCAATTAATAGGACGGTGATCGTAGACTGTAGGGCCTGGCTGGAAGAGATTCTAAGCGCCAAAAATTAAAACCTTGAACAAACATTACTGGTCCAAAAAATCCAGCTGTTGCACGTCAGAATTCCTTTTCAGTTGGGCTGAACTAGTGGTGTGTAAGACGGATGGGGCTGCCACCACATGATTAAAAAACGGTACGGCACAATTACGTAAACGAGTTGGCTCGTTTGACACCTCTAGGTTGAACAATTGCAATTAGGAGTGCTTATTTAGTGCTTGCCGTCAAGTAATACTTTAAGGGCCTTCTTCTGAACATATTCGTGTGGGAAACACATACTTAGCTGTCAAATCCTTACAAATATGCCGTGGAGAAGGTTCCTCGTGGCGGATTATCTGTTAGGGCCAGTGGGCTCACTTACAGTCATATTTGAATGTCTATGTACGAATTTTTGTAGGCTCTACGTACGTAGAGACTGGTAAAAATCAAATTAACCACACTAAATAAACATTTTAACTTGTTCAAGTTCTCTAGTTAAAAGAGATCAACTTTCACTTTTATCATCCCATTTTCTTCAAAACACACGAGGAAAGGGTTAATCAAGAGTCACATAAAACTATTTTTCTCATGACACAAGAGCCTATAAAATAAACAGATCACAAGTGGACTAGTAGTTTAGTAATAGGCACCACGCGTACATTTATGCATTTGACTTTGGTTAAAAAAATTTACTAATTACAACTAGCACTACTGACTTTCGCCAAGCAAACAAAAAAAAAGGGCTCTAGCTGGCTTTGCAGCTAAGCATATGGTGCAAGATTTTGAATCTATAGTACCGGCTGATATTGAAGAAATCCGGTACCTTATTCTTCTAATTTTGTTTCGGCTTAAATATCTGAACGTACCAGTCGTACTAATCAATCTCGGTATTAGACTACTTTTAGAATTCAATAATTCTAAAACCACACACAAACACTTACACAAATTCTCTCACATCACATTGTGGGTCCTCCACACACATTGAAAATGTGTAGTGTGTGTGGACCTCATATGTGATGTAAGTGAGTTTATGTGTGGTTGTAGCAGGACTCTTTGGATTTATTTTTCTCTTCCTGTACCGGTCAAATACTGGGCGGAAGCATACTACATTTAAATTTATTTTTCTTTTTAATAAATCTATATATTATACTTCTTTGATGTGGAGAAATAAAATCAATAACGATAAATCCGATACAGCACCCAATATCTAATCGATAACGGCACATATTATACGAGTAGGAAAATAGTACTCCAGGTATTTAAAATCGTACTACAGTTTCTATTGTGGAGGGCGATTCATAACCTAATATGGATTTCTATCTCTCGTCACCGGACTGCGAAAGGAGTAACAGGATCATTAATTAGAGTATCGATTTTGAACAAGTTGATAGAGAAAGCAATTGGTAACCCCCAACCCCTACCCCCCTTCCCCCTCTCTCAATTCAGTAAGGAATTGAGGCCTCCATGGCATAGCAAATGTTCATCTTATAGTACGTACGTCCATGTACATGGAGAAAGCTATGATGCACACATGCATATTATAAAAATATTGCCTATTATTTTGGTTTAATATTTCATACTTCTTCCGTCCCATTTTAAGTGTCTTGCTTCGTAATTCTAACTTATTAAAAATACATCATTTTTATACCTTTCACATCAATTTTTTCCTTCACTTTCCCTACTTACCCATCATCATTACACTTTTACTCACTAACTTTTCAAAATGAAATATACTTTTAGGGACAAAATAGACAATGCACTAACTTTTACCCTCCTAACTTTATAAAATAAACACTTATTAAGAGACAATCCAAAATAGAATACCGAACTCTAAATAAGGGACGGATGGAGTATTTTTTTAGTCATGTGACGGATTCTTTTAGTGTAGTTACGAATAGATGTGTATGGTGAAAAAGTAAAGCTATGCATCTTTATCGTTCAACTGCGGAAGGTTTGGTGCATGTTGGTTTTGTCCTTCAATTTTCAATTTTGTTTACTTGGGTGTGTCCATTAATTGGCTTTTGGTTGTGCTCTTTTGGCTTTTGTGGTTTTGGTTGTTTTAGCGGGTGTTTGGATTTTGGTTAGCTTATTGCCTTTCGTTGGGTGTAGATTCTCGGATGGAGTTTTGTCCGTATGTCCACGATCTTTTTAATCTTTGTCTCCTATTAAAGGTTAATAAAATCTTTTTTTACCGATAAAAAATAATACTCCCTCCGTCCCTTATTTATAGTCCGATATTCTATTTTGGGCTGTCCCTTAATAAGTGTCCATTTTATAAAGTTAGTGGGTAAAAGTTGGTGAATTGTCTATTTTGTTCCTAAAAGTAGATTCCATTTTAAAAAGTAAGTGAGTAAAAGTGTAATGATGATAGGTAAGTAGGAAAAGTGGAGGAAAAAATTAATGTGAAAAGTATAATGATGATATTTTTTTAATAAGTTGAAGTTACGAAGCAGGATACTTAAAAAGGGACAGAGGGAGTAATTTAAAATCTCCAAGGAAAGATGCGATTACACGAGTAAAAATTTTTAACGGGATAGAATCACAGGAGTCCAATTAGAAAGAATTCTTTCTTGCACAAAAAGAAAAAAAAAGAAAAAGAAAAAGAAAATAAGAAAGTAAGAACTCTTTCTTGAGGTGTTCGGATAAATAAGCCAAAGTGACTTATTTTTTGTCTTTATTCAAATTTTTTTTGTATCACTTGGCTTATTGTCAATTTTTTGGGGATTATTGCATTCTCATGACAAGAGAAATCTAAAAAGTAAATTTTTTTTACCAAAATCCATTTTTTTAATAAAGACGAAACAAGTGGCTTATTGGCTTATTTTCATTTTTTTTTACTTTATTTGGCTCATTTTTGGCGGAAAAGCCATTGGCCTTTTTAGAAGAACAACCCCTATAGAGGAAAGAAAAGCTAAAAGGTGCTATTGAGAGCCCAAATATATGGGCTAAGTGCACTGGGCTTGGAAACAACATGTCAATTCTTTCCTTCACAAAAAGAAAAGAAAAAAAAGGAAAATGACGATTAATGACATGTTTTGATAATTAATACCTGTCAATGACATTTTCAACATTAACAAATATTCATAGCTTCTCTTGGCGGATATTAATTATCAAAATACATCATGGGCCGTCATTTTCCAAAAAAAAAAGAAAGAAGAAAGTAAGAACTCTTTCTTAACAGGGGAAAAAAAAGTTGCTATTGAAAGCCCAAATATATGGGCTAAGTGCACTGGGCTTGAAAACAACATGCAATTCTTTCTTTCACACACTTACAGAAACTCTCTCACATCATATTGTGGGCCCCCACACATATTGAAAATATATAGTGTGTGTGGACCCCAAATGTGATATGAGTGAGTTTGTGTGTGGTTGTAGCAGACTGTTTAGATTTATTTTTCTCTTTCTATACCGGTCAAATACCAGACAGTACTAGACTACTTTTAAACTTATTTTTCTTTTTAATAAATCTATATATTATACTTCTTTGATGCGGAGAAACAAAAGCAATAACGATAAATCTGATACAGCACCCAATATTTAATCGATAACGGCACGTACCGTACAAGTAGGAAAATCGTACCCAAGATATTCAAAGCCTAGCTAGGGTGGGCTTACGTACAGTACCTATCTCAAGGGATCAAGAATTTTAAAATTCGGTTTTGCATAGAATCCGTTCCAAATTTCCAATAAATGAAAAAAACAAAATCATGGAGGAAGTGAATTGTAATGAAAATACTGGGGACATGCCTCTCAGCCACTCTCCATACACTCCTCTCTCACAAGCAATGGGCTCCACTTTGAAATGGCACCACATGATTGATAATGAGAGAACAATATTCACTTTAAAACTACTTTGCATCCACCATTATGCAGTGTCACATGTATAGACGGTGTGGTTGGTATTTGACACCTAGCATTATTGGGGCTTCAAAATGGGTAAAGAAAATTGTCCTTTTTGCATTAGAAAGAAAGAAAGAAAAATACTACTCCTACTTGATGGGTATGGGCACATGGTGTTCGACCATTTTACACAGTATTAGTACAAAAGTTCGGTTAGTACAAAGAAAGGGTGTCTGTCTTTTTGCCATGCTTTGACCATCATCTTGCATTCTTCTTGTTTTGTCTGAGGAAACATTGCGATGATAACAAGAAGAAATCGTTCAATGGATCTGGCTACCAAGTACTACTACTTTATGGTACTATATATATCTATTTGTATCATTCAGTGGGAATTCAAGAATTTGAAATACTTAGATCAAGGTAGAGGTGCATTTGGTTAGCCATAACTTAAATAAATTAGGTAACGTGTGCAAAAGTTTTGCTTACATAAATACTAAATGAGTATATATGCTAACTGGCACCAACTCAACCGATTACCGATCTTCTTCTTGCTCAGTTGCTTCAAACCCTTAATCGTAAAATGTCTAGGCTCTTCGGCGTAAAATATTTTTGTCAAAAAAATCTATATATTATGGTGTTTAATTGACAGACGGAGGAGGCGTAAGTAACGCGTTTTGCACATTAGGATAGGCGTGTTTAGCTGTTTGTTTATAGGTGATCTCTTCCAAAAAAAACAAAAAACACCAAAAGAATAATACTCCAAGTCAATTTGGGAAGATTTTGCAAATTGGCACCTGATATCAAATATCATACTATTTTATCAATTTATGAATCATTAGTCAATTTGGGAAGATTACGTTGAGAGTTTTGGACAAACAATAAACAAAAGCACCAATTGACACCTCGAGGCAGATACAGTCAAGAGCAGGTGATTTCCAAGCATATATATTGCTTTCGGTACGTTATCTATTCTTGTTCAGTTTTAATAATTGGCTGGCATTTTTACCGAGCCACCTTCTATGTGGCTCGTTTGTCAAACGAATAAGAAAGAGGCTAATGAAGAGGCCGATGAGAGGTAGATATAGTATAAAAAGTGGAGATTAGTTAAGAAACAGTTTGTAATTGGGTAACCCATATTGGTGGATAAGGATGGGAATAAAAGAATAATGTCACAAAAACTTCGTTGCCCTTATAAAACAACTAATAAGAAATCTCTAAAAGAGAACAAGGGGACTAGGTGGAGATGACACAAGTAATTCTGGTCATCTGAATAAGCTAAGGATGGGACGTATGGTTTTGGTTTGGAAGGCTCTATGGTCACGTTCAAGAATAGGGTCATCATGTCTTGTCGTTCCCTCCAGCCCTTTTTTCTAGCAAAAAACATAAAAAAAGAAAAAGAAATATAGTGGAGTGCGGTTGTTTGATAAATCCCTATTTGGTAGTAATTGATTATATAATAGTACTAAAAACGAAATAGGCTTTTGGAATAGAAACCATCAATTGCAAAGAAAAACTAGACACTGCGTAGCTAGCTTTATTGAGTTTAACCAGAATTGCTATATAGGGGCACACATCTCAATCAAGTAGATTTCGTTTTGACTTTATAGCTTGGCTTTGTATCGGAAATTCTTGATCAGCCTAAGAGGCACCGTCAAGGAATAATAAATGAACAAAATAAGGGTAAATGCCAATTCTTATTACTATTAATTAATTGCTACTGCTTTTCTACTTATCATTTGAGATAATAAAGGATGAATCTTTTGATGGATTATTAAAGGAAAATGATATGACACTCCAAAAATTGATGCAAGCACTCCAAAAAATAAAGAAAAATGGCTTTGGAGTTACACTGATTTTGGAGTGTCTGCATCAATTTTTAAAGTACTAATATCATTTTCCTTATTAAATATCAAAAGATAATAAAGGATGAATCTTTTTTTCTTTTCCCGACAACTCAGGTCATTGGGCTAATTAACTTAAGCACGCATCTTGATTAATTTTGGAGATCCAATCTCATCACCTACTTGCGGAGAGTCAAATTAAAATCAAAGAAAAACTCCGTATGAATTGTCCCATAGGAGTTGATAGCACCTAAAAAGTTTCAATCTTAAGACCTTGGAAGAGAACAAACCCGGCCCTATGGCTGCACATTCTTCTCATGAGCAGGATCATGGACTCTATTTTGTGTCAAGTGCACCTAAGCATTTTACTTAGCAGTTGTTATGCAACTCTAATGGTGTTTCTAATGGTGTGTAGTACAGGTGGTAGGTGAGGTCAATTTAACCTTTTTTTACATTTGTTTTGGAGAAGTGTCATTGTAATTCTTTCTTCATTTTTTTTATCCTCAAGTGTCATTGTAATTCACTAATGAGAGAGAGAGAGAGAGAGTTTTCGTTTTTTTTTTTCCTTGCCAAAAAAAAAATAATAATGTTTTCGTTTTCTCTTCACTTTTATTATTGGGTTTTTTGGTCTACCCAAAAGCATGGGCCCAATCGTACTCGAGTTAGGAATTAGGGGACGCCCATGTACTGGGCCGGAAAAGCTTCAACTAGGGTCTCTTGTGATTTCCGCAACATTTTTTTTTTATTAACGAATGTCCGGATCAACTTGCACACACCTCGATAAATTTCGAGAGCTCTGAAATAAATGACCAGGTAAACCCTCGGTGATTCGGTGACCTCAAGATTTAAAATGTTCAACTTATCGCTACCGTTCACTGAATTTAGACTTTTTCTTCTTTTATTTATATCACCCCCTCTCTCTCTAGCTTTTCTCTCTCTACCTTATCCAGAGTTCCAAATCTTCTGAAATTTGTTTTGGCCCGGGGGAGGGGGCCGCCGCCTCCTCTCCTCCCGGCTCCTCCCCCCATCTCTCTTTTCTCCTCTCCCTCTGCTCTCCTGGTTCGACCCCTCTCTAGTTGGGATGGGTCTCAGGTGTGGTTCGGGAGACGAGTCCCAGACTAGTGGCTTGTGGTCTCGCTCTTTTCTGGTTCCCCTTAGCCACCTAATCTGGTAGCAGTGGCCGACGGGCGGTGGTGGTGGTAGGTGGTGGCGGCTGTGGGTGGTTGGTGAGGTTAGGTTTTTGGTGTTTTTTTTTTCTTTTTTTCCGTTTCTGTTTTCTGCGGGTGTTTTTTCGGTTCTCTCCGGCTGGTTTTCCCCAGTCCGGATTTATATCGGTCTGGTTTCCCTAGATCCGGTGGGTGGTGATGGTGGGCAAATAAGCTTTGTGTGCTATTTGCTGCTGTCTCTCGTTTTTTCCTGGTGTGGTGCTGTGTGGGAGCTGGATGGAGTCGGTATTCGATGTTTAATCCGATTGCTCGGTGGTCTTGCGGGCTGCGGCAGTTGGAGCGGGTGTTGGTGGTGACTTAATAAGGTTCAAGGGCATGGCCCTAGGCCATGTTTTTGTTGTCAGCAGAGGGGGTGATCAGCTAGGGAGCTACCATAGCCATCGGCGCCATGTGATCGGAGATCCTGCCCGGGATTCCTACTTCGATTTCCGTGTTCGGCGCCTATCGTGCCAGCGTAGGCTTGCCGGAGATGTTTTCTCCATTCCTTTGGTTCAAGATCAGTCGGTACCTCCATCGTCGGCACCGGGTGGTTCCTCTCGGCTGGAGGCGACCGACGTGCTTGTGGATTCCATCCATGGTGGTCATGTTTATATTTCTTGTCTGTTTATTACCCCTATTTCCATCGGCTTGTATAGTTTATCTCTGATAGGGTTCCATTATCAGGCTGGGGCAGTTAGTGGTTAGATGGTTGGCCCCTCGTAGCTCGACCCTTTGTGGCGGTGAGTCGTGCACAAGTCTAGTTGCTAGCTTTGCAGTCTTTACCGCTGCTCCTTGTTTACCTGTGCTCAGTGTTTTCCTTCGATGATAATTTCTATGTAGATTCTCTTTTTCTATAATAAGATGGATTAGCTGTATTTAGCCTATTAAAAAAAAACTTATAGATTCAAACATACAACTTTATAAAAACAAAACATTTATTAACTTTTTTATAATCAATTTCTGGTTTCGTCTACTCCCACCGTCCCAAATTCTTTGTCCGGTTCGCAAAACGGAGTGTTAAAAATAATACAATTTTTGCAAGAAAAAATCAAAAGTTTTTCAACAACTTACTAGATATCAATGAGTATTTTTAATTTGTGAAAAAAGTTTGAATTTTTTATTGAAAAAATTGCATTAGTTTTAACACTCCGTTTTGCTGACCGGACAAAAAATTTGGGAGGAGGAAGTATATATATGTATGCTTTTGTCGCAAAATTGGTGGTCCATCGCATGATTTTGCTGAAACTTTACAGAGTACGGGAGTAGTGGGTACGCATTGGAAAGACAATATAATAGACCTAACGTCCAAGTCAAAACTGTCAAACTAATGCAACGAAATTAATTTTATGGGACAATAAAGAATACGGTCCCGCTAAAAAATATCTCTGGGGTAATACTTTTGGTGCAATAAATGTGATAGCCTATTCACCGGTTGAGGGGGGCAGGTCACGATTTATAAAAAATGATCCATCCTACTTGTATAAGGCCTTTTAAAGCCGTGAGGGCGGGCCAAATAACGTAGGAACTTCACAGTTAAGCGTACTCGTCTTGGGGTAATCCATGGATGAGTGACTCTACTGGGAAGTCTACGGTCTTTAGGTGTCTAAAGCGGATAATATTGTACAAAGATTGATGAGATCGTTGTGGGCACGCAGCCACACTGGCTCGAGCCTGCATAGGGCGCTATGCGCGAGGCAGGGCGTGACAATAAATATATCGACATAAATAAGTTATGTTTACGGGAACTAACAAAACATCAATACCATTAACCATTATTCTCTATACTAGTTATAAATGTTTATAAAACCTATTCGTAATGACAATTCCCTTTTAAAAGTTAGGTAGGTGAAAGGTTTTCAAACACAACAAAACTGTGGAGGCCATGGGAGAGGGATTGAATAATTTTCCTGATGCAACTGTAACTTGTTTTTTCAAAAAAAAAAAGAATATTTTCTTAGTTTGAACAAAATCCCTTAATTTCAAACAGGCAACAGATTGAATAATATTAGTATTGAGCAAAAAAATAACTTTTTAAAATTAATTTAGGATCCCTTTTAAAAAATTAATTTTTAAAATTTTCTTCCAAAAAATTTAAAATTTTTTCTTCCAAAACCAACACTTTTCTTCTAAAATTTGATATATAAGATGTATGGAATAGGGGTGGTATATGAGCAATGATACACATCAAGAATGATCATATCTCTTCTCTTTTCCTCCCAACTTTGGCGAAGGATTAGGTTTATTTTCTAAAAAAAGGTCTCAATTTATTGTTACTGTAATATGTGATGTTGTTCGCATTTTATTAAAAATAAAAATATGGAGCATTCAGTTTCATAAAGGAAAAAATAAACTTTATGCATTGATGTAGTTGGTATTTAAATTGTTCCTACTGCGCTACTTAATGCAAGTCAGTAGGGCTAATAACTCATTGCATAAGAACTAACAATTTGTTAAGTTCTATACTCAATTAATACACCCAAATTTGTGCCCCTGGGCGTCGATTAGCATTTGCCTAAAGCTAATTAGGTCCATGAGAGATTAATACCAGACTTGAAGAATTTGCCGTTCCGACTATCAAGATATTTTCCGATTTCCTGTGAGAGTATCAACTCAGTGATTCTATGATATTCCTAGCCGTATGTAAAGTTGTTAATATTACTTAATTGTCTATTTGTAATTGCTTCCTCGGGTACGAAATGCGGCGAATAAATGGCGTGACTCCTTGTGCGTATACAGATAATCTTGTCGAACCACGTACATATATATTTGTATCACGTATTCTTTTGTGTATACACATGTGAATATATATATATATACACACACACCATTGATCCAACGAGGGATCCCGCATGGTCTTACCGTGTTAGACTCTCCTTTTCCGAGCAAATTTCGACGATTCAAGCCGCTCAAAATGTGCAGAACGTGATTTTAAGGGTATCCGCAAAAAATCAGCAAAAAAAAATGATTGGGAAGGGCTTGATCCGAGCAGTTTTTTACTGAACCATTCAATAAAAAACTATTCAAATCAAGCTCTTCCCGGTCATTTTTTTCTGCTGATTTCTCGTAATTATCCTTAAAATCACGTTCTGATCACTTTGAGCGGCTCGGATCATCGAAATTAGCTAGGGAAAGGGGAGTCCCGCACAGTAAGACCATGCGGGATCCTTCATTGGATCCAACTCCCACCAAGAATGGTAATTAGGGTATTCTTCACTAGAACACATTCAACGTAGCTATAGGGTACTGGACAACCCATATCGATTGTCTTTTTGCCAAAAAAGAAAGAAAGAAAGAGAAATGCCTCCAAACTTTGCCCTGGCAATCAACCCATTTCTCCATAAACCAAGATTAGTTAAGTTGGTTTGCTCATGTGTCTCTCAGTAGTGGCCAGTGTTCAAGTCCCACAGGGAACAGGTTTGAGGTTCAGAGATATGAATAGCCTCTGAACTCCCATTGACTAGTATACTAACCCCTACTAATGTATAAACTATGGCAAATAACAAAAAAAAGAAAAAGAAAAAGAAAAAACCATTTCTCTTTTGCTGATTTCCCAAAATATTCTACTCCTAATTAGTATCTCATACGGCTCCAACACCACATGCAATTAGTAGGTGTACACATACCAAATTGCTCCTCTGTCTAATTTGTATCTTTCTCTGAAAAAGCAATTAGGAAAGATGCTTTACAACTAAACAATCGACTAAATAAGAGATCAAGACATGATCCCTGCAGTGGATACTTCTATCTAATCCGAGCTTTAAGTTGATTAATTTTAGCACTTTTTGAATGATCATATTCTGCTGATAATTAAGCTCTATTCCTATTTTGTTACAGGGCTATAGGAATCCAAATTTGTATTCTTGTATATGACTGGGGAATCAACTTCACACTTTGCTACACACTAATTAACTGTGAAAGAAAGAAAACTAATTAAACAAATTTGTGCAATAATTTCACTGTGGGCTTCTACCATGTGATGTAAGCCATGTTGCTTGGCAGGACAAAGGGACGAATTAAGTCTAATTACGTTAAATTTTTCTTAAATATTCTTAGCATTACTTTAGGGGATAACCCTATAATATATTCCTTGACCAAGTAACGTGAACATGAAATGTGCAATAAACGCTATGAAAATAGAATTTAAAACCCAATTTCCTCCATAAACTCGCCGATCTAAATGGCAGAGAAGTTTTCATATTTACGCCTTTTCTTGTTGGAGTGGCGACCGTCCGTTAAAGCTACCCAAGAACTCTCATGGAGTTAGTAACTTTAATCATGTCTTTCACTACCGAAATATGAAATTAGCCGCACAAAAAATTAATTGAGGTGCGCGTGCACAAACTTGTCGGAACTCCTGAGTTATAAAACAAATGCATATAGTATATATAGTAATTTCAGCTCCAACAATTTCATGTTCCGTGAATCGAGGGCCCCATGTATTGATATTTCTACCTTCGAGGCTTTGAGGTTGGTGCATATATTATTACCCTTTTAAGTCCCCCGTAGTTATTTCTCGCACACTATATAAGGCCTTCAAGAACCAGAAGTTTAGTACTGAATTAGTTGGGGAAAGCTAGAGTGAGAAATTTCAAACAAAAAGAAAAGCCATGGCTTCGAAACCAGGAGTGCTAACTGACTGGCCATGGACGCCGCTCGGCAGCTTCAAGGTGAGATATCTATTTGAACTTCAAGTATTACGAATGAAATTTGTTTGCTAATTACCAGTGGCATTTTTTTGTTGTTTGACTGATTATGCAGTACGTGGTTTTGGCACCGTGGGTGGTTCATAGCGTGTACTCGTTCGCTACGAAAAATGAAAGCGAGCGAGACAATGTGCCTATTCTCGTACTCCCGTTTCTGTTGTGGAGGATGATTCATAACCAGATATGGATTTCTATCTCTCGTCACCGGACAGCGAAAGGCACTAACAGGATCGTTGACAAGAGTATCGATTTTGAACAAGTTGATAGAGAAAGCAATTGGTACCCCTCTCTCGCTCTCTCTCAATTCAGAAGAAAAATGTTCATCTTATAGTATGTCCATGTACGTAAATGGAGAAAGCTATGATGCACACAGGCATATCATAAAAATATTGCTTAATATTAGTTTGGTTTATATTTCATATTTTTTGAGTCATGTGACGGGTTCTTCTAGTGTAGTTACGAACAAATGTGTACGGTAAAAGAATAAAGCTATATATGCTATCTTTATAGTTAAGCTGGGGATTTTATGGTTGGTTAAAATTGTTATGGTTCATGTACTGTTAAGCATTTTTTATTTTTCATTACACGTACTTTTTGATTCATTTATCATAACTTTTTACGGTTCTTGATTCGCTTAACTATTCTGGCTAATTATGAATGAATTTGTACCCCAGTTAAGAATTGCTATGCATCACAACACAAACCACACTAGCCTGCGTACGCAGCATTGCATGAGTGATGTTGTTGTGCCCTAGCATTATTGTAGCCATTTATATACGCAAACATATTCTAACATCGTAATAAGAACATGCAGAAGTATTCTTCCCCTCTATAAACTAGTAATACATAGATATCGATCCCAAGTGATTGATCGGATGGTAAAGGCTTGAAATTTAGAAATTTGCTTTCTCTTCAAATCTTGGGTCGAAATCTCTTAGGTACTATTAAGTTTTTTAGGGTCAGTCTACACGGACTATTTGCTCCGACTTTAAGTGAGGCTCCACTAGTGGATGATGCATGGTTTCACTGTATTTGTCTCCTAACATTATTCAAGATACGTGTAAATTTACCCGGACACCTGTTATAGATACAACAAGAATAAGGAAATTAGGTACGGGCTGAGGGCGAGTCAGTCACCGACTCACCGATCAGTATTGGTAATCAAGACATCAGACTTCAGAAAGTGGCGAGAGCCTTGTGAAGATGATTCTCAAGAGGTTGCTGGGGTATGTATGGTCCTTCCTCAAAAAGACTAGATTGGTTTCCTGTCCTTTAGTTTTCGTTTCCTTAGAGGTGTGTATCCTGTGGCTTTTGGTTGTGCTTTTTTGGCTGTTTGCTTTTGTGGTTGCAGGTTGTTTGGTTTATTTTACCAAGTGTCTTCGGTGTTTTGAATCGCTTTTTGTCTTTTTTGAAGTGTGGGTTCTCGAGTGGTACTTTGTTGAGTCCAATTAGTAAAGGACAGGAAGAAAGAAAAGAAAAGGTGCTATTCAAAGCCCAAACATATGGGCTAAGTAGACTGGGCTTGAAAACATGTCAAATCCATTTAATAACATCCCGGGGGTTGGGCTCACGGCCCGATGTAAGAAGGCTTCCCTTGTTATTATTATTTGAGGCTCGGCTCCCCTTCCTTTTGGCTGCCGTGTTTCGTTTCATTTTTGCTTTGTATCATTTTTTTTTTTTTTTGGAAAATTTCACTTGCCTCCCCTGAGGTTTCTAACATTTACAGACACCTCTCATCATGTTTCTAAAATTGCACTTACCTCCCCTGTCAGTCTTGTCGGCTAAGTTCTGTTAACAGAAAATGTGAATTTCTATTTCTACCCTTTTATTTACCTCCCCTGAGGTTTATAATAATATTAGATACCTCCCCCGAAAAAAATAGTTTTTTTTTTTTTTTTGTAATTGCTTTGACTTCTATTTTTTCTTTCTAATACAAGCCATAGAAAGTTGATTGAACATTGAACCAAAGTGTTGTAACCCAAATTAATTATGATGTGCATAAAGTAACCCAAAACACCCTGAATTTTAAAAAATACGTTGAACTAATATACATAACTTAATTGATAAGTGTAATTTCAAAAACTTGATAGTGAAGTCCTTCATCTATAAACCATAGTTTGTTTTAGCCAATATGCACACACAAAAAAAACTAGCATAATTTTTTTGAGTTCATTTTCATAATGAAGTTTTTTTTTATCAATGTTAATGTAAAGTGTTTGAAGGTTCATTATTCAATGAATATGTGGCTTAGAAATTCCAAAAGTTCAAGAAAAAAAATTCGATGGGAGAAAAAGGATTTTTGGCTAAAAATGTTAACATATTTTTTTTAGGGTGTAAAAAAAGGTGGTATATGGTTGCAAAATATAATTATTTTAATATGGAGCTATATATTTGAGATTTTTTTATTCTTTGCCAAAAAAAATGTGAAGTATCATAAAAAAGTAAAGGGACTCTAATTCTTTTGTATTTATACCTCATATGTATGTGGCTTAATAAAAATTCTCAAAATTTTTTTGAAGCTTAAAAAAAAAATTATACATGCATGTTTAATACCAAATGTCGATATGTATTTAATTTAACATACAAATGTATTTATGGATATGTAGCATAGAAGATAACATTATAACTATTTTTTTTCAATATTTATTAGCTAGACAATTGATTTAGTTTAGAGGAGTAATTAATTATTTATAACATGTATTCACTAGCTAAACATTAAATTAGCATATAAGAAAAAAATATTTAGGACAAGAATTTCAATTAACATATATATATA
This sequence comes from Rhododendron kiyosumense, assembly GCA_019656275.1. NCBI lineage: Eukaryota > Viridiplantae > Streptophyta > Magnoliopsida > Ericales > Ericaceae > Rhododendron > Rhododendron kiyosumense. The sequence continues at coordinate 1,535,846 of BPLS01000171.1, read as the reverse complement.
ATGTCATGATATTTTTAAGTAAATACAAATAAAGATGTGGATATTTATAAGTAAATGCAAAATTGTTGACTCAAGGGTAAAATGGGTAGTATTATAGATGTAATGGATGATGTCAGCAATTTCCGTCATACTTCGTAACTGTCAACTAAAGGATAGGGGAATCTGCAGCCAACAACTAAAGCAGAGGGGAGGTAAGTGCAATTTTAGAAACCTGAGGAGAGGTATTTGTAATTGTCAAAAACCTCAGGGGAGGTAAGTGAAATTTTCCTCTCTTTTTTTTGTTGTTTATAAAATGGAAGACAGATATATCGAATTGGACTTCCCCTTTTTGCTTCCAGCCTTTTTCAATTCACTTTCTTCTTCAAATATTGTTTATTACTCCGACTTGATAGAGTTGTAAACAAACTGAGCTCAGCTCATTTGTATAGGATAGGCCTGACTCGTTTAAAGAGGTTCGTTAAGTAAGTTAGTCAGACTCGACTAGCTTAAGGGTAAACGAGTTGAGTTTGAACACTTCAAAGCTCAGCTTGGTTCTGCTCGGCTCGTTTGCACCTTGGAGACTGATAGAGGTTGGTACTTTTTACTCCATAAGTATTGTCTTTTTTCTCTCTGTAATGCTTTTGTGTCTCCATTACCTTAGATATTTATTGGTTTATTTGTGGCGTCGCTTATGAAATGCTTATGTGGGTTGGTTACAAAAATACTAATGGTCGGCTTATCAAATAAATAAATACTAATGGTTGGAATTTGAAAGGAAATTAGTTTCCCTATACTTCAATAAAAATTCAGGTATTGATAAACAAAGTCCGAGCAAAATAATTTGTAATTGTTTTTCATTAAAAGTTGGGAAATGCGCAACAGAAGGCTAATAACAATAAGTTTTTCAAAGCTTAACTTTCTAACATCTGTTTGATATAGCAGAATTTAGCTTTAGGTTTCTTGGGAGTTTTAACTACCTTATAAACACCATCAGAGCCGGCTTGGCCGCTCGGGTCTTTAGGCCTCCAAACATCTCTAAATTTTAGAGGCCCTCCTACTTTCATACCCCTTATAATAGTCCAAAAGAAAAGAGCGCTTTAGGCCTCCGAGAAGTTAGGGCCAGCCCTGAACACTACAAACGAAAGGCCATAGCATTTTCTGTTTGCTCTACCTGCGTGTCTGCTTCCTATGTGATCATTATCAAAACCAAGACAGCTGCATAGGGATTAGAATTTATGAAGCTTTGGTAAACTTGGAAGAACTTATGGTTTAGAGCAATGCAATGCGAACAAGAGTATTGTTGTCCAGATAGTTATTAATGGGAACAAATGTAAGGAGGCGCTATGTTCATGCAGTATGAACGAGGTGTGTCAGTTGGGGGCTGCACTCTCTCAGTAAGGAGGCGCTATGTTCATGTAGTATGAACGAGGTGTGCCAGTTGGGGGCTGCACTCTCTCAGTAAGGAGGCGCTACATTCATGTATTGGAGAGGTGGCTGTACATTTTACACTAAACATACAAGTATGAATGAGAAGCACTGCTCCCGCATTTGAAAGGGTAGTTCCGTTATTGAGAATAGGCGTACAAACTTTGTAAGATGCAAGCTTTTTTGCTAAGTCGAGTTACTTCTTTTCTTGCAGGGATGACCAGATTCTGTTGAATGGGCTTCTGTTCTACATAGGGAACATTATAGTGCCAGGAGCTTCTCACATACCCATATGGAGAACAGATGGTGTAGTCCTCACAGCTTTGATACATGCTGGTCCAGTGGAATTTCTCTACTACTGGCTTCATAGAGCACTCCACCACCATTACCTCTACTCTCGCTACCATTCCCACCACCACTCCTCCATTGTGACGGAACCTATTACATGTAAGATCACAAGTTTTAGAGGATAAATTGTATGTACGACTTTTGTTGTACAAATTAAAATGATGTGGTTTGGAAGCTTCTAACAACCCCCAAGGCCCCAATTGGTTTCTCTCTAACCTCACTTTGTCTCTGGGGTACAAGCGATCCAATGCATGTGGCGGGTGAAGGGATAAATCATAGGCTGTACGGTTTTTGGTAAACTTTTTGTTTCAAAAGAATGCACTTACCATTGTGGCCTAAAATCTCAAAAAACAGCTTCTGCTACGTCATTTTTTCCCATATGGACAAAAATGTTTGCCCCGATTCCAAAGTCTTGGAAATTAACTTTTTCTTTTTTTCCAGAGTTAATATGTATTTCATATGTGCATTTTTCTGTTTACTTGGGCAGCTGTTATTCATCCATTTGCGGAGCATATGTCATACTTTTTACTATTTGCAATTCCAATGGTCACCACTGTGCTTACTGGGACGACTTCTCTGGCGGTTCTGTTTGGTTATATAACCTACATTGATCTCATGAATAACATGGGACACTGCAACTTTGAGCTCATTCCCAAGTGGCTTTTCTCCATTTTCCCCCCTCTCAAGTACATGCTGTATACACCATCGTAAGTCTCAGATTGCTATTCATCCTGTTTACTTCAATTGTTTTGTTCTTCAATATTGCATGGGAAATTCTTGAGTTGAATCACCTTTTATGATTTTCTCTGTTGGTAGGTGAATCATAGCGTAGCTAAAAATATCTGTTGTTACTAACAAACATCTTCATTGTCTACCTAGGGGAGGGGACAATGGGGATGCCGGGAGACATGGGCATCAGTTATGAGAATACATTTTGTTACTAACAAACACTAAAAAGGATGGCAGCTCAAGGGATTAAAAATATCAGTGAGTTTGATGCTGTGGTAGTAAACAAAGCAAACGAGTGACAGTGCTGATAATGTTGACGATTAAACTAAAGTGATTGATAGTGATGCTATTACTAGCAAATTGTGATATATATGTTGAGCTCACTTCTGTCCATAGTGAGAAAATGCTTTTTTAGTAGTTGATACTTACGTAGTCAAACTTTGACTGACCGTTCTTTTGTGCCCACAGATATCACTCTCTGCATCACACCCAATTTCGGACCAACTACTCGCTTTTTATGCCATTCTATGATTATGTCTACGGTACCATGGACAAGTCCACCGATTCACTCTATGAAAAAACTCTGGAAAGGGAAGAAGAGTCCCCCAGTGTAGTTCATCTCACCCATTTAACAACACCCGAATCCATCTATCACCTTCCAATTGGGTTTGCGTCCTTTGCCTCCGAGCCCCAGAAATCAAAGTGGTACCTCTGGCTGATGTGGCCTGTGACCTTTTGGTCCATGTTCATGACTTGCCTCCACGGCCGCACCTTCGTTGTAGAGAGAAATGCCTTTGGGAAGCTCAAGTTACAATCATGGGCAATACCACGATACACCATTCAAGTAAGTGTTATAAACATCTCTTGGGTATATTTCTTTACTTCAGCAATTATTTTCATTGTTTCTTGTGATAATAATGCGAAGGATTTAACATGCATCACTGTTTCCAACATGTGTGCATTGTGGTGCTTATATCTTCAATGTGAGCATGTTTCGATTGCTCAAGTTAGTTTTTCATCAGTGAAATGTGTTTTACGTAGTCCCTAAGCTTGAGCCTTGATGTAAAGGAAAACTAAAAATGACACTTATGATCCATAATGTATGCACTTTTGGCATTTTTTGTCCTGTTTTTTAAAATACCCCAGCATTTTAGCACATTTTGCAATTTAGTCACTGTTCCCACAATTTTGCAACAGAACACTTGCATTGGGGAGTGAGGACTATTACCACCGCCACTTCTTCCAACTAGGACTATTACCACCACCACATCTACCAAACTACCACCACCGCGACAACTACCCCTACCACTACTTCTATCTCCACCGCTGTCGCGACCACCACCATCACCTCTTGTAACTTTGTGATCATGTTCATTTAGCTGAAACCTTTTAGTCCATCGCACAGTCATTCTATGTGGCACCCAAACAGCTGAGTGGGAATCGATATGGACCTTTCAGTCCCAGTCAACTTTGCTTTCTATTCACAATGTCATTCCATTCTAGCTTTCATTCCATTCTTGCGTAGTGCGTACTGATAATAACAGACATAGCCTTAGTGTATTTAGTCATATTTGTAACAAAAATTCATTACCTTGGCATGAGTTTAAGTCTTGTATATATAATCAAAGGTGTCATGATTTTTTGGGGTCTGTATACTTTTCATGGTTATATATGGTTGTTGCAGTTCTTATTTCAATGGCAAAGAGAAGCTATCAGTGGCTTGATTGAACAAGCTATAATAGAAGCAGAGGCCAGAGGCACTAAGGTGTTAAGTCTTGGTCTTTTGAACCAGGCAAGTTGGTCCTTTCTCTGTCTCGTTATCCTTTTTCCAGGAAATTAACAATGTGACCAATCAAGACATGCATTATTTCCTTAACCGTTTGCCTTTTCTTTCTTACTTTCCCTCTAGCTTTCTTCTAACCTCAAATGGGGAAATATTGAAACAATCCCGATTTCCATCTTGTTGCTAATTCTCTAGACCAGAAGTTGAATGTACATGTACCTGTAGTTTTCAGCTTTTTGCTTGAACTAATAGAGTGTAGGGTTTTTTCCTTTTCATTCCTATTTTTTTCATAGGAAATGCTTTTTTGGCTTAACATGATTAAACCATGGCTAGTAACATCACATTATACTAATTTTCTGAACCACTTTTGTGAGGCTATCGCATTTTCTATAAGTTCATTTACATGCATGTGTATATTTATTGGTGACAGTAAATTTTGTCAATATTGCAGGGCGAAGAAATTAATAGGAACGGGGAGATTTACATCCAAAGGTACCCTCAGCTCAAAGTGAAGGTGGTGGATGGAAGTAGCTTAGTAGTTGCTGTTGTCCTAAATAGCATTCCGAAGGGGACAACCCAAGTCCTCCTCAGGGGCAGCTTATCCAAAGTTGCTTATTCCATTGCCTCTGCTCTATGCCGAAGAGGGATCCAGGTAATCAAGTTCACCTTGTGTTCAATGCATCCCTGCCCACTATTTTACAGCCCAAATGATTAAGTTGGGGTAAGAATTTTAGACGAGCCTACTCGGTGTCAATATTGTTACAGCCTGATTGTTTAGGCTCTACATGTTGGGATGGTTTTGATAATGTTAGGCCACCCATTGCAGGGTTTAGGCCTTCTAGGCCAATGGTTTTTGTACAGCTGGTTCGGGCATTTGTTCTCCCCTTTCCCTTCTCCTGCCCTGCTACCCATTTTTTTATGGTCCACACATGCGCCCATGAACACACACACACACACACACACACAGACACCCCAATAGAGCTGGCTTGGAGAGCAATCAAAAAACAATGCTAAACCATATCTATTCTGATATAATTGAATTTGTGTCAGGTTTCTACCTTTTACAAAATCGAATACGAGAGGCTTAAGCTTAGCACTGGATATGGATCCGATTTGGTTCTCTCAAGGAGCTATTCTGAGAAGGTAAATTTTAATCATGAATTTTTTTCTGCCTCAATAACTATTCTTTAATGGATTTTATTTCTCTTCATCAGTTCCTTTCACAAACTGTATACATATATTGAAACATTTTCTTAGAAAACTTGTAATTGGAGAAGATTGAGGTCGCTGTTTATCACTTGCTAGAAAAAGAGTAGTTACAAAACAATAAGAGCGAAATGATGTGATATTTGGTCCTTTCATTTTCTGATTAACAAACTACTGTCAAAGATGGTTCTTAATCTAAAAAACACCCTACGTAGTTGCAAATTTGAAATGTTCTGTAGTAGTATTTTTGTGTGAAATTAGGGAGTGTTTACTAATCATACTTTCTTTCTAAGGAATCATCGAATCAATGCTCGCATGCTGTTAAAGTGCACAGCTAAGCCGAAATTTAAGTTCTTTCTCAGGTATGGTTAGTGGGAGACGGACTGAGTGAACAAGAACAGCAGAAGGCACCAAAAGGGACATTGTTCATTCCTTACTCCCAATTCCCCCCTAAGAAAGCGCGCAACGATTGCTTGTACCACCACACTCCGGTAATGGTGGCTCCCTCATCTCTCGAAAACTTGAACTCTTGCGAGGTTAGTATCAGACTATCAGTTTACTTATCCTTCGATCGTCACCCATTCATTTCTTAAGTTTCAACCTGAATATTGTGGCTTTTTCATTTCTTAAGTTTCAACCTGAATATTGTGGCTTAAATATAATAATGCTCATGATCATATTTCATCTCCAGCATCAGTGACATCCGAAAGTCTTTGTGACCAGTGTGTATTGGATCAGGAGAATTGGCCACCGCACTCGTGAATTTTTCTCAAGTAGTAGCAAATGCTAAAAAAATCCATTGATAAACATGTTCTGCCGGTATTTATAACTAAATCGAAAGTTTTCAGAAATTTTAAATCAACATTTGACTTTTACAAGTAGTTTTGTAAGTACGATTGAATCACATGTCAAGTTTTAAGGCTATTCGATATTACTATTTTCAATTTCCCATAGGGTATGAGAATGTGACTATCTAACAACCTAGGATTGGTACTGCAATAGAAAATTTATACAATAAGAAAGATAACACTAATAGTAATATATGTTTCTAAAATGAGGCAGATACCATAACAATATCACCACAATACACTATAATATATACAAAGATTCACAATTACACATACATTCGTGGACATTAGTGATGTAACGGTCCCATAACCATCTTACGGGCTGATACGAATGTGAATTTTTTTCCTACCGCTGTTATTTTTCACCATAACCGAAACGGCCACCAAAAAACCTTTACGTAACAGCCCTTACGTTACGTAAAGCCGTTTTTCAAAACCCTGTTCAGGCAACATAAATTGGGTTTGGTTCAAAAGTGGCGTAACAGCAGTATGTAACTTTTGCAACATCATAAGTTTTACAAGCAGTGTTTGTATTTAAGAGAGATAACGATTTAGTCGATACGGCTTTTCAAAGTTACCCATAAGGTTCCAACAGATCATCAAACACAGAATCAACAATCTAAGACTACCATGTCATTAAGATTTTTATAACCTGTACTACAGATTTTTTAACGGAGGTAAAAGTTTTTGTAGATGTGCTCTTTCAGAACTATAGATCAAGAAACAGATTACCGATTTTCATAACCTGTGTTCATATAGCATTTCTCGTGTATCTTTCAAGAGATAGAATGGATTCGTCTTTGTTTGGTCACTCTGAGAAATTTGTTGGTGTTTTGTGTTAGAATTGGTTGCCAAGAAGGGCGATGAGTGCTTCACGCGTAGCTGGGATTGTGCATGCTCTAGAAGGATGGAACGTAAACGAGTGCGGCCAAAAGATGTTCGACGTTGAACAAGTTTGGGAAGCCTGTCTCAAACATGGCTTCCGTCCTTTGATGACTCCAAATTAGTCACTGGCGCTTCATCACTTGACTCACTTCTACACAAGTCGGTCTGGTTTCTATTGCTCTTCCTGCATACTTTGTATTTGTCCTTGGAAACTTTAGTATCCAAGAAATATCTTACTAAGCACTTTCTTTGCTTTGTTTCCGTTTGTGTTTGTGCCTTGTATCACATATTCAGACTCTATATAAATAACGAGAGAGATTTCGGCTGCGTAAAGCCGATTTACGTATCAGAAGGTACTCAAAGAAACAAACGAATCGTTACCTCCGAAAAAGGTACCTCAAGTACCCACGAAAAATGTCTTGGCAATCCTGTCAACGACCAACTTACCAATTTTCCAGGCAATATGTTTTGAGAGTGAAAGAAAATACGAGAAAATAATGCTTCTCTTCTTTTGGTGCTTGGAAATGTAATGCACTTGGCTTCTGCAAAGCGGACACGTCAGGTGGGTTTTGAAACACGCGTCGATGCAGTCCGCGTGGAAGCAGTGGCGGCATTTGGGCAGTTTCCGGCACCTCTCCCCGCCGGCAACATTGTCAAGACATACCGTACAGTAAAGGGTGTCCGTTTTGCTAGGATTTGGTCTCAAGGTGAAGAGGTGGTGGTTGGAACAATGGCGTTTGAAAAGGAAATAGGTGGTGAGGAAGATGATGATGGAGAAGATTGTGGGGTGGTTTATTTTGGTGTCAACGAATAATAAATGAACAATATAATTACTCTGGCAACATATTAATGATAAATTCCAAGAGGTACACATATTTTGGTATTCATAGAAAGACTTCACAATCGGCCAAGAATATTAACACGGGAATAATTGGAACAAAGCCACCAAAGCATGCAACAACTGGAACGACACACAAACTGTGCACGATAGCCCTACATAGATGACAAATAAAAATACTATTACCCCCAAAAATAAACACGTTACCCCCAAAAACGTCCAGGAGGTATGAAAAGGAAAAAACACAAACTCCGCACTGCATCAAACTTTGAGAAGCTAAAATCATCAGCTACATAACATCAAAAGAAAATATGAATTGAAACAAAAAAAGGCGACAACTTAAAAGGGCAAGAATCACATCTCGTCCAACCAGTTTCAGCAACCAACGCTAGTTACGCCACCGGAACAAACGAAAGTCGCATGCAACACTCGATCGACTTGCCCTGCCAAGAAACCGCCCAAGTACTATTCTAATGGTCTAGAAACATCTGTCCTATATAAGAGAGAAAGAGAAAAGTCAAGAAAAGTTACACCTGCACGATGTCAGCAGCTTATATCTGGAAAAGACAAAATACCCTCCACAGCAGCTACCCAATCTGGGGTATAATTGAGAAAATGGGCCAAAAATTGGCAAGCCACCCAATTTGGCTTCAATGTTGACAACTTATGTTGAACATCATATGGACATGTCTCGGAAAATGAGTGTGACAAAAAAAACCCAAGAATTGTCCTTGATTAAGTCATCTGAAGCATACAAAATTTGATAAAGCCTCAATAAATTAACTCTGAGTGAAGCCATGTTAAAAGAAAAACCGAGAACAAACATTTTTGGTATGGTTCATGTAATCCAGTCTTTACACCCAGATTATAGTTTAATCAAGTTGACAAAAGAATCAATAAACAAACAAAGAAATGATGCTAAACAAATAAATCTCCAGGATAAACGATCACCATTTCTTTCCCTCATTTCTAAACAGGAAAAGAAATAGTTTTTTACGAAATTATGCAGGACTTTTTCACAAGAAAGTGAACAAACATATTTACAATAAAGAAAATATAGCTCTCTTCCATCCATTCAACTAAGCTATGAGCTGCTCTTGAAAATTTGGTTTATTTATCTAGTACTTGGGATTGGCCAAAAAGACGGGATGAGGTTGGAGGCAAGAGATTCCAGTATATTGGTTAGCCCTGTCCTTGATGGGGGGTGGGGTGATTAGTTCAAAAGAAATGTTATGAAACATGAAAACTTTGTATAAAACTTAACATGAAACTGAAATTGATGAGTTTCATGGAAAGTTTTCTTGTTTCTTATCACTCCTCTTAGTTCAAAGTAGGGATGGCAAATTGAACCCAAACTCATTAAGAAATCCAAACCTACCTATTAAAAAATAGACTCAACCGAACTCATTTCTTAGCTGGGTCAGAATGGGTCCAATCCATTATTAATTGAGCTTAATTGGGTTTTAATTGGATCAACTTATATGACCCAATAAGTCAAGAGTATAATCCAACAACAAAAAAAACCCCATTTATCAGGTGATACTCTCCTCCCACCTCCTCGCAATCGTGCTTGCCATCACCACCTTCTCCTCCTCAGCCAATCGGATCACCGCCAGCCACCAACGAGCACCACCATTTCCACTACTGTACACCACTGTTGCACCTCCACAGCCGAACACCATAACCATCCGACCGAGCTCCGTCGCCACTCCGAACCGCCGCCAAAATCTCTCTAAAATTTGTTTCACTGGACGCGAGGTAGTCCGAACTCACCTCCCTACGTATATTTATATGTTGCTATGTAATTCTATCAATGTTCTGGTGCTGTACGTTTGAAATTCCATTGCGACAATAAGAAATCCGAGCCGAACCGTAAACCTTCGAAAAAGCTTGGAATTGGAACCTTAAATCGCTGTGAAAAACTAATTAAATGTTCGGGCCCAGTATATTGGTTGTTGCCCAGTAGGTAAGACTGATTTTAGCACTCCATAGTGTATAAAACGAACACAAATGAAGAGAGAGAGAGAGTGCAAACCAAGTTCCGATCAAAATCTGCATTTTTTAAAAATTGCTTGAACGGAAAATCTGATTTGTCCATCTTGTTCGTCTCCTAAAGACGGTTCAGATAATGGTATAATAAGCCTCCATACGATGTCGGATTAGATCACATGCGTCGATCAAAGTTTTGAGTGTATGAGCTTACCACACTCTATAATTTTTCATTTGGCATGAGGTTGAGGATGAGGCGACATCACGGAGAGAGAGAGAGAGAGAGAGAGAGAGAGAGAGAGATGAACCAGAATCAGCAATCTTTTCTTCCTCGTAATCTTTTCTCACAAAAGTTTCTTAGGTTCCGTTCGGCTAAATAAGCCAATTGGGATATTTTTTTGTCTTTATTTAAATTTTTTTCGTATTTGTTAATTTTTGTCAATTTTTGAGAGATTTTGCATTGTCATAACGAGAGGAATTTAAAAAGTATATAATTATGATCTAAATCCAAATTTTTTTGAACAAAGAAGAAAAAATTGACTTATTGGCTTATTTTTATCTTTATTCAAAAAAATTAGGTTTCGATCGTAATTTTTTACTTTTAGATTTCTCTAGTTATGACGATACAATAATCCCCAAAAATTTGACGAAAAACTAACAAATACGAAAAAAATTTGAATAAGGATAAAAAAATAACCCAGTTGACTTATTTAGCCGAACGGGATTATAGTTTTGCAAAGGAAGTACAAAACCGAAAAAAGCGATGGTAATATGGTAATTAAGTGTACAGGGGTAATTTGGTCATTTTACTAGTAGAGGGATAGTATGATAATTTTGGTGTACATTGGTATTTTAGTCATTTTTAGTATATAGTATTTAATTGGGCTAATAGCTGGGTTGGGTTTGCTTTTTAATAAATGGATTGGGTTGGTATAGTAATTAGCCTCATAGTTAATGGAACTAAATGGGTCAATGACCCATTAAAGATCCAACCCACTTATAACTTGCTCAATTTGACCTAAATTCGCCCATTTGACACCCCTAATTCAAAGCTAGAGAGTGAGCACATCAAAAGGCTGTACATTCTTCTCATGAGTAGGATCATGGACTCTATCATGTGTCAAGTGCATCTAAGCATTTTACTTGGAATTAGTTAGAAGTCGCGCGCTATGCAACTCTAATGATGTGTATTGTGTAGTGCATGTGGTAGGTTAGGTCAATTTAAACTTTTTTTAACTCTTGTTTTGGAGAAATGTCATTGTAATTTTTTTTTTCTTTCTTCTTTTTTTATCCTCAAGTGTCATTGTAATTCATTGTAAGGTCTTAATGTGAGAAAGAGAGAAACCAATATATCACAAAAATTTGACGCAAAACTAATAAATGAAAAAAAACAAATTGATTGAATAAAGATGACAAAAAAAAAAAACACTCCCTTGGGGGTGGCGGGTGGGTGGGTGTTGGTTGGTTTGGGGGGGGAGGGGGGGAAGGGGAAGTCATGGTAGTTTAGCACATCAAAAGGATACACATCTTTTCATGAGCAGAATTATGCACATTCTTTTCAAATGCATCTAATGATGTGTCGTTATTTTCCTGGGGGGCGGGCAGGGCGGGGGCAGGTGGGTGGATGGGTGGTTGTTGGTTGGGCGGTTTTAGCACATCAAAAAGATGCACATTCTTTTTATGTGTAAGTTTTGGTTGGATTTGATAATATTAATGTGATGATCTGGTTTGCTTGGAAAAAAAAATGATGTGTCGTGCGTATATGGTAGGTGAGGTCATTGCAATTCAGTACTATAAGGCCTTTAATTTGAGCGAGAGAGAGTGTGTGTGTGTTATCGGGTTTTTTTTTCTTCCTCTTTTGTTTTTCCTAGCAGAAAAAAAAATACTGTATTTGTTTTCGTTTTCTCTTCAGTTTTATTATTGGGTTTTAGATCAACCCAAAAGCATGGGCCCAATTGTACTACATTATTTATCATGGTCGAGTTAGGAATTAGGGGAGGTCCACTGGGCCGGAAAAGCTTCAATTAGTTTTTAAACATTTTTGTGACTTCCGTAACTTTTTTTGGGGGTTGCTGGATGTCTGGATCAACTTGCACGTACTTCAACAAATTTCGGAGGCTCTAATAAAACCGAACCAATTTGGTCCATACTAACCCCTATCCAAAATCCAAAACCCTTAACAGAACAAGGTTGAAAGTACTCCTAAACATTTATTTATTTTTTGTAATATAAAGTGTCCCGAGCCAGCTTGCGTGCACCTCGGACTAATTCCTATAACCCCTCCCATAGCCATTTCACACGCTTACGCGTGCGGGTGAGGTGGTTCTAAGAATTGTTGATAAGGAGAATCGAATCTAAGACCTCTTAAACATTTTTTTATCACTACTAAAGTATTCATTGAACTTTAAACGTTAAAACATATATAAAAGGAAATTGATTTGACACTTTGGTTTTAGCCACTAGCACTCCACCTTGCGTCTTGATCATGTAAAAAAACAAAACTAAAAGTGGAGTTTTATTGGCTAATGTTGGAGTGTGAAAATCACATTCATATATAAAATGACCCCTTAAGTTTTTCAGGTGGAACATATTTTATGTACGATTTGTCTGTGTGTACTGACTTACTGATAAAAGAAACAATGTCTATTCACACAAACTTTTCCAAACAAACGATTCGAGTCGTTCATTAAATGTAAAATATTTTTTCAAAAACCTTTGTGAAGAATCAACTTAATTTGATACCTATAGGTGCTCGATTCAATCATCTAACATTTCATTATCCTGAAATCCGAATGAAAAATTAGATGATTAAATCGAACACCTATAGGTATTGGATTGAACTGATTTTTCGCAGGGACCCGTGAAAAAACATTTTACATTTAATGAACAGATTGGATCATTTGTGTGAGATTTGTAATGGGCCCTAACACAAATCTGTGCACAAAATCTATGCATTTTTCATTTATGTTGTGTGTGTAGCATTACTGTAAAAGAAATAAATATGGTAATATCCAATTGGGTAAACTATAGTTAACCCCCTCTAACTAAGCCTTGCATGCACTTTGTCACCTCTAACTTTTTTTTTTTGGGCACTCAACCCCCTCTAACTAACTGAAATTTAAATGGTCATAATTTCAAACGGTCATAACTTCTTCGTCCAAAATCGAAAACATGCAAATTATATATCGATTTCGAGGTCTTGAAGTCAGCTTTCTAATGACACCAAAATCACATCACGATTCAAAGCACACAGAAAGTTATGATCAAAACGGTCTTTCTGTCTACCAGCCCTTACTCTTTTGATCATAACTTCCTGTGTGCTTTGAATCGTGATGTGATTTTGGTGTCATTAGAAAGCTGACTTTAAGACCTCGAAATCGATATATAATTTGCATGTTTTCGATTTTGGACGAAGAAGTTATGACCGTTTGAAATTATGACCGTTTGAATTTCAGTTAGTTAGAGGGGGTTGAGTGTCAAAAAAAAAGTTAGAAAGGGCAAAGTGTACGTGAGGCTTAGTTAGAGGGGGTTAACTATAGTTTACCCTATCCAATTTCATGCCCCGTGAATCGAGGGCCCCATGTATTGATGGTGGACATTTTTCTATATTTTTTTGGACTCTGAGTGGGCCGCACAAAAAATATAGTAAATGGTGTAGTATAGTGTACCTAGACTTATTGATTGATGATTAGTCACCTTTGAGGTTGGTGCATTATTACCAGTGGCGGAGCCACTTGAGGATGAGCGGGGGCACACGCCCCCACTGAATACTTTTTTTTTCCTTTTTCTTTTCAGATTTTGTATTTTTTTTTTTTTGGAATTGACTTCTTAAAATGTTCTTTGTTTAATCACTTTAATACATTTTATATATATTTCATTCTCAACTTTTTGTTTTCAATATTACAACAATTCCACTACACTTACGAAGTGAGATGTTTAATGAATAAAAAGAGAGTCACCACTCACCATTTGAAACTCCTCAATATATAATGTCCAAATTTGTAAGTGTCTAAACCATGGGTTATATGCATTATACTTCATTAATTATTCACAATTTTAAAAATAATCTTGTCTTTGTCAATAGAACTCACAACGCGTGACGAAATAGAGGTTTAAGCATAAAATGTTAATATTCAATAATCTTGATCCAATCAGAATTATTGTGTATCTAACTGCTATTAGACTTGGTCCATTGAGACAATTCAAACAATTGATTTGTTTAGATAGTTTATGAAATTACTACCTTCCTTAGTAAATGTGTTAGCTTTTTTAAAAAATTATTTTTAGCACAAGCATTCTTTTATTATTTTGGTGTTGCTAATTATGATTTTTTTTTGGTTGAAGTGTGTTTAAAAAGTTCCCCCACTATCGTTAATTCCTAGCTACGCCACTGATTATTACCTTTTTAAGTCTCCAACAATTTTTTCTTGCACGAGAAAAACATCTTTACGGAGCAATCCATTTACGACGTTTAATCGCGCGCGTCTATAAGTGTTTTGGACAGTCTGGATTTTAAAAAAATTACTCGCATGAATAGTTGAACTATTCTAGCGAATAATTTTCTTAAAATCCGGATCATTGATTGTCGAAATAGACGGCTGAAATCGCTCAACTCCGTATAGAGCCACTTCCGTAAATAAGTTTCTCTCTGCTTGCACACTATATAAGGCCTTCAAGAACCAGAAGTTTAGTACTGAATTAGTTGGGGAAAGCTAGAGTGAGAAATTTCAAACAAAAGGAAAAGCCATGGCTTCGAAACCAGGAGTGCTAACTGACTGGCCATGGACGCCGCTCGGCAGCTTCAAGGTGAGATATCTATTTGAACTTCAAATATATATTACGAATGAAATTTGTTTACTAATTACCAGTGGCATTTTTTTGTTGTTTGATTGATGGTTGATTGATTATGCAGTACGTGGTTTTGGCACCGTGGGTGGTTCATAGCATGTACTCGTTCGCTACAAAAAATGAAAGCGAGCGAGATAATGTGCCTATTCTCGTACTTCCGTTTCTATTGTGGAGGATGATTCATAATCAGATATGGATTTCTATCTCTCGTCACCGGACGGCGAAAGGCAGTAACAGGATCGTTGACAAGAGTATTGATTTTGAACAAGTTGATGGAGAAAGCAATTGGTACGTCTCCATGTTCATCTTATAGTATGTCAGTGCCGGCTCGTATATTTTGAAGGCCCGAAACAAATTTTGTAAATTGTACCCTTACAAATTCAAGATTTCTTTAAAAAATGATAAAAGTACAAAAAATCAAACTAAAAGAATATAATTATGACAATATAAATGTAAAAAAAATATGCTTGCAAGTATGGAGATGCATGGAAGTCGAACTACACACTCACAATAGCATGAAAATATTATGCAACCACTAAACCAAGTATCTAGTTTGTGTTTTTATTTGGAAACATTCTAATATTAATCCATTAGTTACATTACAATGAGACCTCAATTTGGGACCAAAATTCGGGGGCCGGAAGGAGTTGTTTCCCTCGCCTATGCCATAAGCCGGTCCTGAAGTACGTTCATGTACATGGAGAAAGCATAATGCACACATGCATAAAGTGGCAGAGCCAGAAATCCCGTTCACAAGAGGCATTATTTCACAACAAACTAAAAAAATCATGTTAGAATTTAATGAAGAAATATTGAGCATAAATATTTAAGTATTTTTTAATAGGCACAATAGCTTGTAGCCTAATGTATTCAAAAGATTCAAAACATAAGCACAAAAGATAAAAAAATAAATACTAGCAATTTACTACTCCCTCCGTCCCTTTTTAATTGTCCTACTTCGTAATTCCAACTTATTAAAAAGACATCATCATTATACCTTTCACATCAACTTTTTCCTCCACTTTCCCTACTTACCCATCATCATTACACTTTTTCTCACTAACTTTTCAAAAAGAAATCTACTTTTAGGGACAAAAAAGACAATACACCAACTTTTACCCACTAACTTTACAAAATGGACACTTATTAAGGGACAGCCCAAAATGGAATACTGGACTATAAAAAAGGGACAGATGGAGTATTTGCTCCTTTGAAACAATCATTTAATTCTTTAAGTGGTCGATTGATTTGGTTGAAAATACGTGAAAACAAAGCAAATAATGAGCCCTATATCCAAAATTTCCAACTTCTGTAATATTTTTTAAGTAGGTGTAAAAAAAAAAAAAAGGTGTGGAGAATAAAATTCTAAAGAGACACATGACCTCCTTGGTCACATGTTTGGCTCAGCCTCTGTGCATATCATAAAAAAAATATTGCCTATTATTTTGGTTTATGTTTCATATTTTGAGTCATGTGACGGATTCTTTTAGTGTAGTTACGAATAAATGAGTAAGGTAAAAAAGTAAAGCTATATATATGCATCTTTATCACTAAGCTGCAGATTTTATGGTTGGTTAAAATTGTTATGGTTCATGTGTTAAGCATTTTTTTTATTTTTTTGTTGCACATACTTTTTGGTTCATTTATTATAATTTTTTATGGTTCTTGGTAGGATTAATTATTCTGGCTTGTTATGAATGACCCAAGGAATTAACATGGTTAGGTCTGTCAATGGACCGGATTAAATTTGAATCTGATTCAAATTCGATAATGCTCAATTCCGAACCGAATTCGAGCTTCATGAATCCGATAGTGATAACCTAAATCCAAATCCGTAAAGTCGGATATCCAATTCGAAAATCCGAATCCGATCCTTTTTTTTTTTTTAACTTTCAGAATTTTAGAAAAAGGGAAAATTATACATTTTTTACAAAAAAAAGTAATGCTGTTGCAATCAAAATCCTTACAATAAAAAAAATAATAAAATTATCATTTCGATATTCCTTAAACGGGATCCGGATCCGGATCTTCTGTGAGAAACCTATGAGTATCGTGTAAGGGTTTTGATGAGAAGCTGTCAACACATAAATGAGGAGATATCAGAGCATCTCCAATCTTTATCCATTTTTTCACCCAAATTTGGGTAGAGATATGGATTAGAAGCTTGATTTGAATAAGCCAACTCCAATGCTAAATTCATATTTTTACTCAAATCTATTATTTAATGGTACACTTGTAATTAATTAGTGGCATACTTGTAATTAATGAGAGTGAAAAGAAGGTTTGAAAAAAATGGGTATGAGTTTTAGTCTCCCCAAATTTGGATAAGAAAATGGGTAAAACTCAAAATGAATAAACAAATGGGTATGACATTGTAAATACTCCTAAGTTTTTAGGCTATTTACTCAAATTTTGGATATATAAGTAGTAAAATGGGCAAGGATCGAAGATGTTCCTCTCATTGTTCCCAAACAAAACGACGCCGTTTAGGGGGTAAAATCCTAACGGAGAAAATTCCCGAACGTTAATTGTTTCTTCTCTTCTCCGTTTCGTTCCCACAGCAATAGCAAAGAACCCTTCTCAGTTCTTACCCAACTCTTCCAACGTTGGATCAAAAAAAAAAAGAGGAGAAGAATCTTGTGCAAATAAAATTGTACATATTCCAGCCATTGGCCGGATGTTCATCTCGCCAATATGACTGTCGTGGAGGCATGGTCAGCGTTGGAAGAATTGGGTGAGAACGGAGAAGAAGGAAGTAACGGCTGTGTAACGGAGAAAGAAGAAGAAAACGGTTCGGAGACTCCTCCGTTAGAATTTTATTCCCCAAAGAGGCGGCATTTTGTTTTGAAATAAGAAGGGTTGTTGTGGACCATTGGATCTCTTCATTTTTGTGTCGTCAGCTTCTTAGCCGAACTCTCGCACGATTCTCACAGGTAAATCCTCAGCCAAACCCTCACACGATTCTAACAGAGAATCCAGATCCGTCAATTTTGGTTTATCTCTTCCCTTAATGTTACCCTCCACTGTATATAAAATGCATATGATGCGATGTCTAGAGAAGGTTTCCTTGAGTGTGTCCATTGGTTTTTGGTTGTGCTCTTTTGGCTTTTGTGGTTATATGTTGTTTGGTTTGTTTTAGTGGGTGTTTGTTGTTTTGGTTGGCTTCTTACCTTCTTTTGTCCTTTTATTTTGGCGCTTTACCCATGTGCCTGTGATAATAATAAAGATCTAACACGAGTAAAAATTCTTTTCAGGATAGGATCATAGGAGTCCAATTACTAAGAATTCTTTCTTTCACAAAAAAAAGAAAAAAAAGAAGGGAAAATAACGGCTAATGACGTGTTTTGATAATTAATATCCGCTAATAATATTTTGTTCATTAAAAAATGTTCTTAGTATGTCCTTAAAATGTATTAATTATCAAAATACGTCATGGACCGTCATTTTCCCTTACGATAGAAAGAACTCTTTCTTAACAAGGAAAGAAAAAGTGCTATTCAAAGCCCAAATATATGGGCTAAGTGGACTGGGCTTGAAAAGGTCCATTTAGAATTGGACTTTCTCTTTTTGCTACCAGCTTTTCCGCATCCAATAGCATGGAGCCATTGCATTTCAATTCACTTTCTTCTTCAAAGATTGTTTATTACTGAGTTTTTGTGGAGACTGATAAGGTTGCAAACAAACTGAGCTTCTCACTAACAGCTCGTGGGTCGACTCGTTTGTATAGGTCCGACTCATTTAAAGAAGTTCGTTAAGTAAATTAGTCAGGCTCGACTTATTAAAGAGTTAATGAGCCGAGTTCGAGCACTAAAAAGCTCGGCTCGGTTCGGCTCATTTGCACCCTGGAGACTGATAGATGTTGGTTATTTTTACTCCATTAGTATTATCTTTTTTCTCTCTCTGTAATGCTTTTGTGTCTTCATGATTACCTTAGATATAATTTATTGATTTATTTGTGGTGAGAAATGCTTATGTGGGTTGGTCACTAATAATTTGTAATTGTTTTTCATCAAAAGTTGGGAAAAGCTCACTAAAAAGATTTACCCAGAAAAAAAAGCTCACTAAAAATGAAAGGAATTAGCCAAATTTGTTTTTACTTCTAGCTTGTTTGGTTTGTGGAAGAGTAAACTCTTTGTTAATTTGTTGAGCGAGGAAGCCTGTCCCTCGCATTAGCCTTCATATAGAATGGCTAGTCTTGTGTCAACAACGGATCACATAACTTTATGAACAACAACAGAAGGCTAATAGCAATAAGTTTTTTTCAAAGCTCAATTTCCAACATCTGTTTGATATAGCAGAATTTAGCTTTAGGTTTCTTGGGAGTTTTAACTACATTGTAAACACTACTGGAGCCAGCTCGGGTCTTTAGGCCTCCAAACATCTACATATTTTAGGGGGCCCTCCTACTTTGATACCCCTTATAATAGTCCAAAAAAAAATTAAAGTGCTTTTAGGCCTCCGAGAAGTTAAGGCCAGCCCTGAACACTACAAACAACAAGGCCATAACAATTTCTGTTTGCTCTACCTGCGTGTGTGCTTTGCTACAGTATAGCACATGTGTTGTACTTGCATTAGATTTTATTGTTGTTAACTTCGACTATATACGAGTACCCTTTTTTATTTCCCACTAAATCTACAGAGGTGCGGTTTTTAACATTGTTCAAGTAGGGAATAAAAGTAAAAGAGCTGATATTTATTTGGTGGAATGGAGGTTATAAGTGAGTGTTTGAGGAATATAATCTATAGAGTGAAGGGGAAGGGATAGATCGAAGGACTGAAAGACAAATTTCAAACTAAGGGGTGCCAGTTGGGGTCTGCACTCTCTCGATAAGGAGCCACTACGTTCTTGTATTGGAGAGGTGGCTGTACATTTTACACTAAAGATACAAGTATGAATGAGAAGCACTGCTCCCGCATTTGATAGGGTAGTTCCGTTACTGAGAATAGGCATACAAACTTTGTAAGATGCAAGCTTTTTTGCTAAGTCGAGTTACTTCTTTTCTTGCAGGGATGACCAGATTCTGTTGAATGGGCTTCTGTTCTACATAGGGAACATTATAGTGCCAGGAGCTTCTCACATACCCATATGGAGAACAGATGGTGTAGTCCTCACAGCTTTGATACATGCTGGTCCAGTGGAATTTCTCTACTACTGGCTTCATAGAGCACTCCACCACCATTACCTCTACTCTCGCTACCATTCCCACCACCACTCCTCCATTGTGACGGAACCCATTACATGTAAGATATCAAGTTTTAGAGGATAAATTGTATGAAATAAAAAATTTGATACGCCTGGTTCAGGAAGGATTGATCCTAGATGGCAAAGTGGAGTACTACGAGATTGTCTCACCGGGGGGGACTTTTGTTGTACCAAAAAAATTGATGTGGTTTGGAAGCTTCTAAGTACCCCCAAGGCCCCAGTTGCTTTCTCTCTAAGCTCACTTTGTCTCTAGGTACAAGAGATCCAATGCTTGTGGCGGGTGGAGAGATAAATCATAGGGCGTACGGTTTCTTGTAAACTTTTTGTTTCAAAAGAAAGCACTTACCAAGTTACCATTGTGGCCTAAAATTTCGCAAAACTGCTTCTTGCTAGATTTTTATTGCCTGAGATTTGGAAGGAAAACCTAATTTATACCATTTTGTATTTCATATACGGACAAAAATGTTGGCCCAATTCCGAAGTCTTGGAATTTAACTTGGTCTTTTTTTCCAAGAGTGAGATTTATTTCATATGCGCATTTTTCTGTTTACTTGGGCAGCTGTTATTCATCCATTTGCAGAGCATATCTCATACTTTTTACTATTTGCAATTCCAACGGTCACCACTGTGCTTACTGGGACTTCTTCTCTGGCGGCTCTGTTTGGTTATGTAACCTACATTGATCTCATGAATAACATGGGACACTGCAACTTTGAGCTCATTCCCAAGTGGCTTTTCTCCATTTTCCCCCCTCTCAAGTACATGATGTATACACCATCGTAAGTCTCAGATTGCTAATCATCCTGTTTACTTCAATTGTTTCATTCTTCAATATTGCATGGGAAATTCTTGAGTTGAACCACTTTTTATGAGTTTCTCTGTTGGTAGGTGAATCATAGCGTAGCTAAAAATATCTGTTGTTACTAACAAACATCTTCATTGTCTACCTAGGGGAGGGGACAATGGGGACGCCGGGAGACATGGGCATCTGTTATGAGAAAACATTTTGATACTAACAAACACTAAAAAGGATGGCAGCTCAAGGGATTAAAAATATCAGTGAGCTTGATGCTGTGGTAGTAAACAAAGCAAACGAGTGACAGTGCTGATAATGTTGACGATAAAACTAAAGTGATTAATAGTGATGCTATTACTAGCAAATTGTGATATATATATATATATATATATATATGTTGAGCTCAATTCTGTCCATAGTGAGAAAATTATTTTTTGGGAAAATGACGGCCAATGACGTGTTTTGATAATTAATATCCGTCAAGGACATTTTTAGCATTAACAAATGTTCTTAGCTTGTACTTGGCGGGTATTAATTATCAAAACACGTCCTGAGCCGTCATTTTCCCTTCTTTTTGGGTACATGATACTTACTAGCAAACTTTGACTGACCGTTCTTTTGTGCCCACAGATATCACTCTCTGCATCACACCCAATTTCGAACCAACTACTCGCTTTTTATGCCATTCTACGATTATGTCTATGGTACCATGGACAAGTCCACCGATTCACTCTATGAAAAAACTCTGCCAAGGGAAGAAGAGTCCCCCAGTGTAGTTCATCTCACCCATTTAACAACACCCGAATCCATCTATCACCTTCCAATTGGGTTTGCGTCCTTTGCCTCCGAGCCCCAGAAATCAAAGTGGTACCTCTGGCTGATGTGGCCTGTGACCTTTTGGTCCATGTTCATGACTTGCCTCCACGGCCGCACCTTCGTTGTAGAGAGAAATGCCTTTGGGAAGCTCAAGTTACAATCATGGGCAATACCACGATACACCATTCAAGTAAGTGTTTCAAACATCTCTTGGGTATATTTTTTTACTTCAGCAATTATTTTCATTGTTTCTTGTGATAATAATGCCAAGGATTTAACATGCATCACTGTTTCCAACATGTGTGCTCTGTGGTGCTTATATCTTCAATGTGCGCATGTTTCAATTGCTCAAGTTAGTTTTTCATCAGTGAAATGTGTTTTACGTAGTCCCTAACCTTGAGCCTTGATGTCATTAAGAGCAGGTTCTATGAGAACCAGCAACATTATAGGGGAAAGAACCTTAGCCCTCATACCCAAAAATAAGTAAAGGAAAACTAAAAATGACACTTATGATCCATAATGTATGCACTTTTGGCATTTTTTGTCCTGTTTTTGAAAATACCCCAGCGTTTTAGCACATTTTGCAACTTAGTCACTGTTCCCACAATTTTGCAACAGAACACTTGCATTGGGGAGTGAGGACTATTACCACCGCCACTTCTACGTACCAAACTAGGACTATTACCACCACCACATCTAACAAACTACCACCACCGCGACAACTACCCCTACCACTTCTTTTATCTCCACCGCTGTCGCAACCACCACCATCACCTCTTGTAACTTCGTTATCATGTTCATTTAGCTGAAACCTTGGTGTTCCACTTTTGTTAAAAGTTCTTTTTTTTCAAACAGGGATAATTTCAATCTCAAATAAAATGAAAATGAAAAATATTTTTTTAATTTTTTTAAAACCGTTTAAAAGATCTTAATGAGATCTATCAAACAAGATCCATATTGGTAGGAAAATTATTAGTGTAAACATATGATTTTTAAGCTTGAAATTACCTTTTTTTTCTAAAAGTTCTTTTTCCAAGAAACCGGAACACCCTTAAATCCATCCCACAATCATTCTATGTGGCACCCAAACAGCTGAGTGGGAATGGATATGGACCTTTCAGTCCCAGTCAACTTTGCTTTCTATTCCCAATGTCATTCCATTCCTGCGTACTGATAATAACAAACATAGCCTTAGTGTATTTAGTCCTATTTGTAAAAAGATTTCATTACCTTGGCATGAGTTTAAAGTCTTGTATATATAATCAAAGGTGTCATGATTTTTTTGGGTCTGTATACTTTTCTTGGTTATATGGTTGTTGCAGTTCTTATTTCAATCCCAAAGAGAAGCTATCAGTGGCTTGATTGAACAAGCTATAATAGAAGCAGAGGCCAGACGCACTAAGGAGTTAAGTCTTGGTCTTTTGAACCAGGCAAGTTGGTCCTTTCTCTGTCTCATTATCCTTTTTTCCAGGAAATTAACAATGTGACCAATCAAGACATGCATTATTTCCTTAACCGTTTGCCTTTTCTTTCTTACTTTCCCTCTACCTTTCTTCTAACCTCAAATGGGGAAATATTGAAACAATCCCGATTTCCATCTTGTTGCTAATTCTCTAGACCAGAAGTTGAATGTACATGTAACTGTAGTTTTCAGCTTTTTGCTTGAACTAATAGAGTGTAGGGTTTTTTCCTATTCATTCCTGTTTTTTCATAGGAAATGCTTCTTTGGCTTAACATGATTAAACCATGGCTAGTAACATCACATTATACTAATTTTCTGAACCACTTTTGTAAGGCTATCGCATTTTCTATAAGTTCATTTTCATGCATGTGTATATTTATTGGTGATAGTAAATTTTGTCAATATTGTAGGGTGAAGAAATTAATAGGAACGGGGAGATTTACATCCAAAGGTACCCTCAGCTCAAAGTGAAGGTGGTGGATGGATGTAGCTTAGTAGTTGCTGTTGTCCTAAATAGCATTCCGAAGGGGACAACCCAAGTCCTCCTCAGGGGCAGCTTATCCAAAGTTGCTTATTCCATTGCCTCTGCTCTATGCCGAAGAGGAATCCAGGTAATCAAGTTCACCTTTGTGTTCAATGCATCCCTGCCCACTATTTTACAGCCCAAATGATTAAGTTGGGGCAAGACGTTTAGACGAGCCTATTCGGTGTCAATATTGTTACAGCCTGATTGTTTGGGCTCTACATGTTGGGATGGTTTTGATAATGTTAGGCCACCCATTGCAGGGTTTAGGCCTTCTAGGCCAATGGTTTTCATACAGCTGGTTCGGCCATTTGTTCTCCCCTTTCCCTTCTCCTGCCCTGCTATTATGGTCCACACATGCGCCCATGAACACACACACACACACACACACACACAGAGACACCCCAAAATAGAGCTGGCCTTGGAGAGCAATCAGAAATCAATGCTAAACTATATATATTCTGATATAATTGAATTTGTGCCAGGTTTCTACCTTTTACAAAATCGAATACGAGAGGCTTAAGCTTAGCACTGGATATGGATCCGATTTGGTTCTCTCAAGGTGCTATTCTGAGAAGGTAAATTTTAATCATGAATTTTTTTCTGCCTCAATAACTATTCTTTAATGGAGTTTATTTCTCTTCATCAGTTCCTTTCACAAACTGTAATTGGAGAAGATTGAGGTCGCTGTTTATCACTTGCTAGAAAAAGAGTAGTTATAAAACAATAAGAGCGAAATGATGTGATATTTGGTCCTGTCATTTTCTGATTAACAAACTACTGTCAAAGATGGTTCTTAATCTAAAAAACACCGTAGTTGCAAATTTTGAAATGTTCTGTAGTAGTTATTTTGTGTGAGATTAGGGAGTGTTTACTAATCATACTTTCTTTCTAAGGAATCATCGAATCAATGCTCGCATGCAGTTAAAGTGCACAGCTAAGCCGAAATTTAACTTCTTTCTCAAGTATGGTTAGTGGGAGACGGACTGAGTGAACAAGAACAGCAGAAGGCACCAAAAGGGACATTGTTCATTCCTTACTCCCAATTCCCCCCTAAGAAAGCGCGCAACGACTGCTTGTACCACCACACTCCGGCAATGGTGGCTCTCTCGTCTCTCGAAAACTTGAACTCTTGTGAGGTTAGTATCAGACTATCAGTTTACTTATCCTTCGATCTTCACCCATTCATTTCTTAAGTTTCAACCTGAATATTGTGGCTTTTTCATTTCTTAAGTATCAAACTGAATATTGTGGCTTAAATATAATAATGCTCATGATTATATGTCATCTCCAGCATCAGTGACATCCGAAAGTCTTTGTGACTAGTGTGTATTGGATCATGAGAATTGGCCACCGCACCTGTGAATTTTTCTCAAGTACTAGCAAATGCTAAAAAAATCCATTGACACACATGTTCTAACGGTATTTATAACTGAATCGAAAGTTTTCAGAAATTTGAAATCAACATTTGACTTTTACAAGTAGTTTTGTAAGTACGATTGAATCACATGTCAAGTTTTAAGGCTATTTGATATTACTATTTTCAATTTCCCATAGGGTATGAGAATCCACTCAGGGCCACTAAAGGAGGATTGAAATTGTCCGTACGTGTA
>BPLS01000171.1:1463812-1500555 GCA_019656275.1 Rhododendron kiyosumense | reverse complement strand
TGATTTAAAAAAAGGAAACGTAAATTGACTGAAGATTTCGAAGACTAGGTTCCTAATTTCTAACTCCCAAACTGGTCTAATACAAATTAGAAAAAGAAATGCTTCAATTGTAACGAATCAGAATGGTACATATTAGGAAATATTTTAAGGTAACATTTATCTTGGAAAAAACCCACTGTGCACGTGGATAGCACCCATTTGTTTTAAGATAATTGTGTTATCTTTGGATCAGGTATTGATCGGTATCCAACCAACGTAATTTCTTTGCAAGGTTGAAATTCTTGACGAGCTCGACAAAATGGACGATTTCGATAATTTTTTTGGGCTCGGAACAGACCGAAGAATTATTTACTACCACATCTTAAATTATTTAACCCATTCCCTCAAGTAAAATACTAACAATGTTGATCCTATAATTCATACTGACCAAAAATGACTCGACACTCTCTATCTTGACAGAGGATTAAAAAAAAAAAAACTTCTATCTCGACGGAGGATAAAAATAATAATAAAATAAAATAAAATAACCTCTATTTCAACAGAAGATTAAAAAATAAATAAAAAACCCCAGCAACTCCAAAACCGATTCAAACTCCTCAAACCATGGAATTCTTCCTCCTCGTCAGAGTTTCTGAGACATAATCTTCATTTAGTTCGAGCGGTGGTCAGCAACGCCGCTTGTGGGGCCAACTCGAGTTGATCGACTCGCTGTCAAATCTGGAAATTGTGGAGAGTAACAGCGTGGGCTTGGATAAGATCGATTTGGGAAGTGTGAGGAGCGAAGGATTAAGGTTACGAATACCCCTGATGTGCTTACGGACGACGTCGCTGACGTGGCAATTGGGCTTGCTTTGGCGACTTTGAGGAAGATTTGTTGGTGTAAACGGTTTGTGAGAAGTGGGTGGTGCAGGGATAGTGATTTCCAGTTGGGTTCCAAGGTTTTTGCTCAAGGGTCCTCAGAGCATGTACACCAAGAAAATGTATTTTACCTACCCAATAATCCACTTTTTTCATTTTACCTACTCAAATTTCTCTCAACCCCACACCAATTCTCTCTATTATACCTCTTTATCTTTATAAAATATATTATTAAAGAGAGAGAGACAGAGAGGGGTAGAGAGAGACAGAGAGATTGATAGGAAAGGGAGAAAGAAGTAATAATATTTTAATGTATTGCTCTTGAACAGTACCTCTCTAGTTTTAGAGAGCATTTTCCTAAAAGGAAAAATAGCTCTGTGTTTGCCGAGACTGGTGCAAAGGGATTTAATGGTTTTGATTAGGTAAAATAACTAAAAGAGTGGGTTTACCCACTCTGGTGTACATGCTCTCACAAGGGTGAGGAACACCCTGGCCGCCGTCACAAGCATCAGCGGTGACGGATAACTGCTGCGTAAAACTCGCCGTCCACATCCACCCGCTCATCGCGACGACCAGCTCCAAGACTATGTCAATTGCATTATCGTGGATCCAAGGAGAAAACAGGTCAAAATCATGTACATGACGAACTTACTTTTCTCCTTCATGTGCTTTGTACTTTTGTAATGCTTATTATTGGAAGTCCAGCAATATGTGTCTACAGTTTTTATTATGGAGATTTTTCATAGGTGTTTCTCTGTTATTTGTGATTTATAGACTTCACAGTCTGGAAGAAAATACTTATGGTTGTGGGCGCCCAAACAATTGTTACCCGGATTACCTCTTGCGCTTATTAGACTTCCATTGCTTGGTTACGTAATTGATGACCTCTTTCAAACATGCTTTTCTTCCCAGCTTTGGATTCCATAAATCAGGAACCGCATACATCCCACTGGGATTGTAGTTTGTGATTTCCAAGAACGCGTTGGCTACAGTCTTGTAGACCTTATCACCACAATCAGAATGAGAAGGCTTGTAACTTATCATCATCTTCATCAGTGATTGCTTGCATTTTTTAGAGATCATAATCCACACTCCAAACCTAAACATATAAACACGATGAATTTGGTAACCAAAAAGCTCAAACTGCGGCATTTTACACTCCTGGGTGTATTGAAAATTTGGAAGTAAGTGAGACATGAACATGTTTAGCTGAAATTTAAGAGTTTTTTCCTTTCTAATCTGTTTAGTTGGGAGTCGAGGGAGATTAAACTAACCCTTAATCAATTTCTTGACATGTTAAATATTTTCGGTGACAAATCCAAGAAAAATATGCAAGGAGTGTTAAGAAGGGCAGACTGTGAGCCTTTTTTTTTTGGGCGATCGATGGAGTTTCACCATGTGTAAATGAAATTATCGAGTTTGGGTAGTTGTCACCATCAAAAGAGAATTTGGTTCACGCCTGAAAGAAATAGACTCGTGAACACATTAATTTAACCAAGAACTTGTGAACTTAAAATCAAAGTTTAACCAAGAACATCCTAAACAAAAACCAGGGCAATGAAAGAAGAAGAACCTATTTAGTTTGTTGGATCACATGTTTTTTACAGTACTTTTCGAAGTCCCTTTTTTTGGGTATGATATATGTGAGCAAATGATTAGACCTTAAGAAAGTGATTGTACCTAATCAGTTATTGTGTGCTTTGTTGCGCATCAAAATAGGTGATTGTACCTGTTAGATATTGGCAGATTTGTAGCCTATCAAAACAGTACTTGGTTGATTATTAAACATTTTACCTCGGTTTCTATGAAGATTTTTTTTAATTACCAAGAACCTAAAATGATTCGTTGATTAACTTTCGCTTATGTCATTTTGTCTCGCGTCTTTACCCCAGAAGTTGGGCATGGGTTTCTAGAGGGTCAAAAGTTCTGGACCAATTCTAGCAATCAAAAGATGAAAGACCAGATACAACTGTTGCAAGATTAGATATCGTTCTTGACATATTATCTTTATTAGAATTTTTAGCGCCTCTGGACCGATTCTATCGATCAAAAGATGAAAGATGGGATACAACTGTTGCAAGATTGGATACCCTTTCTGACATACCAGCTTTGTTAGAATTTTTAGGGTTTCCCTAACACTTGAACCAACACTAGAAAGTGAGCATTTTTTCTTTCATCTAAAATGCTCTATGTAGAATTCTCCCGCGAGTTATCTTAGCATGAACCATCAGATTATTTCAATTGCAAAGTTAAGAAATATTTGGATTTTCCGCAGGATGCCGACTGTTTTATTAACTGTGTCGATATGATAACAATTTGTTAGACGATGCCAGAAGCAAACTCTACTTGATTTTTCTCTAGGAGTTTTGGCGAAGATCCTCGTCATTGAAAGATGTAACCTTGAATAAGGCCACTAGATTTCTTGTTTGCTTCTTGTTCGTATGCTAGGTTTAGATTGTGCAACTAAGTGGTTTCTTACTCTGTTCTGTTTCTGCCTCTCTTTTCATTCCACAAGGTTTCCCCCCTCCTTTATGTGTATTCTCAGAGTAACACTGGTGTGAATTAAAAGAATGTCATCAATTTCCGATGTGGAAAAAAAAAATAATAGTACTACCCTTTTCACTCGAGTTCTTAATCTGAGGCCCAATGTTTTTTTAATTACTCTTTGGGATTCGTTAGAAATATAGATCTTATGTGATACATGAAAATCTTTAGGGAAGTTTAGTAGTGCTCCGTAATGGGGGAATTGTCTTTGTTGTTATAATGGTGTTTCTATGAATGTCATAGTACATAAACATTTAGTTTTTGCCGGAGTGGGAAGAGTGGCTTTTGCTTCTTAGTGGCCAAACTCAATGGACTGTGGGTCTTTTTGCAACATTGATTTCTATTAGTAGCATAATTGCACCTAATGCTTATGCTTTTGTTGGTGGCAAGGTACTTGTGATTATATAATCGAGCAGATGGACTCTATGTTATCATTTAATATTACTATACCATCTTAGATCCTTGCTAATATGATGAGGCATTTAAAGATAAGATTTATAATCTTCTCACTACTGTAACCACGTTCCAAGAAATTATAATGTCACACCAGCGCGCGTAGCGCGTCGGCATGGTACTAGTATGACTATCTAACAACCTAGGATTGGTACTTCAATAGAAAATTTATACAATAAGAAAGATAACACTAATAGTAATATATGTTTCTAAAATGAAGCAGATACCATAACAATATCACCACAATACACTATAATATATACAAAGATTCACAATTACACATACATTCGTGGACATTAGTGATGTAACGGTCCCATAACGGTCTTACGGGCCGATATGCATGTGGATTGTTTTCCTACCGCTGTTATTTTTCACCATAACCGAAATGGCCACCAAAAAAACCATTACGTAACAGCCATTACGTTGCGTAAAGCCGTTTTTCAAAACCCTACTGGCAACATAAATTGGATTTGGTTCAAAAAGGGGCGTAACAGCAGTGTGTAACTTTTGCAACATCATAAGTTTTACAAGCAGTGTTTGTATTTAAGATAACGATTTAGTCGATACGTCTTTTCAAAGTTACCCATAAGGTTCCAACAGATCATCAAACACAGAATCAACGATCTAAGACTACCATGTCATTAAGATTTTTATAACCTGTACTACAGATTTTTTAACGGAGGTAAAAGTTTTTGTAGATGTGCTCTTTCAGAACTATAGATCATGGAACAGATTACCGATTCTTATAACCTGTGTTCATATAGCATTTCTCGTGTATCTTTCAAGAGATAGCATGGATTCGTCTTTGTTTGGTCACTCTGAGAAATTTGTTGGTGTTTGTGTTAGAATTGGTTGCCAAGAAGGGCGATGAGTGCTTCACGCGTAGCTGGGATTGTGCATGCTCTAGAAGGATGGAACGTAAACGAGTGCGGCCAAAAGATGTTCAACGTTGAACAAGTTTGGGAAGCCTGTCTCAATCATGGCTTCCGTCCTTTGATGACTCCAAATTAGTCACAGACGCTTCATCACTTGATTCACTTCTATGCAAGTCGGTCTGGTTTCTATTGCTCTTCCTGCAGACTTTGTATTTGTCCTTGGAAACTTTAGTATCCAAGAAATAACTTACCGAACACTTTGTTTCCGTTTGTGTTTGTGCCTTGTATCACATATTCAGACTCTATATAAATAACGAGAGAGATTTCGGCTACGTAAAGCCAGTTTACGTATCAGAGGGTACTCAAAGAGACAAATGAATCGTTACCTCCGAAAAAGGTAGCTCAAGTACCCACAAAAAATGTCTTGGCAATCCTGTCAACGACCAACTTACCAATTTTCCAGGCAACATGTTTTGAAAGTGAAAGAAAATACGAGAAAATGCTTCTCTTCTTTTGGTGCTTGGAAATGTGATGCACTTGGCTTCTGCAAAGCGGACATGTCGGGTGGGTTTCGAACCATGCGTCGATGCAGTCCGCGTGGAAGCAGTGGTGGCATTTGGGCAGTTTCCGGCACCTCTCCCCGCCGGCAACATTGTCAAGACAAACTGCACAGTAAAGGGTGTCCGTTTTGGTAGGATTTGGTCTGAAGGTGAAGAGGTGGTGGTTGCAACGACGCCGTTTGAAAAGGAAATAGATGGTGAGGAAGATGATGATGGAGAAGATTGTGGGGTGGTTTGTTTTGGTGTATGTGAAGTTGGAGAATTTGGGTATGTAGGAGTGATGATGGTTTTCCATTAGTGCAGCTGGCACTCTCTCTCTCTCTCTCTCTCTCTCTCTCTCTCTCTCTCTCTCTCTCAATTTCGAAAATGGGAAAGGCATTTGGCTTGTCTTTCTTGGGTGGGCTTCAAATAGTCTTGAATTAGCTGAAAGTAGTTTGCCTACCCATGGAATACGGGCAAACATTTGGTACTTGCTCCTATTTAATAGGAAATTAAGTAAAAGGGTTGGTTTAACTTTTACAACTTCTCTCACAATTCAAAAGTTATTCCATCGTTTTGTTGTTTTTGAAGAGATAACCCAATTATCTTGAAGACTGACGATTATGTGATCTGTTTCCTCCTTCGTAGTCGACTCCAATTGATCGGGACTTAAGGTTCGATTTGGTTCGATTTCTTCCTTCGTGATTGTAGTTTGGGATTCCAAGTCAATATGCATGATTTCGGGAAAAAAAATGCCCTAAATATACGGTTCACGCATTGTGTGACGTCTAAGACCATTGAAGCATTGGTTCATTTCTTCGAAGGGAAAAAAAAAAAAGAAAGCATTGGTTGATTATATAATCAGTGATAAAAAAACGACTTTTCAATCTTGCTCTATAAATCAGTGATAAATTGCAAGCAAAAGTAGCTTTATATGTACTATTACGCAAAAGTAGCTTTAGTTTACTTCTAAGTATCGATATGTTAGGCTATAAATTCTTAAGAGAATATTTTCTTTACGGTGATTTTTGTGAAAATTGGTTTACGGAAGTGAATCTAATCATCTATCCTAAAATACTTTTGAACTGTCACGATTAGTTGCCGCGGTAAAATTAGTTTCTCTCAATTCTCAAAGTTAAAAAGTCTACGAACACAACTTTCAGGCACAGCCGTTTTAAGAGTCATCCAATGTATGTGGACTAATGTGGATCTAGAGACTCTGGACGCGATTTCATCCGAAATTATTTTTTAAATTTTTGTTCATAGCATTACTCTTCTCGAAGTTCAGATGGAAACTCGACCAGCATTCATAAAACCAACCACAATGATATCATCTGATAAGTCCATTGTTCGAATTAATAATTCTGGTAAATAAAGTTATTCAAAAACCATTTGGTTTAGTAATTAATTCAAATAAGTCAATTATTAAATACTACTCCGTACGATATATATGGATGGAGTAACTGAGGGTGAATATATGTGGTGAAAGTTAGGTTGATACTGTATTGTCTATGACTATATATATATGCTCGTCAGATTACCATTGAAGCTTGTGAAAGGGTTTAACTAGACAATGCCACATTATATAATATAGGGAATATATATATATATATATATATCCCTTCTCCTAAGAACCACCTTAACTTAATAAAATAAGGACATCTCTTTCGTGATCGAATTTCGATGATCTAATCCGCTCAATATATTTAAAATGTGATTTTAAGGGTACCCGCTAGAAATCAGCAAAAAAAAGAGACCGGGAAGGGCTTCATCCAAGCAATTTTTGTTTGTTTTTTATCAAACGGTTTAAATAAAAATTGCTCGGAAGAAGCCCTTTTTGGTATTTTTATTTTGCCGATTCCTCGTGGGTACCCTTAAAATCACGTTCTGAACACATTGAGCGGCTTGGGTCATCAAAATTCGAATGGAAAATGGGAGAAATTGAGAGGTCCTTATTTTAACTAAAATAAGGACCTCCTCATTTGAAAATGTGTATATATATATATACACACACACCCATTGAATCACGTTTATAATCGGTCAATCATTTTTTTTATTTATTAAAGTCGTGCATGTGCTATTAAAAAATACACAACACACCTAATCATTTTGATAACATCTGTGTGAATAACACAGATAATGTGCATACAGATTGCGAACAAATTTTTGTGAGGTTCACCTCCATCAAAGTGGCTCTTCATTCCTTACCAAGCCCCCTTCGGTCAGCCTTCTTTTTCATAAAAAAAAGGAGTCAGCCCTGTCCATCCAACGCTCAGTCAATTTGAGAGAGTTTTCAATCCCTGACAGTATGGAATTCAACCAAAGTAGGTGCGAAAGTGATCGAGATGGGTTTATGATTTGATTAAAAAAATGGATTGGACTACTTAAGACTGGAAGGCTGGCAAAGGAAATGGCCTTCTTTTTTAGAGAGTTTTCAATTCCTTACGAAGCCCCCTTCCGTCGGTCAGCCTTCTTTTTCATAAAAAAAAAAAGAGCCAACTCCGTTCGTCTGACGCTCTATTAATTTGAGAAAGTTTTCAATCCCTGATGGTATGAAATTCAACCTAAGCAGGTGCGGAAGGGATCAAGATGGGATCATGATATGATTGAAAAAAGGGGTTGGACTCCTTAAGACTGAAAGGCTGGCAAAGGAAATGGCCCTTAGCCGGCTTCGACCACTGGAAAGTCTTTCTTTGCCGGGTCAAGGAGAATCGCTTCTTGGTTGGGTTCAATGATTGATTTCGTTTCCAATGAAAGAACTGAAAGATAAAGAGGAGGTTTCTATCGGTCTCATACAAATAATTCAAGTTATTCATTAAATATAAAATATTTTTTCAAGAGTCCTTGTAAAAAATTAGTTCAATCCGATACATATAGGTGCTCAATCCAATCATCTGACTTTTCATTCGGATTTCAAGATAATAAAAAAGTTGATGATTGGATCGAGAACCTGTAGGTATCGGATTGAGTTGATTTTTCATGGGGGCTCTTGAAAAAATATTTTACATTTAATGAACGGTATAGATTGTTTGTGTGGAACCCGTAGTGAATCTCACACAAAAATCTGTGTGCATATTATCTGTGTCAACAGCCTTATTGGTTTGATAAAGAGTTGATTTTACGCTTTTATCCTTATTTTTCTTACAAGCTAGCTTCTCCACTCCTTACTCAAATTTGAGTAAAAATCACCCAAAACACCACTCTACTCCTTACTCAAGCTCATACAAAATTTGAGCTCTTCCCAAATTTGGTTTGAACCAAATTCTTGCTTAAATTTTGAAAGTTATTTTCTCCCCCTCAAATTTACAACTATGCCATTAATGAAATTTTTATTCAAATTTATGTCTCGATTTGCATTTGCCCATTAGATTGCTCAATATCAAATGAAGATGGTATTACTACTACTGGAGCCGAGGTTTGAAATGTTTAGATTCGTTTGTTAAGTTTTGGCCAACTGGAGCTTGAGCTCATATTCAATAAAAATTTGATGAACCGAGCTCGCTTACGTTTGATTCGAATCCAACTTATTGACAAGCCTTAAAAAAAATATCATCTATTCAAATCTTATGCAGTTCTAGAGTTGCAAATAATGGGCTCAGACAGTCAGACAATTTAGATTACTTTCCGCGTACGATATATATCAAGGTGTCTTACATCTGTATCTTTCTAAAATTGTGCTTTGAGTTTGATGATATAGGGAATATATATATATCCCTTCTCCTAAGGACCACCTTAACTTAATAAAATAAGAATCTCTCTTTTCTGATCGAATTTCGATGATCCAATCCGCTCAATATGTTCAGAACGTGATTTTAAGAGTATCCGCTAAAAATCAGCAAAAAAAAGACTGAGAAGGGCTTCATCCAAGTAGTTTTTGTTTGTTTTTTATCAACCGGTTTAAATAAAAACTGCTCTGAAGAAGCCCTTTTTGGTCTCTTTTTTTTTGCCGATTCCTCGTGGGTACTCTTAAAATCACATTCTGAACATATTGAGCGGTTTGGGTCATCAAAATTCAAATGGAAAATGAGAGAAATTGAGAGGTCCTTATTTTAACTAAAATAAGGACCTTTCTCATTTGAAAATGTCTATATATATATATATATATATATACCCATTGAATCACGTTTATAATCGGTCAATCATTTTTTTTATTTATCAAAGTCGTGCATGTGCTATTAAAAAATACACAACACATACAAAACCTAATCATTTTGGTAACATCTGTGTGAATAACATAGATAATGTGCATACAGATTGCGAACAAATTTTTGTGGGGTTCACCTCCATCAAAGTGGCTCTTCATTTCTTACCAAACCCCCTTCGGGCGGCCTTCTTTTTCATAAAAAAAAGCAGTCAGCCCCGTCCATCCAACGCTCAGTCAATTTGAGAGAGTTTTCAATTCCTGACAGTATGGAATTCAACCTAAGTAGGTGCGAAAGTGATCGAGATGGGATCATGATTTGATTGAAAAAAAGGATTGGAATACTTAAGACTGGAAGGCTGGCAAAGGAAATGGCCTTCTTTTTTAGAGAGTTTTCAATTATTTATGAAGTCCCCTTCTGTTAGCCTTCTTTTTCATAAAAAAAAACAGTCAGCCCCGTCCGTCCGACGCTTAATCAATTTGAGAGAGTTTCCAATTCCTAATGGTATGGAATTCAACCTAAGTAGGTGCGAAAGGGATCGAAATGGGATCATGATTTGATTTGAAAAAAGGAATAGACTACTTCAGACTGGAAGGTTGGCAAAGGAAATGGCCCTTAGCGGGCTTCGACGGTTCGACCCCTGGAAAGTCTTTCTTTGCCGGGTCAAGGAGAATCTCTTGGTTGGGTTCATTGATTGATTTCGTTTCCAATGAAAGAACTGAGAGATAAAGAGAAGGTTTCTATCGGTCTCATACAAATAATTCAAGTTGTTCATTAAATGTAAAATATTTTTTTAAGAGTCCTTGTAAAAAATTAGTTCAATCTGATATATATAGGTGCTCAATCCAATCATCTGACTTTTCATTCGGATTTTAAGATAATGAAAAGTTAGATGATTGGATCGAGAACCTGTAGGTATCGGATTGAGCTGATTTTTCATGGGGGCTCTTGAAAAAATATTTTACATTTAATGAATGGCTTAGATTGTTTGTGTGGGACCCGTAGTGGATCTCGCACAAAAATCTGTGTGCATATTATCTGTGTCAACAACCTTATTGTTTTGATAAAGAGTTGATTTTACGCTTAACCTTTCTGTACATATTTTTTTTACGAGCTTCTCCACTCCTTTCTCAAATTTGAATAAAAATCACCCAAAACACCACTCCACTCCTTACTCAAGCTCATACAAAATTTGAGTTCTCTCCAAATTTGGTTTGAACCAAAATCTTACTCAAATTTTAAAAGCTATTTTCTCCCCCTCAAATTTACAACTATGCCATTAATGAAATCTTTATTCAAATTTATGTCTCGATTTGTATTTACCCATTGAATTGCTTCATATCAAATGAAAATGGTATTACTACTACTATAGCCGAGATTTGAAATGTTTAGATTCGTTTGTTAAATTTTGGCCAACTGAAGCTTGAGCTCATATTCAATAAAAATTTGACGAGCCTTAAAAAACATATCAGCTATTCAAATCTTATGCAGTTCTAGAGTTGCAAATAATGGGCTCAGACAGTCAGACAATTTAGATTGCTTTCAGCGTACGATATATATCAAGGTGTCTTACATCTGTATCTTTCTAAACAGCAATGCTACAGTCACCGACTGGGGGTCGGTGACTGTAGACTTTCTGCTTTCTAAAATTGTGCTTTGATTTTGATGATATTTTGATGCTATTAAAAGCATACTCAGGATTGATTTGTCATACATAAATGTCTTATCGTGAGCCTGACATGAGTGCGGATCGATAAAGAAAATGAGACGATGTTTTCAAGAATTTTGACCAACATATATTGTAAAATAGAATAATTTATTCACAGAACTCCGTGATAAATTATTACGGAGCTTAACCTCTACCGTTCAAAAGTATTTTGAATGATTCAGACCAAAAACAATCTAGCTAATAGATTGTTCTTAATTCGAATCGTCCAAAACACTTTTGAACGGTCGAGATTAAGCACTTCCGTGAATAAGTTATTCTCATCGTAAAATGTGACCATTTCTGAACGTTTTCGTTTTCCAAAGCGATTCATCCATGCGAAAGTGATGCACTAGGAACAAGCAAAGTGGAGATATTTTCAGTGCCAGGTGCGTATATTATAAATGGTACCCGCTTGACATATTCAGGTCGTCCAATATAGTTTTGAATGGCTCAGATTAAAATATTTTTTCTCCTCTCACCTCTACACTCTCTCTTTTTTTTCTCTCTCCAAATCTGAGCCGTTCAAAAATGCAATGGACAGCTCGGATATGCTAACCGGACTCGGATATGCTAACCGGACACCACGTGGTACCTGCTTGACACTAAATTTTTTTCAAGCTAAGTGATATGGGTTGCTACCACGAATGCCAACTGCCAAGGATTCTCAAGAATGGAAAATTATTCAATCCTTCGGGAGTATACTCTCTCCTCTTTCATAACATGTGGTGTCCCTCACACATGTTATGTAAGAGACGACAGTATACTCCCGGTCTCAAGAATACGTTACCGTCGCTCATGGACAACAGTGCCTGCAGAGTTGTAGGCAAGTTGATTGCCGAGCGGACTAAAGGAAGCTTATTAATACCATTAAGGAGAATGTCATTTTATTTGTTTAACCTTGTTTGCTTTAGACATTGTAACTGTGAGACCCCAACTTAGTCCCACATCTGTGGGAAATATAGAAATGAATTTGTATATAAGGATTCACGAGCAACTTCTATACAACTTGAAGTTAATATTTTAAGTCATGTGATTAGGTTAAGGATAAGCAGGTTAATTAGCTGTGCGCATCGTTACAGTAACCTATTATCGGTGATGTTCTGCGCTGAGAAGTTAATGGCAAAAGATAGGAAAGGGGTCTGAGTTTTTCTTGATTGGCCTTTCTCTGTTTCCCACACCAGTTCCAGTTGAAAGACCCCCCCCAGGCAGTAAGGCAAAGCAGCTCTCGTGGAATAGAGTTCCAAACTATTTTTTTCCGATAACTGGTGTGTTTGTGCTTGCTTACGCGCATCTCGATAAATTCTGAAAGACCAATCCCACCATCTACTAGCGGCACCCCAATTAAAGCTAGTGCAGAGGGAGCAAAGTTTCAACCTTGATCATTAGGCCAATCCACTTGGAATAGAAAAGTACTACTTGAGTTTTCAGAAACATTGAAACTTAGGCAGCTAGGCTAGGCTCCGTTTGGTAGGATGTAACAGCGTGTGTGTGTCTCTGCGCGCGTGAGAGAGAGAGAGGATAAAAAAATCTGAAAGTACAGGGACAGTGACACAATAATTGATAATACGAGTATCAATCTCTTATTTGAATGTAGAGCTGGGCAACGGACACAACACACGATAACATGACACGAATCAGATACAAAATTAGCGGGTAAGGGTTGAACATTTCTGACACAAAACACGAAAATGACACGACTCAAGAACACGAATTCTAAATGGGTCGAGTTCGGATTGAACGCGCGAGATACGAAATTGACACGACTAACACGATTACTAATCTGTTTCAGTCATTAACATGAATATATATACATAATATATAGTATATCTGTAATTTTATATAGAGTTGGGCAACAGACACGATAACACAACACGAACCGGACATGAAGTTAACGGGTTAGGGTTGAGTATTTCTGACACGAAACACGAAAATAACACGACTCGAGAAACACGAATTCTAAATGGGTCGAATTCGGGTTGGATGATTTGTGACACGAACCCGACTGATACGACATGAACACAATCCAACACAACCTGTTACCTAGGTCTGTTCGAATGCAATCACGACAATAAGACTGTGGAGGGAAAAGCCTCTCACGTATAACCTTATGTTTACCAAAATAATAAAGTTCAACAAGGGATGATAACATGGAACCAGAGACAGTGCTCATAAGCTCCCGGAAGGAAGGTATTATAATATGCGACCAAAAGAATAAACAACCTGGAAAAGTAAAAGGAATAAATATTTAGCTTGAAGCATTGAAGATTCGCGAGCACAACAAAAAGTTCTCAAAAGCAAAAGGATTCTGTGTAATTCATAACGAAGAAGTCATGGATCGAGGTACCGAGCAACTTGTTACCTCAAAATAGATCTGTCTCCGTATGTTGTATAGAGTGCATTACAACACCTACTCAGCCTGCAACCATCGTTAACCACTCCGTATAAGGGTTTAAACAAAACAAAATAAATAACAAATTGAAGCGGACTATGAAATGGGAGAACAATGGGTCGGATAATAGTTGAGCATAAATCTACAAAAGTTTAAACCTGAAGTAATTTTTGCAGTTAGATGTGGTGGGAAAAACAAGTCTAACAGCTAACTTACCAAAGAATTCTTGTCCCGTCAACGAAGGTTTGTGAAATTGATGAAATTCCCACAATGCCCAAATCCCGACGTACGGTACATCTTTATACACAACCTACGGGTTTCCCTTTATTGGCAAATCAAACCATTAATGTCCCAAATGTGGGCAGCATCTAACAGCCCTTCATCCTTTATTCCTCGATCACTCGGTTAAGAGGTATAAACACTGGCTAAATCATAAGCAGCAGTCACTCGTGCAGTACACTGGAATACAATAGCAACATCTTTTTATCGCAATATCGCACGAAATAATATCTCATATCATCTAATCAAAACAGTTCCAATAAGCTCGTCGGCCACCTAATGGGAGACAATTGGTGGACAGCCGCGCTTATTCAGTAAACTTTTTCGCATGAGTCTGATAGCAATAGACAACTGACACATGCATTGCAGTCTATTCGCCCGTAGAACACAAATACTAACTTCCAACTCAACTTTCTTGATATATTTGATTAGAACTATAGAATCAAATGCATTATCCACTATGACCATCCAACGTCACAAATTATACCAGGTCCGTCCTGAGTATTCGGAAATTTTAGTCATTATCTGGAGCAGTTGAATAAATGTAGCACTTCAGGAAGTACATGCTTGGGGTGGTGTTCTATAAGTTATTGGGAATCATCATTCATCACTAGGATTCTTTCCTATCTACAACAACACTGAAGTTCGGAGAAGGAAATGCAAATGAATAGACACAACATAAGCAAAAAAACAAAAAAAAAAAGAGAATCAAATTTTGATGATTTTATCATTTAAGTGAGGAGCAAGGAAAACAAAGCATTTTCCTTCCCATATGTTGGTTCCAGACTCCAGTATCCAACCTTAGCTGTTTTGTTAAAGGAAAATAATTCCCCACCATAACTGTTTCTAAATAATAATACTCCTTGTGAACTGAACCGGTAATAATCATAATAGAATAATACTAATTCATTTGCATTTCCATCTCCAAACTTCAGCGTCGTAGTAGATAGGCTATGTAAGCATTCAACCAACACTTTGGCCACATCTGTTAAAACAATAAGCATTCATCAAAATGCCCAATTCATCTAGAAGAGAACTAACTAATTAATTACTTACAAAACTATCATATTTACCATATAGTCAGCAGATTCAACACAAAAAACTGAACAAATCAAAAATCTCATCTTTCAATTCCAGGTAGAAACGAAATAAGGCAAAAGCAAAGAAACCAAAACCCTAACTTTCAATTGAAACCAGGCTTGATCTGGGCACAATCCTAGGAAACCACTATAGAAATCAACAAACAAAGAGAGACGAACAGAGAGAGAGAGAGAGACCTTGGCAAGGCGTGGTCGCGTTGAAAGTCGCGAAGGCGAAAATCACCATTGGTGGTGGTGGCGGTCGGTGGAGGGAAGGTCGCCGGTGGTGGTGGTGGCGG
This sequence comes from Rhododendron kiyosumense, assembly GCA_019656275.1. Taxonomy (NCBI): domain Eukaryota; kingdom Viridiplantae; phylum Streptophyta; class Magnoliopsida; order Ericales; family Ericaceae; genus Rhododendron; species Rhododendron kiyosumense. The sequence continues at coordinate 1,485,390 of BPLS01000171.1, read as the reverse complement.
CGGTCACAGTGGTGGTCATGGTTTGGTCCTCCTCCTCCTCCTCCTCCCTCTCTCTCTCTCTCTCTCTCTCTCTCTCTCTCTCTCTGTGTTCTGGTTTATCCGTTTGCTAGGGCGCCAATTCAAAATTTTCAGTACTTTGTTTTTTTTTACTTAAAGCTGACATGGAGTCCAGTCCACGTCAGCTACATTGCGGCATGGGTTCGTTAGACTTATTGTTGTAATAATAGTCCAAAGCTAAAAGTGCCCCTCTCAATGACCAGGGACCTCTAGTAATAGCAGACTGCAGGTCTACTTCGTTCCGAAAATGGAATACATAAAAATTTACTATCAAATCTACCCTCCACTCTGACTGGTTCACGACACGAGAGTCCCACAACTCATTGACTAAAATTGTTGCACAAATCTAGAGTGAAACTGACGTATATCCACCAAATAGCCCACCAAACAAAACGCATACACCTTGTGGTTCCAGCCTCCACTGTGGCAATGGGAAGTTCCATATCTAACCTTTTTTTTCTACTATGCTGAAATTCCGAAAAAGGTGGGAGATCTTGATCTACAGGACAGGAGTACTACGGTATTCCTCAGAATATTCGCTTCCATACCCTGTCTGTCTCGGTGCTGTCAGTACCTCCCCCGCTATCCACTACATCTGACATGGCCACTCTTACCTCAAAAAGCCAAACAAACCTCAACAAATGAACCAGAAGACAAAGATAAAGAAGGAAAAGATGCCTTCACCACTCAGACCAACGAAAGCAACAACACAAACAGAGAATAAGAAAACTGAATACCCCTGAAAGGAAACACAAGCCAACCAACTACCACTACACATCAACCAAACCACTTGGGAGCATCATAGCCATTCCCCACATCTACCAAACCACTTGGGAGCATCATAGCCATTGCCCACATCAACACTCGACAACCAAACCCACAACGTGGACCAAAGAGAACCACGCAGACTAACCAGGGAAAAGGAAAAGAAAGCAACTACCCCTCCAAAGGGAACACACTAGGGCAAACAGAAGAAAACTCTGACACTTTCTATAGCGAGAAAGTCAGAGAGACTTAGGGACAACAGAGATGGATTACATTACTTATGGGGCTTAAAACAATGTCTTTCTGGGCTTGAGAAACTAAGACCAAGATATCTTTTATCATGTCAAATGGAGTTTTTGGGAGTTAATCTTGTGATATTAATCACAGTGATACGTGGCATCATAGTCAGTAACTACTGCTGCTCGAAGAATAGTTTATCTTCTCTTGAAGCAATCGTTTCATTGTTCAATGTCACTTTATGTTTGATATGTGGCACTATAGTTAGTAACTAATGTTGGATGAAGGATGTTTTATTATTATTGGATGATGTAACAGCGAAAATATGTCGAGATTAAAATTCTCAGATTAAACTAAACCATTACATAAAAACTCAAATGACTAAATTTAAATTCGAGAAACCATCCTATGAAAAATTATATCGTTGCAGATCGAGCACTTGTTTCATATCGATGGCCGCTGCAAATCCCCGTATATGGCTTCACTTGTGATCCTTTTTTGCCTATCTCAAGTTCTATACTTGTAACTCACAAATTGCAGGGAGAGGGGCTATTGGGTGTGTTTTCCTGTTTTAGTATCCAGTGAGCGAAAACCCTTTGTAAAATTCTCCTCCGTATATTGCAATTTGCCACCCGTGGAGTAGGCACTTGCCGAATCTCTGTGTGTGTGTATGTGTGATTGACCGTTTGGGTGCAATCTATATCTCATAGTTCGGCCCCCTCAACGTCTCCCGGCTTCACCCAAGGGTACAACCCTGGAAACATTATTATGAGTACAGGACGATGTAAAGTATATATGCTTAGAGTTCTTCCTCGGGGTAGCCAACGAAGCCCAATAAGCTTTTCACGCAATAGCGCCTTGTTTCATGCTTTGCCTAAACTATTTTGGTGAATTCTGTGGCACTTGTATAGGAAGTAGGATGCTGGGTGGCCTTGTGATGAAGGAATGTGTTGAAACAGTTGTCTCGTTTAGATCAAAGAATCGATGCAGCGAATGCAGAATTTCTCATTATGTTGCCTCCAAGGACACAGTATCGGGGCTGGTTTTTTCTGATAATTGGCTTTGTTTCCTTTGTGGGGGTTCTTCTATGTTGCAATTATATCGAAGCTTCTTCCATCATCAGACAATGCTCTATCATGCAAACCCATCTATATAAACCCAAAATTGGGGTTGTATGTTGCAAGTAAGAATGGTTCTTGATTATCATCCACATCAAGCAACTGGTGTATAGAAGGAGCCCAGCACTTACAGCATGTGTGTGTGTGGGTGTGTCCCTGTGCGTGTGCGCGTGAGAGTTGGGGGGGGGGGGGGAAGAGAGGTATAAAAAAATTTGAGAGTACAGGGACAGTGACACAATAATTGGTAATACGCGTATAAAAAAATCTGAGAGTACAGGGACAGTGACACAATAATTGGTAATACGAGTATCAATCTCTTGTTTGAATGCATTCACGACAAGAAGACTGTGGAGGGAAAAGCCTCTCACGTATAACCTTATGTTTACCAAAATAATAAAGTTCAACAAGGGATGATAACATGGAACCAGAGACAGTGCTCATAAGCTCCCGGAAGGAAGGTATTATAATATGCGACCAAAAGAATAAACAACCTGGAAAAGGAAAAGGAAGAAATATTTAGCTTGAAGCATTGAAGATTCGTAAGCACAACAAAAAGTTCTCAAAAGCAAAAGGATTCTGTGTAATTTGTAACGAATAAGTCATGGAGGTACCGAGCAACTTGTTACCTCAAAATAGATCTGTCTCCTTATGTTGTGTAGAGTGCATTACAACACCTACTCAGCCTGCAACCATCGTTAACCACTCCATATAAGGGTTTAAACAAAACAAAATAAATAACAAATTGAAGCGGACTATGAAATGGGAGAACAATGGGTTGGATAATAGTTGAGCATAAGTCTATAAGAGTTTGATCCTGCAGTAATTTTTGCAGTTAGATGTGGTGGGAAAAACAAGTCTTAACAGCTAATTTACCAAAGAATTCTTGTCCTGTCAACGAAGGTTTGCACAGAGAATAGAAAAAAGTCGGATCATATGATTGCTAGTGCAATATTGGTGAAATTAATGAAATTCCCACAATGCCCGAATCCCGACGGTACATCTTTATACACAACCTACGGGTTTCCCTTTATTAGCAAATCAAACCATTAATGTCCCAAATGTAGCAGCATCTAACAGCCCTTCATCCTTTATTCCTCACTCGGTCAAGAGCTATAAACAGTGGCTAAATCATGTTTTCGTTGTTGGAATCTCATCACTACAACGTCCCAGCAGTATCAATAATCTACCATGCTGGACTGCTAATACACAGAAATGCAAAAACAATTCACACTCATGTTTTTTTTTGAAGAGCAAACAGGAAAACATATAATGGCACTTCACTCTCACTCTGTTTCAGAATACAGAACATTTATCTCCACATCAAATCTGTAGAAGCACAAAAATATAATCAGTGAATTAAACAACTCGTCCTACAGCATTGTTACACTCCTTGTCCAAATTTTTTTATTTTCCATAAATACCAACGGGCCCTATAGCGACTAAAATTCCATGGAGCATTACAACAGTGTTTTACCTTTTCGTGCAATGGGATGAAAACTGCTTTCACATCTTCAAAAACCTCTTCAACAGGCTTTGCTGCATTAATCTGAGGGAGGAAGCAAATCAGTGCGAGAATAAAATGCAAGAATGTTGGCACAAAGGAGAACAAATAAATCATTACCTTTCTAACCTTCCCCTTAGCGTTGTAATACTCAATCACAGGGAGACTAGATTCCATGTAAACATTAAACCGCTTTCGGATTGTTTCAATGTTATCATCATCTCTTCCCTTCATTTTTCAAAAAAAAAGTGAAAATTGATGAGATCAAACAGAATTTTGAACATAAATGTCACATTGGTTTAAGAAACATACATAACCTTCAGAGAACAATAAATCATGTCTAACCTGGTTCCGACTCAAAAGGCGCCTCTCCATCTCTTCTTCTGGACAATCAAAAAACAGTACGAACTCTGGCACGATACCAGTCTGCATACCATCAATGATCGGAAGTGAGTAGCAAGTTAGGCAAATGGCCTATTTGTAACGGCGATTCCATTCCAGAAGTGTACATGCTTACAGCCAAAAATAAATAAAAAACAGATGAAATAGACACTTACAACAGACTCAAATGCTGCCCGGTTTTCTTCATTACGAGGGAAGCCATCAATGAGAAACTTATCATTACCATTTTCCTGTATTGCCCGTTGAAGAAGCTTAATTGTTACCTCCGATGGTACGATTTTTCCCTCTTTGATCATGTTCTGAATCATGGTCCTACAGAACATTAGCGACCAGAATACTGAGAATCGAGAAGTGGCAGAAGAGAACTGAAACATAATTAACTAATTCAACCTGGTACAGTAATTTGCTAAGTAACAGGGTGGAGGGGGCAAACACGCATAGCAACCATCCCTTGGGTGTGTCCATAGGGACTCCAAACCAGCGGCACGGACTCCCGAAGGAGACCCGAAACCCATAGGTGCGCACCGCCCCACCCAGGGCCCGCGAATCATAGGATTCAAACAGGAGCGAGGGGGCGCAGGCACTCCTCGAACCCGTGACCACATGAGAACCAAACTCAATGCGAGTAACTCATATTGCCATCTTGGCTACCACCCTGGGTGGGAACCCAATACAGTAATTAAATCCATACATAACCACAACGTACCAATGGGGCACGACTCCTAAGTACACAATGTATGAGGCTAAAGAAAAGCTATTTAACTTGATAGACATAAGCCTGGATGAACATTATGCGTCCTTAGACTTACCCATTTTCAGAACCAGATTTTATTTCTGCTCGGAGAAGATCACCAGCACTCAAATGGGTGTACCCATAATTTTCCACAATATTTGCACACTGAGTTCCCTTTCCACTGCCCGGGCCACCTGTTCAATTGGTTAGGGTGGGGTGAAATCAGCATACCAATTCAGAAATTAAAAAGGGCTTTTCAAATCTCAATGAAATAACAAAGACAAGGAAAGAAGACCCTGATAATAAAAGGGCTACAAAGATAATAGTAGTGGTGTACAAATCTCAGAGCACCAGAAACACATCATTCTGGGTGAGATCTATTTATGAAAGTATTTTAGTCTGCCTATCATTTTCTGAAAACAAACAATTGCTTTAACTAGTATTCAAATCAAATAATTTTTTCACTGTTTGGGCAACTTGGCAGCCGTGTCTGCTACACTGTTGCCTTTGCCAGCAAACACAGTGGTTTCAATGACGAGAGGTAAGTGATGGATCGGACTAAGCTAATCTTAGGCAAACTAACTGCTGATCAGTGAGCACATTCTGGTAGTAACCACTCCGTTGGTTAGCAGGGACTGTGCTGTCCTTCCTTTTGCTGGATACGCAGTTGAGGAGGTCACCCAAACATAAACTAGAGGACAAGAGTTTGTTTTAGAGCATCAAGGTGTCCAACAATGTAGTTGCATTACATTTTCCAAACCAGAACTCACTTTTAATAATCACGTAGAAAATGGAAAATGAAGGAATCAGAATCATTCAATGTCCTAAATCCTTGAATTTCACAACCCTACAAGAAAGTGTACATGACGTTTGATTCGTCACAGTTCTCTGATTCAATTTTGTCTGTCTCAAAAGGGATCAAATTCAGGTGCCACAAGTTATCTAAAGTAACCATAACTACATAGCAAGTGAAAAAGAAAACTTTCAAAGTCAGTAAATCATCTCCTAATACCAGATACAAGAACTTCGAAGCTATTTAAGGTCAAGTGTTTAAAATTTGAGAACTGTAACAGTAGGCAAAGGACTCACCCAAGACAAAAATAACAGTAACCTTCTTTTCACTTAGCAAGCTTTCATTTACCACCTGGAATTAGGTATACTGTCAGATAAAATCAAATACATTTACATCTCGCATGTTACATAGATAGAAAAAATCATTTAAAAGAGAACCATTCAGCATGCACAGAGTATACAAGTGTTTAGCAGGCAGCATCAGTGATGATCTATTGCAATTTAGATCGAAATACTAAAATAACAAGATCCAAATATTAGCTCACAGCTTGATCACCAGTAGAACTCTGTTAATGATGACCACTTTATGAAAGCATCGCATATACTGCTAGCACTAAACTAGCCTAGTTGCTTGACTGTGGTCGATAATACTGAGATCATTGCCGAATCATATTCTATCAAGAGGACAAAAGCAAAGTATTGAAATTTAAGCATTTATCTGGTCAGATGCTTTCAAGTTTAAGATTTGACTAAAATTTTGAAATCTCATTTATAGTTGTATAATCTAGTGTCCTTTTGAGTTAAACTCACCCCAAATATTCCAAAAGAAGTCAGTGGACATTAATCCAGAAGGAAGAATAGCAACAAAAATTATAAGAAAGAAAATACCTTGTTTGCAGCATCAACAGCAGTCCCCATGATTGCCAACTAAAACCTTCTAATATCCTGTGCAAGAAAAAAACTACAAAATTAAACATGATAAAGGGAAGACCAAATATTTAGGGCTCCTTCCATAAGCCCGATTAGCCATGAGATTGGATTACATATTTGCTAGACAACCACGGGTTATACAATTATTGGTAAAATCTCCTCACACTTTGTCCAATGAGATAACTTTTACTCCTATGATATTATATAAGCCTTGACTACTAGTTGGTCAGCCAATCAAACATGACCTTAGGGTCTAGTTGGATGCAGTTTTGAATTTTTCTTTGTGTTATTACGCTATAAGGAAACAAAGAAAAAAAGTTACTCTCAAGTCAGATCTTTGGTGCACAAAACATCGGAAAAAGAAACTGATGTCCAACATAAAAAATGGCTCAATTAGGTCATTTGAATACAATACAGTAAACGGAAAATGCTACAAAATGGCCCCCTGGTCCTGTTATTTACAATTCTCAGGAAATACTAAAACCCGATATGTTTACTAAAAATCGATACTCTATCTACATATATATTTGATTTTTCGTTCTTTTTCATCAGCATATCAAGGAATGGTTTGATCAAAATATATTTAGACCAATGTTTGATTTGGATCATGTTTTTATGAACAAACTGTACACTCATGCCATCAGATTGAATGGTACCAAAGGCAAAATGTTAGAAAGAAAGAATTGAACACCCACAAGATGATGTCGTATCATAAAGCTACCTACAACTCGAATAACTGAACAAACCTAGATGTAGAAAACCACTACTCAAACAAATTGCCCAAGATCTGATTCAAGAATATCAAAAACATCAAAATTGCATTCAGATCAAAGAAAATTTACCAACTCCTCAGTAACCGAAACCAAAATGGACAAAATTTCGATTAATTGAACCTAAGCAACAGTGAGCAGAGTGAGTAACACCGGATCAGGCAATTAGAGATGGGTGTGAAAAAGAGCGGAGATTGTCTCATGTTAGGCTTGATTAAAGCTCGCTTGAGATCGGCTCGTCTCGTAAATGAGCTAAGCTCAAACATAGTTTTTAAGCTTGTTACACTTTCAAACCAAGCTTAATCAACCAGTTTGGCTCGTTTTCAACACAATAATCTGACACATTTACGAATCATCGATGCTCGACATGTATCAACGATCTTATATCAATGTTTGAGCTGGCTAATGCTTTTAATGAACAAACTGTATAGCCATTCCGCCAGATTCAATGATACCAAAGTGTTATGAAGAATTGAACACCCACAAGACGACGCCGTATCACAAAGCTAGAAGTAAGACAACTGACAAGGGTAAACAACTAGATGAAGAAGTCCAATACCGAAACAAATTTGGACAAGATCTGATTCAGAAATACCATAAACACCAAAATTCCATTCAGATCAATGCAATAACTAGTCAGATCAAAGCAAGTTTACCACCTCCTCGATAACCTAAACCGTAAATCGACCGTAAAGCAGCAGTGAAACAGAATGATTTGGATCGGGCTAACGAGAGATTGATGCGAACAAGATCAGAGAGAGAGAGAGAGAGAGAGAGAGAGTCACCTTGAAATGAGGACGCTGGTTCGAATATGGATCAGAAAGCGAGGGAACGCTTGGATCTGAGAATAAATATATAGACAGGTGTGAGGTGCGAAGAGTGCCTACTTTATAGAGGAAGTGTTTAAATGGCTCTACCGATCATCAGGGGAAAAAAAAAAAAAAAGTAAAAATCATGACCCTATATTTTTCTACATTTTTCCTTTCGCGGCGGACACCTCAACTAATCTCTTCTTCAATTTGGTCAAAGGCAAAGAGTATCTAGGCCAAATTAGGACATTCCTAAATACTATCTCTGTCCTAAAATAAATGTTCAATACACAAAACAAGATGTCGACAACTTAAAAATAACACATTTTCTTCGAGGGAAAATTCAAACTTTTTTCATAAATAAAAAGAATATCTTGTAAGTTATTGAAAAACATTTGAATTTTCTTTAAAAAAAATTCATATTGTTTTTAAGCTCTAGTTTTGTGGGCTGAACGTTTATTTTGGGGCTGAAAAAAATATTATTCTTGCGACCAAGCTCAAAAATAGAACAATGAACAATTGAATTGTACGGAACAACTAATCGAACTAACCCGTGAGCTCTGTCTTCCATTTCTCTCTCTATTCCTATGGAAGCGAGCGTTATGGTCGGTGGGGAAACGATGGGTGCGTAATAACGACGACTTGGCGTAACATTCCAACGGTTTGTCAGCATTTTTAAATTTGTTCCAACGGTTATCGGCCATTTAATTTTTCCTTATTTTTTGTGGTCAACAACCAACAATTGGCCGGTTCAAAAAAATAAATAAATAAAAGCTACCAACAAATATTTCCCATTCTCCTTAAAATCAAGATGACCATACAACTGGTGTTTATTTGATTAAAATTTTATCGGTTGGATTGTGTTTTCAATAGTCCGAATCTGTTGATGGTCATAAAGCATTTATGACCGGTCATATAAATGGTTTATGACCATCAATAGATCCAAACCATTAAAAACACATTCCAACAGCTGACAACGATGTCCGCATTTTCTTTATTTGAGAGCATCCGTATAAGAAGCCAAGTGTAATTCTACAAATGAGATATATGAAGTGTTTGAATAGTAACATATCTCTCTCTCTTGGTCGATGGGAAACGATCTCCAACCCAATTTTATTACGGATTAGTCTGGTCCAATTTCAGCCTTTGTTACAAAAATAATTAGAGTTATTCATTTTATAGAGCTCGTTGAGTTGATCTTCCACTTCAAAATTAGTTTTATTTTTTTTATCATAAATTGGATTGATTGAACATCGATACATAAATGAAAGAAACAGATTTGTGCATGCAAGAAAAAATGGCTAACAATAAATAATTTGAAACATAACGTGCCTATTTTTCTTGTGCAAATCTATTTTGTTCGTGTACCTGATTATGTTCAATCAAGCTACTTTTATTTTGAATTTAACAAAATGAATATTTTGATTATTACTGTGGCACGTGGACCTAGAATAAGCCAACAAAGACCAAAACCGGACCAGACTAACTGGCCCATAATAAAACTGGACGGGAGATCGTCTCGAACGTGGAAGCGTAACGGGGACTTGGCTTGATTTTAACGGTTTCTCACGTCAACGGTTATGAGTCATTAGTTTTTCCCTTTTTTCGTGGTCAACGACCAACAATTCAAGGAATGAAGGGAAGAAAGAAATCCTGTTCCCCCCTTATTTTTTCCAAACAAAACCACCTTATTTTTTGCTCATATGCTATACTTGTTGAGTTCGACATTATGAAAGGCTCGGATCATAATTTTGAACTCGAGACGAGTCCCGCATAAAAAGTACAACTGAAACACCTCTTTCAACTATATGATTCAAAATGACAATATACTTGGTCTTCAATCAATTTTTTTGTTGTTCCGGATCAAAGACACATGTGAATATATATAATTCTAAAAAATACAGTATGAGATATATGATAGAATGGGAGTGTAGTATTATTAATTTGATAGGGAAAAGATATCCTATGAATAATACTTATACCTCTTTACTATTGTTCCTATTAAACAACGCTTTTTGTACGAACAATTCAGCTCCTCTCTTTAACCCATTCGTCGAATCTCATCTAGAATTTTATTTTTAGGCTTCATTTGAATTCACAGTAATGATCGGAGTCTTTTTCGTACGACAAACATTGCAGAAAAGGAAAAGATACGTTTGTCACCTGTTGGAAGAACATATGAGATGCATTGCTTTCCAGAAAAGGAACAGGAATTCAATTCCTTGCAAATGGTGCACTAGTTGGACTGGGGATGAGGGACAGCAGCATGCTGTCCTAGCCGAGGGGCCCCGCTCCAGTCTCGCTCCGATAATCGGAAACGTTCACTTCATAGAGCTCGTCAAGTTGAACAAGTATGCAAAAAATCAGCTTGATCGGATATTATTAAGTGCCTAATCGAAACCTTTTTGTCTTGAAAAGAATGGATCCAAAACACTGGATCAAATCCACTAAAACCCACTATTGACAAGTTATATATGTTCCAATCAGATACTTAATGATATCTGATCGAGTTGATTTTTGTTCAACTCGACAAACTCTACGAAGTAAACAATTCCGATCGTTGAAGCGAGACCAAAGCGGGGGGCCCTTGGCCGGGACAGCACGCTGCTGTCCCTTTGAGGGACAGCAGCTCCCCCCAACTCCCCACTAGTTCAGTATCATGTCACATTGTCCCCAGATCACCATTTTAACTAAGGGTGGGCATACAGGTATTTTGTGTCATTTTCGTGTTACGTCTCTAAAATCTTATTTATGAATTATCATCACATTTTCTCAACTCACCTAATCTTTCGTGTCGTTGTTTGTGTCGTGTCATGCTAAAAAGTCCAACTTTTAGCTAAATTTTTATTGTTATTTTTTAACAATTTACCAAATTAATCTCTAATGAATAAAGTTAATCATAAAAATGCTTACTTTTTACTCAATTATATAGATTTATTTTATTTTTCGTGTCAGGCATGCCCACCCCTAATTTTAACCGTAAGATTACTAGCATGTTCCAATCCGCTGTGTATTTACTCATTTTCAAGTTGCTAAAGGTATCAGAATCCCTAAAATTATGCTTGCATTTGAAGCATGGAGAACACTAGACGGGATAGTGAAAGATACGGGGAGTTCCTAATGTTACTAGCATGTTCCGATCCGCTGTGTTTTTTTATTGTTACAAAAAAAACAATAATAGTACTGTAATAAAATAGAAATAATTACGAAAATTAAAAAATAGCAAAAAATAACAGACCAAACATTTAGGGAGAATAGTCGTTCCAGTAAACGATAGTTCAAAAAATATATAAAACAAATAAATAGTCCAACAGATAATTTCATTCCTTTAAATGGTATTCAGAAAAATATACTATAAAGTAGATAAATAGTCCGCCATATAAATTTATCTCTATAAAGTGTCGCCAAAAAATATATTTATCTATTTCGGGATTTTTCTTCGTTGCTAGCAAACACGAAGCCAAAAAAGGCATCCCTTCGAAACAGGATTCTTTCTATTCGGAGACAGGAATTGAAGCATGAAAATCTTGAATCAAATCCATAATAGAGTCAAGAACACAAAGAAAAATCTCAGATCCGTGAAGGGAATTTATCCAAGGAAATTGGAGAGCAAATTCCCCGCCGCTCGAGGTAGAATCGAAGGAGAGAAAATTCCCGCGGAAATCACAATGTAACACATCAGTAGAGAAAAAGATATTTGAGATTTGACCATATGGTCTCTTACAAACAAATTTTCAATTTACCTTGAACACGAGATTTCAGTGTCCCAGGCTCTTTTTCTACCACACATTGACGTAACGTCTATACACTAAGTCTTGGACCCCACGTCTGCTAGAAAAGGAGCATAGGGCTTTGAATAAATTTCCTTGAATACGTATAGATAAGGATCCATTACTACACCAAAAAAGAGAGCATTCAAATGCCACGAAACCTGGCTTTTGCCGGATAATCGTGTGCTAAAAACAAAACAAGATCCTACATCCCGAAACATTCATAAAGATCTCCACACTTCAAGTACTCCACTGTTCAACCAGATGCCTAATCGCCAATTCCACTGCGTAAAGAGTACCTTAGCCACCATGCCATAAACCAGAGATGGTCAAAGAAGTGTAATTTCAAGTATTCGGCACAATCAAGAAGACGTAAACCGGCTCACTGATTAGCCAGCTCCTGGGGTTCCAAGCTGCCGTTTCTTCGATTCATATTCACCAAAAGCAGGTGGCATGGGTAGTTTCATTTGAAACTAGGAATTGAGCAATCAATCAGCTAGTAACTTGTTCGGTTTCTTGGCTGATCTCTAGGCTTTTTATCCTCGATGACTGAGAAAGCAGCAGCTCATACACTCTAGCTTTAAGCTGTAAAACGTATACATTTGCTCACATAAGATGCAAGAACAATCGGAAAAACTTGAGAGAGAGAGAGAGAGAGAGAGAGAGAGATGTACATGCAAAATCTGGAAGCCATTAATTTAGCAACCATGAACAAAGAGAACAATCAACATCCATTAATTTAGATCATATGTTGTTCTACTTACTCAAAACTTAGGGAGGGGGAGAAGAATATTTTTAAAAAAATGAAAAAACCCGACTAATATCTGCGTGCCGAATAATTGGCCTATGTACTAGGCGCTTGCTGCAGCCCGACTAGCACCTAGAGACTTTTAGAACATTGTCCACCGGTAAAATAATCAAGGAATGTCATCATTAAATGAGGCATAAGCTTGTCTGGAATTATTAAAGCAAAGACAAACTCATTGGATGGGGATGGGTCTTTATTTCCAATTCCATTAAACACTTTGTTGAGATGACTATATTGGTTTGATATAAATAGTTAGAAAGCTAACCCTATGGTTTATGTTCTGTCATTCGTCTCATCTTTCTCCCTTTTTACTTTAACATCATACCTTCAACACCATTAATGCATTTGCTTTTGTGTTCCTTTCACATTTACTATTGTTTGGCTTTTCAAAAAAGACACGTGATTTAAGAATAGAACTTGAATGGCCCTTGATTTGTAGTGGTTTATTGGGCAATTGAAAGGACTAGCATCACACCAATGAGGATCAGTTTAATGGTTGGAAACTTGGACTCGGTTGCACAAGGCCCAAGTTTAAGTCCCATAGCCCTTGTTGGGGGTAAACATACTCCTAACACCTCCCACAAGAGATGGTACCTTAATTTCAGCCCCCACATAGATGCGGTGGGGTCCCTACAGAAAGCGGAGTGGTGTGGCAGGGCAATACTTCCTGTCGGAGGTAGCTTGGTACCATAACTGTACTTCCTTTTTAAACATCAGCGAAAGGACTAGCATCACCTTTTGATACGCAATGTAATAGGTGCCACCGTACCACACATTTGGAGTCTTGTACCAGAACCTGACTAGATAGAAAAGCAGAGCATATTCCCTTAGATTCGTGTCATTGTACACGATAGTTGAGCATTTCCCTCGTCCTTGTCAAGATGGAGCACCCACTAATTAGTGCCGCAAGAGCAATTAGTTGCATGATATCCTACATTTACCATTGGTTTTAGAATTCTAGTGTTTCGGTTTTACACTCACGGGAATGCCGAGAAAGGAAAAGTACAGGGGCACACGGAGGGATTTGTGAAGCTAGGTTTCTCTCTTGTCCCTCCTTATACCCCTCCACAAACAAGATCCAAACACATCCAAATGGAAGAACCAGGCAAGAAAGGTTATATTTATGCATGAGTAAAAAGTCATTCCAGTTCAGAGTAGAAAGGGTCATAGAATGGAAACCTCATTGAGCCCAGTTTCGCTATTTACTGACACATGGATGGCTCCATCAGGTCCCACTTTCCGGTACCTTGCCAGCTCATGATGATCAGCATCACTATCTTCTGTAACGTAAAGAACAGGAGATTCTTGAAGCAGATCACATTTAGAGACCGCATCCAGCCAAAGATGATTACTGAACCTTTCTTTGATTTCCTTGTATATCACAAACTGCATTATCCATTATCAGAGACCAGGAAAATGTTAATCTAAACAAAAAATATCAATTTAGAATGAAAATTTCATGAGATGAGGAAAAAAAAAAATAATCTTCTTGCTATCAAGTAGAACCTCTAGAAGCAGGATGAGATTGACCAGCAATTCATTGATTTTTTTTACCAGATTGACTGAGAAACATGGAAACTTTAAGCAGCCATATCCCTGCCCAATCTGTTGGAAGATTGCAGGTCTTCATTTCTATTCATCCATCCTCACACTCCGTAAGGTACCCACTCATAGTTACCAAAAAATACTGACTCCAACAGTTCACATTTGGAAATGTGCATGGTATTTTTACTTATGAGATAAGATTAGTGATATGTTTCATATTCTTTACCCCTGCATAAATTTTTCACATGTAGATTCCTTATATAATACAAGGATGAAAGTGTATACTTTTTATCATGTCCAAGGGGTGGTGTGCATATTTCTAAAATTGCCACGTCAGTGTGTCCGCTTTGTTTAGTGTGTTTGTGGTTCTTAGCTTCATTGGCGAATCTCATGTCCATGTCTGCGCTACTTAGACATATGCGAATTACATAAAGTCATAAATTGTATTTACTATATTCTATTGAACCACTATAGCACGAAGAAATACCTGATCAGAAGGTGAGGTGCCACATTCTCCAGAGAGGTCATGAACATAAAGTACGGCAGTTGGCAAATGTGAGAGAACAGCAAGAGTTAACTTTTCCAAATTGTTCCTGTCATCTATAGATTCAAAGAAGAAAGAGAGTACTACACGTTACTATAACAAAAAGAGAAAAAAAATGCAGAACAAGAAAATGAAACAGCCTAGTATAGTACTGCAAGTCACATACAATCTAACAGTTACATTTGTCACTCCATAATTTATATTTTTGAACATGAGAGTTCATAATTACACCCATTTTTAAGAACATAACTATCATCCAGAATGGAGCTAGCAGATAACGTTAAAATCTTGATACCAAGATAATATGGGATCATTCTAGGAACTCATACATATGCACTAATTGCCTTATGATCTAGTCAATTATAACATTGGTTACTCTCAGAATAAATTACAAATTTTGGGACTCTGGTCATCATAAATGCCTAAGCTAAGAGACGAAATTCGTCCTTGTCCCTTGTATATTTTTTAAGTTTTTGATCTGCATAGAAGCTCTACTTGCTAATGCTGTAATCTTCTTCACAGGACATTCAGACTACCTCAATCAACTTCCCTCTACCTCTTAACCAACTTCATTCATCAGGGGTTCTAGATTCTGAAATCAGGACACTAATAATGCAGCACAGAGCAACACTAACATCTACATAAAACTCATAAGAAGGAACACTTATTATGCACGTGTCAGCGATTTTCAGATAGTGAGACCAACAAAAAGAGCCTGAAACCTTCATGGAAAGATGACCACAACTTGTTCATGCTGGTGTTATTACTACAGTATTAGATAGCTTGATATAGATTGTCAGGCCCATTTAACAATGACAACGCTTTTAAGACGTTTGGTAACTTAAAATGGTATCAGAGCTTTGGTTCGTCAGAGGTCTTGGTTTCACGTATGAATTCTGTTTCACTCCTTTGCATTCTGTTTTGCTTTACGTATGGATGTTTGCATCTCCATGTGCAAGACGGGGTTGCACATGAAAAAGGGTGTTGGATAACTTGATATGCATTGTTGAGGCTATTTCCTATCATGTTAAGCTTTTGGAAAATGGTCACTTATCATAAAGTATAAATTCTCTAATACATCACCCAAAGTATTTCGTTTCTTCTGTCAAGCCAAAATTTTACCAGAAGAAGCAGCGGACAGAGTGAGGAATGAGCATGACATTTCCAAAAAGTAGCTCAACAAGCTATAGATTGCAATCTGATATGCCCGTTGAGCTACAAATATCATAGCAGATCAAAAATCGAACCCACACTACGGACAGAGTGAGGAATGAGCATGACATTTCCAAAAAGCAGCTCAACAAGCTATAGATTGCAATCTGATATGCCCGTTGAGCTACAAATATCATAGCAGATCAAAAATCTAACCCACACTACATACATTAAATCAATCTCAGTCCCTACTATCTTCTGAATGGCCCTACTCCGGCCATCTCACCCACCATCATCCACATTAAGGTCCATCAAGTGACATGAAACTAATTCCTCTAAGTCACCCAAAACAAGTTTGTACTTAACTCACGAAAATTAAGCTGTAAAACATATATTACACACAATTAAGAGAACCTGTATCCTCAAAAATATCCTACCATCACTTCTTAACTAAAAGGCAAAGAGATGTTTCCTTTTACATAACTTCATTTTATAGAATAACACAAAAGCATTGTATTTACAAAGATGAAACAAAGTCTCACGATTATCTTACCATCATGTCTCCTCAGTAAGCCAGGTGTGTCTGTCACCTGCAATCAATCAGTAAGTGTAAGCAAATCTAAGGGAAAAAAAATGCAGAAAAATCCTCCAGACAGGACATGACTGACCTGGAAATTCTGGTAATTGAAAGCAATATGACCCATTAGAATTCCTCGAGTGGTGAAAGGGTAATTGCAGATCTATGTCAGGCCAAACCGAATCTCAATTAGAAGTAAAAACGGCTATATGACGGCAAAACAACAGTCATTTACATGTAAATCGATACAGCTTCATTCCTCAACCCTAAAATTAAGAGCCCTGCCAAACTCATGAGAAATGCTAGGGCATAATAACAAAAAAGCATGTGAAGGCAAGTCCACCACTAGACTTGGTAAGTCTCAAGGTAGTAGCGGCAGAGGCTTGGCATTACCCAGCCTCCATGGGGATGGTATATTATGGATGTAAAGATATATTTCCATCAGTGTAACACTCTCTTTTTGGGTACTCCTTAAAAAAAGGTAAATAAAACAATTGTTTATGATGTATGCGTACCTCAGGCTTCCCCGTCGAAAGTATGCGGACCAAAGTTGACTTCCCCACATTAGGAGCTCCAACAAGGCAAAGTGTCGGTGATTCCAAATCTACAACTGGCATTGCCCTTAAAGTCTATATCCATGTTAACCAAAAGAAAAACACATAAGGGGAATGAAGGAGGTCAACCATCCACGCAAAAGGAAAAGAAATCCAAACTTAATCTCACTCACAACTCTACTTTATTTTGGTAAAAAAATTTATAGCCAAAAGCACAGAAACTAAACAACAAAACACAGAACCACTAGGGCATCCCCCAGATCAGGTCGAAACCATTCAACACAACAGAAAACAAAGAAGACAACACCACAACCCAGACATGAAAAACAAAACAAACAATGCAACCCCTACAATAGCTACCACCATTACAAATCAAAAACCAAAAGGAACTTTGTTTTTGATGTCATCTCACATGGAATGTCGAATTTAAGGTAAGAGGTCTAACAAAAAACTGCACTCTTCTCTTTTGCCCCTCATTTCAAGTTCATCTTAACAGATACAATACCTTTTCAGAAACATTTGTTCTTACGGAAAATGTCTATGCCCCGTAACAGGGCAACCAAAAGAAAAGGACTATTTAACTCAAACAAAAGTATCATGGTATTTTGTTAATCCTTTTCAATCTCTCAGACCGTATCTATTTTTCTCATTTTAAATTTTACCCCAACTCTAATCCATTTCTCTTTTTTTCCTAATAATTATCACCCTGTGACTCCATTCCTCTCCCATATATAAGATAGTAACAACAAATGTGAATTCCCTCCAAATATGACCTCAGATATCTGCTGTGAAAACTTTGACTATAAAAGAATATGACAATATGTTTATATCTACATAGAAAAGACATTTAATCTGTCTAACAGCCAAGAAGGACATGGAGATAGAACCCCTGCCTTGGCAGACAATGATAAAAATAATGTGAAAGCAGTTATTACTCAAGTAGGAAATATAGTTCGCTAAAGAAGTAGAAATGGTAAAAATAACCTAAAATAAGGCATATTTTGTAGCCGTCTAAAAGCAAAATAAATTCTAAAATTGGACCATCAATCTATAACTCTTCTGCTGGAATGGATATTAGCTCAATACTTTGTAGCTGTCTAAAAGCAAAATGAATCGCAAAATTGGACTATCCGTCTGTCACTCGACCCAGAATCGTTGCATCTCCAATGGCAATTTACCTTGGCAATGTTTAACAAATTGTCAACAGCTTTTCCTTCTTGAATAAAAATCTCTTCAAGTTTCGCCATTCCCTGCAGATTATCATAATAAGCAAGTAAACGAACCAGCATCAAGGGCCTCGGATACGGGATTTGTTCACACTCAGCCGAGTCATCATGAAACTGACCTCACTCAACCGCTCCTCTGCTTCTCGTTTCGATGTTGACTGCCAATTTTTATACGAGCATTAGATCTATACATACTGTACCAAGAACAATACTATGCTTACTGTTAATAACGACATAAAGTGTCCTTTGACTTCTGTTTACTTCTTCAACAAAAAATTCATCAACCAACAAAAAGAAGATAATCAGAACAGTCAACGACAAAACAATGCAGATGCCTTTACTAAGACATGTACACCCACCCACCTACACACACACACAGAGCTATCACCAAAAAAATTCAAAACCATTGCCTTCACCGAAAAGATTCAAAACCATTGCCTTCACGGAAAAGATTCAAAGCCACTGCCTTCACCATTAAAGAAAAGAGCCCTCTATTGAATGAACTGAGAATCTCTGTCTCCTACAGCCCAAAGGGCTTGGTTTCGCTGCTTTCTTCTTTTGTGAGGTAAAACAGCATAGGGGCATGACTGAAGGGCACTAATTAACAACGCTCCCTGGGCTGAATTTTACTACTTAATTACAACTAATCACCCACCTTCAACCAGGCTTGGGCCAGAGATCAAAAGTGGCAGCCTCCCAAAAACTTTCATCAATGAAACTGGTCACTGGAGAGTCTGCATCCATGGGAAACCTTAGATCGACTCAAACAACATTACCCATGATCTTATAACAACTTTACTAAGAAGTTAGTAGGACTTTTTTCAGACGAATAAAGAACGTTAAAATAAACCTTTTTGTCAACCAAAAGTAGACTCCACAAACATTAAAAAAAAAAAAAATCAACACTAGGAACCTGACAAGGTGGTCCCGTACAGAGACCCAAACAACACCTAGTCACTCATCAGTTTCTTTTCCTTCCTTTTAAAATGGACAGAAACCAAACAAAGGCCTAAACTTTCAGGGGCTCGCTTTCCCTTCCAATTTTCAGCCATGTATCAAGATTTACGAAATTTGTCTAATGGCTAGGTTCCCCTCCCCCACAGCATTTATGTTGTGGTAAAATCTAGGTGCATCTCCTTTGGGTGGCAAACTGGTCCCGGTGCAAAACCATTTACAACATACCTTGCCAAATGGGCCTCAACAGCAGGATTCTGACAAGGGGGTCTGGGACCCACACTTTCTGCTGTAAGCAAAGGTGACTGCCGTAGCAAGATAAACTTTACGCAGCGATATGAGTGCATATCCGCAGTGTGACACCAGAAGGCTTTCCATTCCCGCGATTGAGTCAAAAATATTTCTTCTTACGAACTCATTGTGAGGATGAGGTGAACTTTTCATGTGAAGACTCCACTAATAGCGAACGTGAGCATCAAAGAGGAAAATTCATCAAAACATTTACAAGGCCCATGCACCATTCAACCTCTTAATTAAGCTGGTAGAATCTACCAATCCTAACCCACCCAAAAAAAGTAAAATAAAAAACTTCACAAATCCTCCAAAGTTTTAAATTTTCATTGGAGCTGCACAGCTACAGCACTACTGTATTTAAACTAAACTCAGTCCTCTCCGATGATCACCAAGGCCCCCGACCCCATATGCTCAGAATATTTATATGAGAAGATAAAGAAGATCCACTGACCAATTATTCAATGATCTTTCAAAGTGAATACAAACCCTATGATGGCAATTGAAAATCAAGTGAACAGTGTCATTTCTTCAAATGAAATGAATAAGCTATTGACCAGGAGACAAAGTGATACAAATCTGAATGCATGAGGAAATCAGGAGCAGAATCTTTTATCACCAACCATCGTGAGTGGAGCAAATATGTAGGATACCAAAACTTAGCAAGTTCAAAGGACTTTGGAAGACATTTAAGGTGCAAAACATTAAGAATTTTTTTTCCAAATCAAAACCAGAATAACTTGGACAGCTTTCAGGATGCTTGAATCAAGTCAGATTTCATCAGATTGCTGGCAATGCATATTCGGGCAATATAATTGAAAAACATCATGCGGGTGATAAAAGTGTATAGAATTTTGGAACATACAAAATCCAACCTTGGCACAGAGCGCTGCATGCTCCTTTCCAACACCTGTCACCTTTTTCCTCAAAGCATCAACACGTCCCAAGACCTGTTAAAACATAAGAGAGTCCACAGTTGAGTTGACTGCAAAATATGTCACATATGCAAGCATCTGAACATCACTTGCAACAGTCTACTACTTGTCATAAGTTGGAACATATCAACATACAAAACAGATAACTTCCAGTTCCAGTTCCAAGTTTCCGAAAGCAAATCCAACGGTCTAGCACACACTACATTTAACAAATGCTATGGTGATGGTGAAGAAAGAGATACATAGTACTACATTATTGTAGCACTGTTTCCAGGCAACACTTTTAGTTAAGACGGTCCAATAACTCATATTTATGTAAATCATACATAATTTTACAAGCTTTAAACTGTCTAAAAGAGGAAAGCAAATACTAGTACCACAAGATAACTATTGTCCAGGTCCCAAGGAAGCTACATAAATGAAAGAAAAACTACATAATTAATACCTCTTCATAATTTCCATCTCCAAGAGTCAACTCTACAAGAGATCGTTCATAAGGGTGCAATTGTTTTCTGTTTGGGAAGTTCTCCTTGTACATCCTCAAGGGAACAGCCAGTTCCTAAAGAACGAAACAGAAAGCTACGCCATCAGCTCTAAGAAATCAGACAAGAAAACTAAGAAAAAGGAATATCGACACAGAAACCAACACAGCGAGATACACAACAATTCTTGGAAAATTATGACAAAGATACAGCTGGGACACAACTTTCAGATAAATAACGAATTCAGGAAAACAATGAAAATTACTTCATTTGTAACGAGTCATGTGAATGATGTAGAAGAGAAATGGGCTAGTAGAAGCACCTCTCCTGGTTCTTTAAATAAAGGTTTTATTACATTGAAAAGACAAAAGAAAAAGCACTTATTTTCACGTTGATATATGGGAAGATATCGTCCGAATATCCTTTAAGAAGCTATATCCCAAACAAATTGGAAGTCATAGGTGTATTTCTGGTAAAAATCCTAAAGGAAGGAAAGGATGGGTAGTGATAATCCATATTCAATACTGGTCCCCGAAGTTATTTTCTTCAAACTTGTGCCAGAACCTGTATGACATGTGTTCTATCCTCCATCTGTACGCAAGGTATAGATAAGTATACCTGTACGT